>OY982568.1:16051568-16496266 GCA_963859945.1 Euplagia quadripunctaria | reverse complement strand
GTATTGATCAAACTTCAGCATCAGCATTTGCTCATATCTAAATCAGCAGCAACTCAGCTAGAAACTCTTCAAGGAATCTTCAACAATCTCCTTGGAGGATTTCTTATATTCTTATTAGAAAACTTTGTCAAAAAGTACAAAACTCCAAATGAGTACACACACTTAACTACTATAAAGTGAAAAATTACCTGTCCACCAGTTTTGCCTCTTCCATATTGCCTCCCCTCAATAAATCCAGCATCCCAATCAGAACGAATGATTCTATCATCCAATCTAGTCCCATTTATATATCTGCAATAAACATGCATAACTTATAATGCAAGATACTTGTATGAATATCAGTTTTTAATTTCGGAGTTGTCTTCAAAGTTTTAATAACAACATTCATTACTCACCGCATGCAATTTTCGGAATCTAATCGTGTATAATACTCGACGAAACAAAACCCACAAGGAGTTTTTTTATACTTGTCTAAACCCATTATAACTCTTCTTATATCACCACATTTCGAAAAGAGTTCGTAAATTTGTTCTTCTGTAGTGTAAAATGACAAATTCCCAATATAAAGTGTTGATGACGCTTTTAGTAACTTTTCTTGTTCATTTCTGGACCCCTGACATGAAATAAGTAACAATAGGTGTATATTGTCAGTAATTTAACGATTTACTTGCATTTAACATGTAATAATATCAAAAGTTTTCGATTTTGCGACGGGACAGGACATTAAAAATTACCTTAAAATGCTGATCACGGTAGGAACTAATTTCAATTGCAGAATTCATAGCGTCGTAAGTTAGAAGTATATTAAATCACAGCATGCAAGAGCAACCTGTCTTCGCGTACATTCGACATCCAATCCAAAAAACAAATCAATGTAGGTTAGTTTAAGAATTCCTGTACAACTCGACAAGTTCGACAACAATTTTTAATGTAGTAACTAGTAAGCATAGGGATTAGGGATATTCACTTAACATCGAAATTTCGAATTTACTCGATTTTTGTTCTACGATATATCGGATTGAATCAATGGTTTGACAATGACAAATCACTACATAGTTTATAACAAAGTCGCTTCCCGCTGTCCGTCTGTCCCTATGTATGCTTAGATTTTTAAAACTACGCAACGGATTTTGATGCGGTTTTTTTTAATAGATAGAGTGATTCAAGGGGAAGGTTTATATGACATGTATAATACATGCATAATATAGTAGAGAAACACTGATAATTTTAGAGGTTTCTAATGTGATGTCGTAAATAAACACATTTTGTTTGCGCTTATATTGCAAACGGTGGCTGAACCCTAGGAGATAGATAAAAATAATGTACCACAGTATTGTACACCTGAAAAAGGTCTACAAAAAAGTCCGCGATGGTATATGTCTATCTCTTAGGGATAACCCACAATAACCATTTTATATCCTTTACTTTTTACGAGAAATAATGGCTTATTCACGAAGCGATTTTAAGCAATACTGCATTAATCCTTATCCAATTAAGTACCTTAAATACATTGTACATTTAATATAGATCAATATGGCCCTTTACAGCATGTAATTTAAATGAATATTTTCGAAGATATTACAGATTCAATCTAGCGAGGCAAATAAAAATTATCACTACATATTATAAAACAAAGTTGCTAGAAGGGCGGGTTGCTAGAATATAGATATATTTATTTATTTGTTCATCGAATGTTAAAATGGTAAAGTGATAGTAAGTTTTTGCAAGTAGATTAAGACAAGTTGTAAATTTCTGTCTTCCTTTCTTTTGCTGTTTTAAAGTGTTCTCAAACGTAATAAAATATTTCTGTTAATTTGCCGTTTTTATTTCTAATACAAATGTATAACTCATCTGTCATCTCGGCACTATCTTAGTAGAACAATTTTTATTCATGTAATGCTCATAGAAAATCACCATTATTACACTATTAGTGTAGCTATGATACTCTGGTCTCTGATTCTACATTCACACATATGAAATCGAGGACAGCAAACATTCTGCGTTTGACTGGAAAAAGATAATAGTAAACTTTTGTGGAAAGTATTTGATATTGAAAAAAATATCGAAGTTTTCAAGCGATACATCGATAAACATCGATGCTGGGTTCCCCTTTTTTACTTGGAATATAAATATCAATGTTTTTTTTAAAGTGGACACCCCTATGACCAGCGTTGCCAATGCCATTTTCTTAAATTACCTAAAAATAATGGTCAAATTCCCCATTCTGGGGAGAAAAATAACCTTTATTCCCCACAAATTCCCCACAGCTCTCCTTATAAAAATATATATCAAAAAAAATATTACGTTATTTAACTTTTTTTTAAAACGTAGACAGAGAATGCTATAGAGAAATTGAAATCTTTTGTCGCATTCGCGCAAGAAAAAGAGCAACTTATGTTAATGTCTTGTAAAGAAATGAGATCGAACCATGAAATTTTTTGTTTCACGGAACGTGCCACGTTTTTAAGGTTAGCACACTACTTTGCTAAACAAAGATTGACAATTAGAGTAGCTAGCTTCTTGTAAAATGCAGGTTTATGTGCTAACTTTTGTTATATTTTTTGTGAACAATTTAAACTCATTACTTAAGCCATTTAAAAAAAAAACATGGTGCGTTGTAGTGTTAAAGGGTGTAAAAGTGATAGTGGAACGAAAATGCCAGACTTGTCTTTTCATTCGTAAGTATGATACTCTTTATCAGTTACTAGGTAACAATAACATTTTATTTAGTTGAAATAGCAAAAAAAATGTAAAAAAACGACTTCTCCCCGCCAACTTGAAATAGAAAGAAGAAGAATTGAAATAGAAAAAATAAATATAAAATAACGACTTCTCCCCTCCAACTTGAGGGTAATTTTTTATATTATTTAAAAAAAAAACTAAGATCGAACATAAAAATTTTGATCGAACAAAGAAGAACAGTTAACGAACACTTGAAATAGCAAAAAAAAGGTTAAAAAACGACTTCTACCCGCCAACTTAAGAAAGCAAAATTTTTTATTTTATTTATAAAAAAAACTAAGACCGACGAAATAAAAATTTTGATCGAACAATGACAAACAGTTAACGAACAATTGAAAGAAATAGCAAAAAAAAAATGTAAAAAAACTACTTCTCCCCGCCAACTTGAGGGTAATTTTTTATTTTATTTAAAAAAAAAACTTTTTCAAAAAAAAATAAACTAAGATCGAACAAATAAAAATTTTAATCGAACAGTTAAGAACAGTTAACGAACAGTTGAAAGAGCAAAAAAAAATGTAAAAAACGACTTCTCGCCAACTTAAGACAGCCAGAACACTTATAATCCAATCCAATCCTATCAGTGTTCTTTGATCCTATCCTTCAGCTTCAATAAATTCTCAAGTTTACATAGATCATAAAATAAATGTGGTCAGATAACAAAAAAATGTTTAAATATTTTTGAAACAGCAACACTGGTGCTAGTGGAAGTTTGTTTCATAATTCCCGCTTTAATTTGTTTCCTGCATCTGAAAAGTTTTGATCGTCTATTTGAAACTACATAGCTAAAATTAATATATATTTTGTGTTAACCAAGTTGTTATACTTGGTATACAAAGTGTTTTTATTATATTTTAAGAAGTTTTTAACTTGAATAACAGCAGAATAATTTTTTTTTGTATATTTTGCATAATACTTTAAAATTACAAGTGACCTGTTGCTCACGTAACAGCTGATATTGTTATTTGATAATACATTCGGTAACCAAATCAATGGCTATGTTTGGAGAATTTCAAGCCTTGGATGAGGAAGTAAAAGAGCTTTTACAAAATTACAGACATAAACGGACTACAGCTTACGAACCCTGTACTCTTAAAAATTTTAAAGAATGTCTTATTGGCTTACATGAAGTAAGTTATATGTTTCTCTTTTTTTATGTTTTGTAACAATTTAATAAATAGTTTATTTTTCTATTGCTTAGGAGTTTGGTTTACTCAACATTAACTATATTTTTAATCCATACTTGGACGTCAACGGCAACACATTGCGGCCCGAGGCTATTGTCAATCTAACAAACTCTGTTTGGACGTTACTTCATACGTATAAAAAATTACAAGAGAAAACGGACACGTTGGAAGAACGAAACCATATTTTGGAACACAATAATAAGCACCTAAATGTATGTTGGATTATATTCTAATTCATGAAGGTTTGTATTCTAATCTATGAATAAATATATTCATGTGTAATTTCTTACACTTTGATGTTACAGGGATTAGTGGGCAAACTTAAGGAAAAGATAAGTTTAGAAAAAAATGAATCTAAAGCTTGCGTGGCTTCCGCTCAGAGGATTGCAGATCATTCTGATGATGTGTTGCAGAAGTTAACAGAGGCTCGAGCAAAGTTATTACAAGTTTCCAAACAAAAGGAAGCCAATGAGAGAAAATTGCACAATGAGATAACAAGACTCAAACAACAAAATGATAAATTAACAGATAGGTTGAGAGACAAAGGTAAATAGAAAAAATTATATTGTACACAAATAGCAGCCTTTGTTTCTAAAATAGGGGATCTAAAGTAAGACAAATGAAGAAATTGGTATTTATCAGTGTGTGACCCTATAGTTTGCATTATATGGGTTATTCAAATTCAGGTGAATTGTTTTTTTTGAGATATTTACGTATTATGTGTACCCAGCAGCCAAATGTGTTACATTGATTTTAGTAACTTTTAATTTATAGCATTTTATATTTGTGTATGTATGAGTGATGTTCCAGATCTGTATCTGCAAATAATTTCTATACCTAGGTGGCAAGGAGACGCTAATAAATTATATTTATTATGTTGAGTTACCCTAATTCGCTGACACATTTGTACAATGCCAGTGAACATGCTGAGCGTGTCTAGTTATTTCAGCTTCCAGTGCCAGCGACACACCTAGCGCTTTCAACACAACTTGTTCGCGGCATCTCGTACAGTATATAGTGTGAATTGGGGTGGTACTGACAGTGCTAATTACTTGGTCTTGATTCACTTTGGTATGGTTTTTGTTAGTCAAAGCCATGTTTGTCAAAGTAAGTTTTATGGTTTTATCGTTGTCACTGTTTGTCTGCACAAACTGCAACAACATTGTTCACTATCTATTTTTAGTTGGTGGAGACTTATTTTTCTGCACTGTTGCATCCTTTATAATTAACAGGATAGTTTAAAATAAGTGCATTTTACTGTCTGACCTCCATTTGATTTTTTGCAAGAGCCCTAGTAGTACCAGCACAACCAATACATGTGGTGTTTCTAAAACAATATTTTATAGTGTGTCTATATTGCTGGCATGTTTAAGGATTTTTGACTACTTTTGTATATAATTTTGTATGTTTGGGTTGTGTTGTGTTCCTGTTCCTGTACCTGTTCATCATAGAGAACATTTTTTATACATTTTGCACATCAGCTACTTCTTCAAGCAATTGACAATGACAATGTTTGTACATGGCAGACCTGCGTATTTGGGCGCCATCGACTAATGAAAATGGTTTCCGCATGCGGTCCCTATGGCATGCGTATATACATAGGGTACACTGGAAGTTCTGCGCTCCTGGCCGCTCATAAATGTTTGAATTTCGAATGTTATATTTTTTTAAATATAAGAAACTCGGCTCCGTCTTACGAATTTTCGATCAGGGTCACGTGTCCTGACGCGAGTATAACATTTTTACCCATCCCAAAAAGTGCACAACGCCGCTAAAGAAATTTTCACTTCAAACAATAATAGGCAGATATGGAACTGCCGACAGAAGTGAAAACTTAAACGAAGCGACCAACTTAAAACGTCACATTAGCAGGTTGGTGACATTAATTAATAAGGAGCTGACAGAACTCATTGTTTAGATTAGCGCCCTCTAGTGGATCTATATATGTATTATTAGCGTGACGGTTACGAGTTCAATGCTTTTCCCCATAGCAAAAGTGCACAAACGTGCCTAAAGAAGTTTTCAGTTCAATAGTTCAAAGCTACTATAATTACGAAAGGAAACCTTTTTTTTCGCTTATCTTTTTGTAGTTATCATATATTGACACTTCATGGTCGATATGTTACATTTTGACAGGTGTTTAATGAAGTAAAAATGCTCAGGAATTAAAAAAACGTCGTACTAGAATAGAATAGTAAATTAGTAAAAATATATTTTTTTTTAGATATTAGTTTAGTGTTGAAAAATAATGAAATAAAAAAATACAGCAAAAACCCTTGTCAAAACAAAATTTTGTTTTTTTTTTTTAATTAATTTCAAATAGTTGTGCATGATAGTATAACTTTTAGCGAAGAAATAGAGCTTCGAAAAAATGCTCTACGATGTCGAGGAGCTGTACTCGAACGACGAAACGACTACGAAACCGCTTTTTTTTTATAAAAGTCGAAATTTCACGGTTATATTTAAAAATTTCGAGCCAAAAAAGAATGTGAATTTTCAGATAGCCAAAAGCAATATTTGTACCAAGGAAAAGGTTTCTAGGTTGTTTTATTGAAAAGTTAAAAATAAATGAAAAACGCGATTTTTTACGGTTTTTTACATTTTTCTCCATGTATAAGGAAGCAATATTTCAGGACATCAATCGAAAAATAATTTTAATACCTACAACTTTCTAATTTAACTTTTTCAGATTTGATTAGCGAAAAAACGTTTTTTTTGACTTTCGTTAATTTTTTAGGTTAGGTTCGCCATTAAAATTCCGGGAAATAAAAACGCTATCTTCCTTAGAATAAATTGTTCTACATGCTCATATTTTTCCTGCCTTCAATTGTCTGGAAATTAACATTACGGATCCGTAGATTGATTGGACTATGAGCCTGCTCAGTGGTAGATTGATGTTACCGGAAGCCACACACGGTGGCTTAGCATAAAAGACAATAAAACCACTTGAGTTGTGTACAAACGTTTCCCAAACATACGCTTCGTTGTCGTAAAAGGATTCAAATAGCGTTAAGAGTTATCATTATTTTAGTGGTGGCTAGATGTTAGAACTTTTCGCGTATTAATATTGACGGTATTAGACGTTTGTAATCTAATAAGTTCAGTTAACTTCATGTGTAAATAATATATGTTATTTGTACATGAAGATCAATTAAAAAACACATTAAGACATTTAAGATGAATATTACAAGTATTTCTAGGCTCGTGATAATTTGGTTCCTGAACGTAAACATGCTACTGTATTATCTGACGTTACGATGCACATATAATTTCTCTCAATTATCATTAATTTAGATTTTTGTAGTTTATAGGTCAGCTAAGAACGGATTTTGCGACAGGGCCGGATTAAGGAGGTCTAAGGGCTCTCGCATAATAATATAGTCAATAATATAATATATATAATCAAGATTATAGATCGGCATTGGCGGATAACGATCTTATCAATTTGCAATACGGTATTATTTATTTTTAAATATATTATTTGTTTTACTTTCCACAAAGCAACCTATTGTTTGGGGTGTCATTGTGTTGATCTATAGTTTAAATTTATATTTTAAATTTTCAGTTTCAATTTAATTTTAAATTTAAATTAAATTCTTTCATTTTAAATTCTTTAAAAATTGATTGAAATTCAAAACAATTTTTAAAGAATTTCATGAAATAGTTAAATTACAAAGCTTTTTTGTACTAATGACCTAAAATTTGGGAGGACGGTAGTTTATAAGTAGGGCACGACAGCTTAGAACAGATTTTGCGATAAGACCGGAATAAGGGGTTCTAAGGGCTGTCGTTAGTTTATATGAAAGTCCTTACTTTTGGGTACTAGAGACCTGAAGCGGGGATGCTAAGAACGGATTTTACGATAGGTTCGGTTTAGGGGAGTCTAAGGGCGCTTGCAACTTTATTTGAGTTTTCTTAGTTAATGTTGAGTTATTCTGGTTTACAATGTAAAATTAACAAACAGGGTAAATATATAATAATAATTTTTTCTTCACTGGGACGCCTTAAGATAGTCGGTTAAACGATATTTATTTCTTTCGGGTATTCTTTTGATTTTTAATCAAATACTGGTATTTAGCAGACACGTAATTTATAAGGTAGGAGAAGTCAGCTAAGAACAGCTACATATGTTGCCTGAGACCTACAGCAGCAACTTTCTTTGTTGTCTGTCGCTGCGTTTACGTTTTTGCTGTTTCAATATGTAATAGTTAGATGTTTCCATATCTAATAGTGGACGAATCTACAAAACATCCAACTTTCAAAACTCTGCAAGTTGACTATCAATTTACGAATGGCATTAAAATTCCAAAATACAACTACTTTAAAACATGTTCCAAAATGGACGGTTTTATGTTAGTAAGCCGCGGGTAACAGCTTGTCACTTAATATAATAATTTAAATAGATATTACAAGGCCGAAATGACTCGCAGTCTTCTGCCACTGACCATGCCGCCTATCACGACAGTTAGCTAGCTAACCTCTTAACGAATCGCAAAATGTATTCTACGCAGTAAATGGCAGTATGAGGAACGCACTTTTTATACAACTAAGATTTGCCAACAAGTACACAGCCCGTCTCAAAACTCGCAACTTCGCGTCACAGCTGATTGTTTTAAAGTTGACATCCGTAGCTCTGCCGAGTTTCGTCCACAAATACGTCTATTAGAAGTTGATTTTCCTGCGGTGAGTTTCAGAACAAGTTCTGGAGTCTTAAGAATCGCTTGTTATTGTTTCTTACGTGGCCAACGCAGCACCTTATTTTTATATAGAGTCATTGATCGATTCGACACAATCATATTGTTCAATTTCAATCTGAGTACTGCACCAGTCACCATAGCGGTAACTACTGTGGAAATTCGTGGCTTCACATTTAGGTAAACTACCCAAAACTATAACGAATCAGGGTGAAGTATTTGACCTTGAGTTTTATTTGGGTCGTTTTGTTGTTAAAGCCTCATTCCATGACTTAATTTTTCAGATGATCATACTCATTCAGATAAGAAATCCTACGTTGCATGCAGAAATATAACATCAGATCGTGAAGAATATATCAAGCACTTGAAAGGAATAATTAATAAATTGGATAAAAATAATCAAATGTTGGTGCAAGAAGTTCTCAAACTGAAGGAGGAACTTATTTTTAGAGGAATGGATCAATTTACTTTAGATAAAGAGCCCAAGTGACATTTCTTGACCTAAGTAAATATAATTACTATCAAGTTACCTACACTGACTGTGACTAAACAAGTTAATTGTTTGAATAATAATTATCTAATTGACCTGATTAGGATTATTTGTGATTGTGAATCAGTATTATCTATCAATATACTAATGTACAAACTAACAATAAGAATTTAAGGTGATTAATTAATGTAACTATTCCTATTAGTAACTAGATACTGTTACTATTTTTTTAATAAACTACTGAATTAAATCCATTAATTGTTTCTTTTCATTGTCAAAGGTAATTAGGCTCCCCTTTTAAAATATGTTCGAAGAATTAAGTATTTTTACGCATAATGACGAGTTTTAATATGGATTTACATAAAATTTGTACGCCATAGATGACGTTCAATGGGCCAAATAGTAAACAATATAAACTAAGTGACGTTAATTCATTTACGGTAGAGGTTTATACGTTCATAGAATTAATTAGATAGCATTCAACGCGGCGAGTGCCCAACTACACAGTTGCTGGCGCACTACCGCACTATCAGTCTGCGCTCGTGACTCGCGGCCACTCGCAACGAGTTGTCACTATACTAATTCACAGTCTTCACACTCTTCACGTCGTGAACATTCAACACTCGACCACGAAAGTGAGCGCGCGCGCCTTGTATCAATTACAATCGTCTCGTTATCATTAGTATTTCTACAAGATTGATAACATCATTACATCATTGAGTGATAAGATTCAAGGATCAAGTTACGGGCTGGCAGTGCACTGCTACTTCGTCGTGTAAACAGCTGTAGTTATTTATCAAAAGTGTTAAGGACTTCATTGGTCTGTTAGTGTGAATTCTGTGCCATTATTACTTTATCGGATGTTGCTGCACGCACCATGGGTACGACGAAAAGACTGAAGATAACAGTGGTCGGCGATGGTATGGTTGGCAAGACCTGTTTGCTCTACGTGTACACGAAAAATGAATTTCCAGAGGAATATGTACCTACAGTGTAAGTTTTTCAACTTGACATCCTTTTTTGTTCTTCGGTAACGCTTTTAGGGGAAGTGTAGTGTGTTAGGTCAAAAGGGTGATTGCAACAGATATAGGCGACGCGTCGTGAAGTTGAATTAGCGAGACGGTGTTGTAATAAGGTTAAAATGGATTTATAATATACCATGTTGACACAACGGCCCAAGGATTCCATGTGTTACCGATGTTGACTAGACAAAACAGTAGAATTTTCCTTAAATGAATTCATAATTACTACGTGTACCTAATATCTACCTATACCGTAACTAATTTTTATTTGAGTTAGGTCTTTTTAGAATACAATATTCTGCTGGTAGAGTGTAGCTCGACCGAAAGAAAAAGGGAGCGCACCTACTTTGTCTTTAGCGGAAAATGATGTAAAAACAAAAATTCGCGCTCAAAACTCGTATTTTAATTCTATACATAAAATATGTTGTGTTGATTTGCCTTACGTCATTTGTTCAATGCCGTAAATTAATGTGATGATGACTAATATGAAAAGGTGAAGTAGTAACATTTAAGTTAGCTTGATTGAGTCCAAAGTTCTTAAATAGGATTATGTATAGTTTCCTTAATTCAGGCTCATATTATTAATAGTACAACCTATGGCTTATTTTAACAAAATAATTAAATAAATATCGTAATATTCATCGCGCGCCAATACCTCACGTCTATATGAAAATGCCTAGATGCCACTTGACTACTGTATTGGGTTAAGGGAAGTCTAGTAGGTCTAACCGGGTTACCCGGCCCCTCGGGTTAGGGTAACCCGGCCCCTCGGGTTAGGGTAACCCGGCGCTTAAACAGAAGTAAGCCCTTTCGAAAGCAGCCATAGATATCTATAACGGTATACCGTGTGGTTTTAGTCAGTTCGATTTCGACATAACCAGTTTGGTAGTTTGAGGTGGTACCCAAGAGGTATTCCACACATTCAAAAATGTATAATATTCTACCACGCCCGAATGATTAAATACTAAAGTACCAATATTACCTCATACTGTATGGAAACTATACATGATTTACATCTGAACCTTTGTTTATGTACCTAATACTTAGGCATACAATAGGTATTCTTATTTTAAAAGGTATAATCCGCATTCCATGTATCGTCTATGGTATGGTAATCTCTTTTTCTACATATAAACAAGAATTTCGATTAGGACTGAATCGTGTTATATGGGCCTTGCGGCGCTGCTTTCTGAACTTAAAAAAAATATAACAAAAAATAAACCGACTTCAACGAAATGAATTGTGAGAAACGAATAAATAGGTACCTAATGTATTAAATACTTAAACCTTCCTGAAAATATGTAGATAGAATAGAATACATCAGTGAATTTAAACAATCATGCAAATCGGTCCATTACTTTTTAAGAAAATCGCGGACATACAAACATACATCCGGATCAAATACAGAACCTTTGTTGTTGAAGTTGGTTAAAAACAAAAGGCGGTAGTGCACGGGTTCTATTATCGGTATCTATTAAAAAGACTGCTTTTAACCAGACCTCGCGTAGTGTTGTATTTCTGCTGGAGAGTAGGTTGATAAAACTCCGGAAAGAGGATACCACTGTTGCCGATATTGTTAATTACGGATTACCACAGGCAATAGCTTCTTATCAGTCGGTGCTTATTTGCAAACTTAGTTGTAAGTCTTATTCATAAGTCATACATAACAAAAAAAAATTGTTTCGAATATATTTATACGAATATTTGTTACGTAGGTATATTACATACAAACATGTAGGTATAAAGCAAAGCGCTTTTGACTAAATTTTTTTGTTTGCTATAAACAAAAAAACTCACAGTACATAAGCGCTTTGCTTCGCTTTGCTAGGGGTGTTTCCACATCACTAACACATTTAACCTTAGCTTTTCGAAGATAAGTCTACAGAAGACTAAAGTTAAACTGAACAACCAAAAAAAAAGTATCGTTTCACGCAAGAATCATTCTATAGGTGAACTTTTCAGATGACTATGGTTAAAGATCACCACTACATTGGAAAATTCCTCAACTGTGAGGATTCTCCCCCAGTGGAGCGACTCCGATTCGATGCACCTCCTAGATAGGCAGTGGCGGCCTTAGGGGGTGGCAAGCAGGGCAACCGCCCGGGGCCTCGCTCTTACAGGGGCCTCGCGCCCTCGCACAACCACACACGGAAAAAAATCTCTTTGCAGGCTCAAGTCAAAACTGCTATCTGAAACTACGTGGGAATTCTGGGTAGAGTCGATAGGCCGTTAAATATCAACTAAGCGAAATATGTGATGCTTTGAAAGATTTAGCGGAAAATAAAACAGATCGTCAATTGGTTAGTGAGTACCGTTCCATAGAAAAGTGAAGGAAATTGATATAAAAGTTTTGTTAATTACCTATGTACATTTTTTTTATTGCATTTTTCATTAAGCATTAGCATTAAATATAGGTTCAATTCACATAAATTCCTCAAAGGACAATAGGGCCTCGCAAAGATCTATCGCCTGGGGCCTCGCAATGCCTAAGGCCGCCCCTGTAGATAGGTACCTACATTATAAAATGCATATATTGCTTGTAGTGTTGTCTATGTAATTATTAAAAAAAATGTTAGACATTTGTCGCTATCTCGTAAACCACATAAATTCACTCGATTTAACCGGTATGCGCTTCAAATCTATATTAATATAATAGACATGAGAATTTTTGTTTCATTGTTTGTTTAACGCGCTTATCTTTGGAACTACCAGTCGTATTCGAAAGAATCTTTTTGTATTGGATAGCGTTTTCATTGAGGAAGGTTGGAAGGTTAAAGGCTATGTCCGTGGCTGGCGTGAACACATTGACATGTCGACTTGCATGTTTTTTTTTTTATTGGCGTAATACCTCCTACGCATTAGGAAATTCATATGAAAACAATTTAAAGTTTCAAATATATATATATTTTGAGAAATCGACTTTGGAAACATGTTGACATTTCGCCTTTTAACGTTCTAACTTGACAAAACCTCATGTCAAATTAACGATTCACATGATTTTGTGAATGAACATTGATATTTTCTTACATCAACTTACACTCGGTCACCAAAAGAAATATTCGTTACTTGAAATCTCAATATATATATATATATATAACCTCAAAACTAAAAAATGGCCACCCTGAAAAATAGCAATTTTAGACATGTCAACATATTCACGCCAGCCACGGATGTAAACTCACGCTACGATCCTTAAGAGCAGAAGCAGAACAGTGACCATAAACGCGCCTGAAACTGCGGGGCACACATAGTGAGAAGATAACGCGACCGCGCACTTCACTCAAGAGTTGTCAAAATATGTAATTTAAAAAATATGCTTTATGTTTGTGATTTAAAATTAATAATATAAATGTTTTTTTTTCAAGATGGACGAATAGACGTCCATTTTTTACGTTTTTATTATTTATCTTGTTTATTTATAATATATTTGACATTGGCGGAATTCCTGCGCTGATTCTTCGCGCGGGATAGTGTCCATAATAAAATAATATATATATATATATATATATATAATATAAATTACACAAAAGAAAATATAAGTGAAGTCTCCATCCTTTCAGGTAAAACAATCGTAAGGTTTTTTATAGCAAACATTGTAAATAAGTTATTCGTTACCACAAACGTAATCATTTTACTTCAGTTTATCTGGAGCTTGTCAGGAGATAAGATGCCAATATACTAATATATAAATGTATACATGTAGGTACCTACTTATATAGGTACTTACCTACCATTATATTTATTGCTAAGCAGGTGTATCGGCTACAGTCTATCTTTCATCAACAATATGTACTTATAGTTATAAATTTGCATTTGAACATTCAGCTAGATTGGTTTATTTTACCACTGTCAAAATAAGCTTGTGTCTAAAATCGTCACCGTTGCGTAGCGTTGCGTCGCTTCGAATGTTAATTTAGCCAAGTGTTCCCGTCCAGTGGGCTAAGATTGAACAGGTAGCTACTTTGCATTGCGGTCTGCACTATTTATAAAGTCAAATACGTCGCGGCATTGTTGTATTGTATGTACACATCGTCACTTCCTCCACAAGACGCCAACGTTGGACGCGCATACACTAAAGTTGGATTTCCTTGCAATCTAATACCTATCTGGACTTACGTGCCTAGTTGAAATTATAGTCAACTATTCCTTGTAATTTAAATTGGACAAAACTATCACCGACACCTACTTGCGACCCATTCTGGTGTGTAACAATCAGTTGGTAGAGTCGGTTAGGTACTATGACATGTTCGAGTCTCTGCCTGAAAGATGCCCTTTTTACAATTAAAAATTGTAAGTATTATAATTAGCAAAAAAGTTTACACACAAAGTAGGTACCTAAACGCTTCAAATCATATAAATGGCCAGTCATCAGTCATCAAGCAGAAACCATGATAAAAACGATTTTATACAAAATGGCTTCTTACTCGCCCTGTACTCACATGGTATAGAATTCCTTGTTCAGCTTGCTATAAATTATGTACACGTACTGCCTGTTAAGCATTTACAGGTATCTACGAGTATAAACACTTTCAAATCTATTGGTGTTACTTGTACATTGTCAACCCTATATCTTCTCCCCTGCCGTGGAGTTCTGGTATATATACTCTCCAGCACAGGACAGCACTACGCTAGTAGAGCTAACTTAACACTGCACTGTCTTCTAAATTCGCACAAAATCAGCTGTGCTCTATCTTCTCAGCAATGTTCTTTTTACTAACAATGTCTCTAAAAACGATATTGTACAAAATATTTTATTTTTTAAAACATGTTGGAGGAGGAACTGGAGTTGACGTTCGTCAATAGCTGCAGTAGCACTAACACGCGGTCAGGCCGCGTACGTTTTGGTCACAGCTTTATCCTAACATGATTCAGTAAATTCGAAATTCTAACGTATCTTAGTGAGAGCGGCGTCCTTAGAATATTCATCAACATGTGATAATCTTGAAAAAATCCTTGCTACTCCATCTATTTGGAAGGGGGCAAACCCGTATCAAGAAGCACAAATCAGACCGACTGCGAAGCGCTGTGGCTTATGCTGTGCAGAGTGCTATACCAGGCTGTAATCTGATGAAATTAGTTAGGTAGCTTTAGAACGCCAGGAAAACGCAGGCAACCTGCTTAGTTCAGGAAAATTAATGTTTTACTAGTTAAAAACCGCAAGCGCGTAACCCCCCGTATGGATATATATGTCATTATTTGTTTATGAAAGACGTATATACTTAAGAGCGTAATTATTCACACGTCATGGTTATGCCCAATTACAAACAAACACATGAGAGAAATAGTTTCCTTATTCATGTAATTTCCTGATAATAATGAGCTGGTACAGTTTCCTCTCTAGCTAATAAGCTAGAGAGGAAACTGTACCAGCTCATGATGTAATTCGAACAAGTCCATGAAGCGGAAAAACACTTTGGACTCGTAGATATGCCAAGTACTTCTAGTTAACAGTTTACAGGGTAGTAGCTGAGCAACCTGCCACTTGGACCTTCTATTCAATGCCCTCGTATTCAACATCGTGATATCTTGTCCGTTAGTCAGCTAGACCAGACATACGAACATTTATTACTGATGAGATGGACACACTTTTTAGAAACGTGACGACGTTAGACTTTATGAAATTCTAAATAAGTTTAAACACGATTAATAAATATATAGCTAATTATATGTAGACCGTATTGTTGTGTTTGTCAATTTTTGTCTCTGTAGTTAAATTCTTTATATAATGAATGATTTGGCCGCCTGTAAAGTGGATTCCTTATTAATTGTTAACGTTTAGGTACTATCGTACTGTTAACCTATTGAACTGAAAACACATTAACACATGTTGTAAAACCGGGGACAGTCGGTTAAACCCTTATAAGAATAAAAGCGAGAAGTCCCAAGTAGTCGTCGTTTGTGTGTCACAACTACGCGAAAGTCCGTAACATTTACTTGATCGCGATTAGATATCCCCTATACATGTCACACCTGGAACGCATTAAATGATTCATAATAAAATACAAGTGCGTTAAAGGTCCTTATTTTTATTTCGGTGTGATTTTGTCGAATCCGCTCACCGTACACATTAAAAATAGGTATTCCCTCCTTTTTATTAGGTACTTATTTCGTGGTTGAACTTAAATATTGAAGTAGAAAAGCTAGTCTTAGTTAAGATTAAGAAATTCTTTAAAAAAGGATCTCTACAAATGTTTTACAAATAACTTGGTTGTTGTTTTCACATCAAATAAGTATTTTAAAACAAGTTCCTTAATTGAATGTTTTTGCACATGTTGATAAAAGTAGGATAAAATTATGGTTTGGTAGTTGAGTATCTCGACTGTCTAATGCCAGTTGACCGTATGAACTCAATGTAATTTACATACAGTTCCACACTCGCTTGATTTACCTTACACCGAGAAACTTGGATGGATGTGTTGGATTGTTTTGTATAGGTACCCAAGTTTAAATTACCTTTACCACGAAGTGATGTCCATGTATCTGTTAAGGATATCACCCAACAAACATTTTATAGGTTGCCACGACGTGCCAAATCTAACTTTTGGTTCCATAAGCTGGTCGCAAATACGTTGCTAACACGTCGACACGACCGAGAAAAGGCCCATTTTATACGAATCAGTGTCGTAATAGAGTCGCGAAGTGGTCGCATTAATCACTAAATAGTCATGTAGTGGTTGCGTAGATGTCGTGAAAGCCCAAATAAAAGTCTTCTCATCCAGTAATAGTGTTTACTATAACCGCTTTACGGCATTTTATCGAATGACATATGTGCTATCGCGACTTTTCTGAAGGATTTTGATTGACTGTGACGATCAATTTTATATTGTAATAAATTATTTTCATTGTCAGTGTCCATTTTGTATATTTATGTATAGCTATTTGCATCTTCAAAACTAAAGTATCCTGTACATTATTCTGTTGGGAAATTAATTTTATCGAGTAATATGAGCAAGTTTTATCTATAAAAGGAACGCGCCTTATAAATTCTTTAAATTAAGCAATATTTTCACAAATATTTTTAACGAACGTGCTAACAGTTACCTTTTTACGATTTAGCGTTCAAGACACGACCATAATACAACGTCTAAACAACTTATTCATTCTGTGCACTTAGTATATGTCAGTCATTAACGTAATTAGGGTTCATTTAAAGATTTCGTGTAAAAATTCCATTGCCCAGCTTTTTTTATTCATTTTAACGTCATACAGTTATTTTTAAGAATAATAAAAGAATGTCTGTTTACTGAATTTTATACACTAATACGACATCCAGTCACTGTAAAGTTATATAAAAGTGATCAAATTGACTGAAAATCGTTTAATAGTGCATTTTGCCACTCTTACACGACCATCGCATAAAAGTAGTTTCCGCGACTCTAACGACGCTACGATTAATAACGGTGTAAAAGTTGTATAGGCGTTACTAAGACGACAGCACTGATTACAGCTAAAAGTTGTAAAAAGTCATATACGACAGGTTGTATAGAAGTCGTATAAGATGTCTAATACGACTAAAAAGCCGTATTACATAATGAAATTACTTAACTGCGACGTTTATAGCACTTAGTAGCGTTAGTTAGACAATGTTTGTTGGGCAAGACCGTGCCCCATAGGTCAGCGTAATAAAAATATGTGTTTTAGTTAGGAATATGCACGGGACTACAAAATAGGGTATTTTTCTTATTTTTAGTCCTTATTGCTCTAGAAATATACCTAGGTATAGGTACATTTGTTTTGTACCTATGTTCTTTATCGTATTTTAATTGTGAAATTTAATCATTATAAGTTGATATTTTAAATCTCCCTCGTTAATTTATAACACGCAATATCGCAACTCGATGGAACGAAATGTAACACGGTCGCGATAGTTAATACATGAAAATACACTTTTTCATCATCACTTCTTGATCATAATTTAGCAAACAGGAACAGGAAAAAGTTTTTCTGCAATTTTCAATACTAACAAGTAAGTTTTATAACTTTTATTTTCAAATAAATGAAGAATCAACTACGGTATGGTCTTTGGACGTTACAAAAAAAAACACGGCGAAATGCCGGTTTTTGAAATTCACGATGACATTTTACCTAGGATGACATTTTGGATTGCAGTTTTTTTATTGCAATAATTACCTACATCTGTCAGACATACACCACCTTTACAAGCACATCAACTCTATTCTAGATGTAGGTAGTAGACAGAGAATGCTGTCTACGATTCTAGACCTCTTTCTCCTGAAGCCATTTTAACACACTTTCTTAATGTTCATTCAAATATATTCATGTAGGTACTTACTCAATTATCATAATAATTAGCTTAATTTTATTATCAACTTGCCCAAAGCTATGTAACAATAATCATAACGGTCAGACAATGTGATAAATAATGAAGTTTATATAGGTAATTATTAATCCCATAGCCCGATTTTCTTCCTATTATTCATATATTATTTCCGGGGCATTAGGTATAAATAATGCAATGTTTTTTGGTCCATAACATATCGTCTTGAGACTCTTGTGACTTAACAAAAGACGCACTACGTATGAAAGTTGAGCCTTTCCTTAATACATGAAAGTATACCTCAGTCAATTTGATTGAACGTAACAAATGTAGGTACCTATAATACTTACATAATACATATGTATGTAAGCAGGTACATTTATTTTAGGTACTTCTTGTATGAATGTTGTAGGTACATGTTGTTGACATAGTATATCAAATTTGTAGTAAGAGAGGAAGATCTACTAAACTGTTGATGAATGTGGGCGAAATGCCTACGAACAATAATTTGTGTACATTCCTACAACACTGGACCGTTTTAAACTTTTAATTTCTCTGTAGGTCGTTTCATTTCTGAATTGTTTTTGATATTTATGTTATGTGGACCCAAAGTGCCTACTACAGGTACAGGGAATAGAGACAGGCACAATCTGAAACAATAGTTATTAAAGTTATTGGTTTTTAATGCTTCAGGTTCGACAATTACGTCGGTCACATCACCGTGGATGGTGAAGAGGTAGAGATGGCACTATGGGACACAGCTGGGCAGGAGGATTATGAGCGATTAAGGCCTTTATCTTATACAAGCGTAAGTACCTATTATAACTAAATCTTGTTTTAACTTGTAGTTAAGTATAACAAACTGTGTCCTACATGTCCTTCAAGCTTTTTGTTCTTGTCAACGACTGTCGCATGCAACATATCAAAGATGTTTCGTGAATAAGTACCTATAGATATACCCAAAGGAACGCATAGAAGACATTTATAGATATATGCATTAGATAAATAAACACATATCCAAAATGCCAGAAAATCCAGGCTTATGCTTGTTGGTTTTTCTCTCCTCAGGCAGGTAGACTGCTAGAATGTATACTAGGCTGTATGGTATACGACATTGGTAGGTGCCTAGTTTAATGATGGTTTGGGTATGAAACTCACAATCCGTAATTTTGATCAGTGATGGACAGGAACAGGGAGTTTAGTAGGCTACGTGACAATATAGGCCTAACTTAAGGACATGCTATTGTTACAATAAAAATAATAATGATAGCGTTAGGTTAGATTCATACAGTCTGTTTTCCGCAACTCCACGTCACAGCACGTATTTTGCGTTAGTGGGAATAAAAACTATTCGAGCCACCTTAACTCCCCGAAGAAATGACAATGATAGCGTTAGATGTCAGTGTACAGCCGTTGTGAGTACTTTAGGTACTAAAATATAATTAGTTGCTTACTTTATAAGTCCATACCTACCTACGTAGGCATCTACTAACTTGATCACATCATACTTGGGGTAAGGCTAAGTAGGTACCTACTATCTGCGTCCGTAACTGATTGCATTTATAATGTATTTTAATAATTCATATGTTATTGTTTCAGACAAACTGTTTCCTGGTCTGCTATTCAGTAGGTACACGCTCCTCATACGAAAATGTGATCCACAAATGGTATCCCGAGCTCAAACACTTCAGTCAGGCTGTACCTATTGTGTTAGTGGGTGAGTTGATCAACTTGTTATATTTTCTTGTACGTATGATAAATAGACTAGATAGTAGAAAACTTTAAAATATGTAAGAAGTTTTTACTCCAGTGGAACCAATTTTATTTTTGTATATTTGGGTATGTACCATTTTTATTTCTAAAAAAAATATATAACAGTACAGGTGCTAATCCTACTAATATTATAAACTACTAAACCGATTGCGATGCAACTTAGTATGTAGATAGCTGGAGACCTGGATTAACATATAGGCTACTTTTTATCCCGATATTCGCACGGGAAACGGGTGATTCCCACTTACGCGGGTGAAACCGCGGGTCGCTGCTAGTAAGTATTATGAAGGCGAAACTTTGTGAGGATGGATGGATGTTTGTTACTCTTTCACGTAAAAACAGCTGAACGGATCTGGATGAAATTTGGAGCAGAGATAGATTATAGTCTGGACAAGCATATAGGCTCCTTTTTATCCCGGAAAAATGTACGGTTCCCGTGGGATAGTTTTCACCAAAATTTCCACGCAAACGGCGTCGCAGTCCCTCCCGCCTGCTATTTTTCAAGCTTTACAGTTAAATCATTAAACATAAATATATATATTAATTGCTTGTAATGATTTGTGATGTGTAACTATACGATACTGAACTGCATTGTAGCAAATAACTTAAAGTGAGACTTAATTCCTTTATATGAAACATTTTAATGAGAACTTTTAATGAAGTCTACGGACAAAATTAATCAACAGTAACTCATTTTTACTATTATTTTATATACAGCAATTGCGCCCATTAGCAGAATGAGTGTTAATAAGGAAGAAAGTAATTGCTGCTTTAGAAATAGATTCGCAAACAACGAAGGTTTGTGATTAAGATGAAAAAGTGCATGATTACGCACTTTATACAATTTGAAATAAGTACATTCATGATATCCTGCAGTAACATACCAACCTGGTTTCCAAGTGGGGACTTAAGTCCTAAAGGAATTCCAATCAGATACAATCACTACATATTATAAAACAAAGTCCCCCGCCGCGTCTGTCTGTTCGCGATAAATAAAAAAACTACTGTACGGATTGACATGCGGTTTTCACCAATAGATAGAGCGATTCATGAGGAAGGTTTAAGTATATAATTTGTTAAGATTTGTGTAAATTGGTTGAAATATGATGATGATTGTTGAAGATGTCTCTGCTACCCATGCGAAGCCGGGGCGGGTTGCTAGTTCTATATACTTACCTAGGTACCTAGATTTTACTTATCTACTGTGAGACAATGTGGCCTATCCAACATTTTGTTTCTTGTTGAACCCTTTTTTAATTAAACTCTCTTGTTTCAGCTACTAAAATAGATTTGCGTAATTCCAATCAAGCAGTCATCACGACTCAAGAGGGCAAAAAATTAAGAAAGAAAATCCGGTAAGTTTCAATGAAAGGTCATTGTTTGCATGACAACTATGATATCATTCAAAGAGAAATGAAACATTTTTTAATGCTACAAAAGTGAAAAGCGACAAGGGTTATCTGCGCTCGCGCCGCCGACAGCAGCTATCGCCTCTTATCACGCACTCTGATAATGCCACTACAACTTGTGATATGACGACACAGGAACAATCCGTTAAATAAAATGATTAAATCACTAAAATTGTATAGAGAACAATGCAATTTAAATAATGTATTTGTCGTTGCGTAGATAATCCTTTTCGATGTCGCATGTCGGTAGGACTCGTTTGCTAACAATATAAATCATGTTATCCTGAATAAACCTACTTGCTACTAGGTGTATAAGTAATCGATTATTATAGGTAACTCTATGATTTACGTTTTAGGGCTGTTCAACTAGTGGAATGTTCGGCACTAGAACGACTCAACATGGATCAGGTGTTTGAAGAGGCAGTGCGGGCAGCACTACGCAAAAAACCCATACACAAACGTACGTGTCAATATCTATGACTTCACCAGCTGTGGTCATATTCACTACAATATTTCCAAACGATACTATTTTAAATGACTCCGATTACAATAGTACTATTATATATGGTGACAATACCCACAAATGGTAAATCATTTTCCTTTTAATTTGTTATGTTATTGCTTTTATATGTGTAGTTATTCCCCAGATACACATTTAGAAAATGAAGTAGGTAAATTTGTTTGTGGAAGTATTAAATAGTGACTTATCAAAGCAGACTTTTTCGTTTAGGTATCTTGTTTTCACAAACCCTTGCTAGGTAGAATAGGACATACTTTTTAGTAAGACAAACATAATTAATATTGTGCTATTTATTTTATCTGTACAAATTTAATTTTAATATTGTTTTGGTTAGATAAAGAGAGATGTATATTTAAAAAGTAAATGTAAATATAAATATGGAAATCTAAGACGGCTACAGTTAAGAAAGGAAGGATAATATAAATAATTGGAATTGATTGAATACCGGCTACAATAAAAATTTACGATACGTACTTACCTACATTATATTGTAGGTAATCAATTAAGACTCCCTTCACTAGGAACGACAATCAAGCTCCATAGCTGGATAGCTCCATAGCCGCTAAAGGTTTTTCTCCTTCAATGCACGTATGAACTGGCTTTGGGGTTGGCTACATATATATTATACAACAACAGAAGGAAACAACACTAAACTTTCTATACCTTACTTACCTTGCGGTTCATCCGTCTGGAGGTTATGGTGCAGTGTAACAACACAAAGTGGTCCATCTTACAAAATATCCTCTCTCATCAGATCAGATCTCTATCGATGACAAATCATTCACAAAAGTCATTTGTTTTTTTTAACTAGTATGTAGGCAACCACAGAGCCCAGCTGCCAAACGGCTTCCGGTGTAAATTTGCATTTGCAATAAGCATTGCCAACCCAACAAACATTTTATAGGTTGCCAAGACGTGCCAAACAAGACGTGCCAAATCTAACTTTTAGTTCCATAAGCTGGTCGCAAATACGTTGCTAACACGTGGACACGACCGAGAAAAGGCCCATTTTATACGAATCAGTGTCGTAATAGAGTCGCGAAGTGGTTGCATTAATCACTAAATAGTCATGTAGTGGTCGCGTAGATGTCGTGAAAGCCCAAATAAAAATCTTCTCATCGAGTAATGGTGTTTACTATAACCGCTTCACGGCATTTTATCGAATTACATATGTGCTATCGCGACTTTTATGAGGGATTTTGATTGACTGTGACGATCAATTTTATATTGTAATACATTATTTTCATTGTCAGTATCCACTTTGTATATTTATGTATAGCTATTTGCATCTTCAAAACTAAAGTGTCCTGTACATTAATCTGTTGGGAAATTAATTTTATCGAGTAATATGAGCAAGTTTTATCTATAAAAGGAACGCGCCTTATATATTCTTTAAATTAAGCAATATTTTCACAAATATTTTTAACGAACGTGCTAACAGTTACCTTTTTACGACTTAGCGTTCAAGACACGACCATAATACAACGTCTAAACAACTTATTCATTCTGTGCACTTAGTATATGTCAGCCATTAACGTGATTAGGGTTCATATAGAGATTTCGTGTAAAAAATCAATTGCCCAGATTTTTTTATTCATTTTAACGTCATACAGTTATTTTTAAGAATCATAAAAGAATGTCTGGTTACTGAATTTTTATACACTAATACGACATCCAGTCACTGTAAAGTTATATAAAAGTGATCAAATTGACTGAAAATCATTTAAGAGCGCATTTTGTCACTCTTACATGACCATCGCGTAAAAGTAGTTCCCGCGACTCTAATACGATTAATAACAGTGTAAAAGTTGTATAGGCGTTACTAAGACGACAGCACTGGTTATACCGCTAAAAGTTGTAAAAAGTCATATACGACAGGTTGTATAGAAGTCGAATAAGATGTCTAATACGACTAAAAAATCGTATAAAGTTATGAGACACTTAGCCGTATTACATAATGAAATTAGTTAATTACGACGTTTATAGCACTTCGAGTAGCGTTAGTTTCACTTATGCGACTAAAATGTTTGTTGGGAACCTTATGTCCCGTCATCCTGAAGCCAAAACATATCGTATGCAAATGAATGAATCAAGCCAAAATAAATTATTCTTACCCTAAAATTGGTAATAATTGTTGAAGTAAAAAGAATAATTTTATACGAATCCACCTGCAGCGAACTTGGTTGTGAATTAAAGTGAAGGGAGAACTAATTTCATTTACTAAGTTTCATTAATGAAATGATGAGATTATATTAAAGTTTTATTTTTGTTACAATTTATGAATGTATCTATATATATATATAATTTGACGGCTCAGATAGAGCCTAAGTATACATCATTTGTTTGCAAGCTATTATTTTTATTAGTTCTTGTATTTTAAATTCATTAGAGATGACATTATTGTATACCTATATAAATTAATTTATATGATTGATTTGAAGACACTGCCATATTATAACAGACTACAGTCAAAACTATAGGTTTACTATGTTTCATGTATTATTATTACTTAGTGAGCTAGTTTAGTCATGGCAGAGTATTTGCACTAAGCATTTATCATACGTCGTGCAAGTCACGTGTTTCAATCATACCTAACCATTAAAGTAGTCATACCGTCTAGTTCTATCGATAGGTATTAGTCATAGGATGGCTCAGAAGATTTTACCTCAACTCACCTCTATAGGTACTGATGTCGCTTGATACATAAAAATTACAAATGTGTCAACATCCTATAAACCTGTGTGTTTCCGTACATAAGTTCAACGTACGTTCAATATATATTCTATGGTTTTGATATAAACATTTTCTGCCCTATCAAATGTGAACCAGCGAAAGTCTTGGTTTAAACAATCCCAAAACAATGAAGGTTTAAACGCTAGATCTTTCGGATAAGGTGTAAAGTAATGCCATGTTTGGAAATTTTTGCGCTTCTTTACTGTAAAGCGAGCCCACTAACGAACAGCTAGGTAGAGATGCATTGTATGCGTCAAAATTAATATGTAATCATGAAGTTGTCGACGAGGTTTTACCTCTCCACACATGCTGACGTCATTCCTTCATACAAAGGTGTATTTGTAAAATTGACTGAATCAGTATTTTTGTAGTACAGGACAGAAGCAAATAGTTATAAATTTAGTGGAATTTATAAGACATCAGTGTAATACATTTTACCAAGAAATTGTAAGGAAGCCTACATTATATGTATTTTCATAGTAATACGACGAATCGCTCACGCTGTCTGATAAGAGATTATTATACCTGCCTTTATATTGATCGTAGATCAGCGTAGAGACAATGATATGTAACTTTTACCAAAAAATCTTGATGTTAAGTAAATAAACATGTTATACAATACTTCACTTCTATTATTTTTATCTTACCCGCCATAGCGGTTACATAAAGCAATTATTAGTGTCATATCAGTAAACAGGACCACTGGAGTGGCGAACAAGCGTAGCCACCGCAGATTATGAACGCTTGCAATACTAAGAGTATATTTAAATTCGAATGTGACCGCGATGGTACGCCAAAAAGCGAACGCGACTATTGCTGCAAGAGGATGATTCAACTAAACTTAACGCGTTAAAACAATAAAACGCCTTAACTTATTACAGTCACAGTTAGAAATGATAATTTTTAGAAAAGTAAGAAATTACGTATATTAATTAATTAATTTTAGAAAATAAACCGTTTTAGGGCTCCTTCACACTAGCGTTTGTCCAGCGTAGGTATTCGATGAACGTATGAACAGCGCAGACGCGGTGACAACGCGACGCGAGGGTCGCGTTGTCTCGGCGTCTCTGCCGGGGCACATGAGTACGCTGCGCGAACGTCGCAGGTGCGCGACGCATGCGCCGCGTTACTATCAGGTACTATAGGTATCCGACCTCCTACTCCCATATCCTTTTATTTTAATTTTTTCGTTTTCGCAATAATTTTCTTTTTAAAAGCAAGCCATCAATAGAGTTCCTCGTCGGAATCCATTTTGTTAACGATAATAGCGAAACGACAACGAAATTGTGGGACGTCTGCGCCGCGCTAGCACAGCGTTTAATTAACGGCAGAGGGAACGCCGCGACATCGCGATTCATGCGTCGCGTAGTAGCGGCGTCTGCGTTGCGCATACGTTCAGCGAATGCCTCCGTTGGACAAACGCTAGTGTGAAGGGGCCCTTATCTGTGACTCACAGCAAAAATATACCTATTTTAGGAACTTACTCATAAGTTACAACATACATGAGTCAACTCTGTTTATTGAAGAAAATCGCCTTCCACTAATAAAAACAATAAAAGGAAAAAAAGCAAAATCATTAGTAAAAAATGTTTAATGGCACGGCAGCGGGCCCGCCCAGAGCGTAATTACAACTCAGTTTATAGAACCCATATATAACGAATTCAACATATTTCATGCTACAAAACTAAAATTAATATTACTTACTTGGCAAATAAATGTTCACAGTGGAACATGTACCTATAATATACACCCATATATATTCGTGCTATTGTGACATATTTTCGGTAAATATTTGCTCACATAAGGTTATTTTGCGATGAAAACTTCGCAGTGTTGCCAACTTGGGGCTTCTTTTCCCAGTTTTAGGAATAAATAAACCGGAATGTTGTAGAGAAATAAAATGCTTAGGGGATTTTCCGGCAGGAAGAGCAAAGAGCAAAAGCAAAGTTATGGTCGTCGCGAGCACGTAGAAACATAAAATATAATGTCATACACAGGTACATCCGCCAAGTATTACAACATTTTTGATTTAATAACAATCTTAAACTATCTAACAATATTCAGATTATAAAGAGATTGCTTTCGGGTTTATTGTAGAAAGATCGGTTAGAATTTCAGCAAACGCGGGCGATATCTACCGCGACCGCGTGCCTATGCACGATGAAGTAAATTTTGAACACTCTATTTGTCATTTCCTCTTCAAGCGATCTTTACCCTGAAATAAAATAAAATAATTTAAAATACTCATATAGTGATAATATCAGTCAGTACTTGTGTACTATTGTATATCGATATATTGAAGTGGCCGTGGCGAGCTTGGCTGAATGCTTGCCGCTTCATATCCCATCCAGAAGAAAACCAACGTGAACCCTTACTACAACTAATTAAGCATAGTGAGAAAGATTCATGAATAGACAAGTTGATGAATATATTAAAGGTAGCATGAAGTAGCGTCAGTGGGTGAAAAGTTGAGGAGCTATGTAAAGTAATAAGTATATAATAATAATATTAATAGTAATATGGACATGTGGTGCGGGGGATGAGCAAAATATGGTTAAAAGATTTTAATGTGTGGAAGTTGACTGAGTGAAAAAAAGACGGATGGGCTGCGTTAAAGAGACTATGGCTAGAAAAGGAGTAAGCAGTGAAATGACGAATGATAGAGTTGAATAAAAGAAAAAACATAGAGCCGAACTCACATTAGAAAAGGGAAGGCAGATGATGCTGGGTAAGACCGATTTGGTGAGATACCAGTATGTTAGACCCATGTTACACAACTTGCGCTAACGACTCTGCCATTTTTACGTTTCTTGCCCGTGTTACTACCAGTACTAACATGGGTAATATGTTTTACCCGCCATACTACCGCCCATTGCAGTAGTACCTTGGAGATTATTTTTTCATAATAGAAGCTTTATTTTTTTGTAAGCTAACATTTATAAAAAATAAAGCATCGTTGATTAAGTCCAAAATCAAAAATGTTTCTGTTTGAATTTCCAACGATTCACCATAGTATTAATTCATCATGCTAATTTTTAACATATTAGGAGAACATATATTATGCATATGATTATTTGAGCTGATTATTATTCTTACATAAACCAGAACATGTTTTAGTGTTATGCTGTGCGATGATGCAATGTTACATAACTAACAATGTATTAACCTGGGCGACAATGGAGATAGCATATCAACCTTGAATCACCACTTGAACAATTAAGATATAAACCTATATCGGATTTTTCGATACATTTTTATGAGGTTTGATATGAAGACGACGATAAAAATTCTGTACTGTTTTACTTATATTTTTTTTTCCTTATTCTGGATAGGAAACCTGAATGTGTATATAGACGACTCATATAACGATTCGTTTATATTTTCATATACCTACCATAGTTAGTCATAAATATCGTATCAGTTTTATATTTTATGACACAAAGGAGTCCATCCTAGTGGTCAGATTGTAGCACGGAAATAAAACAATTAGTAACTGTCTTTGTATTGAGAACTATCAAATTAATTGATTTTAATATACAATCGGCGATGTGGTTCAGTAAAACGAAATAAAACGCTGCCTTGGTTTTATTTCGGATGTAGTAGTTGTAGGATACTTGCAAGCCACTCGTTATAACTTTGATATAAAACCATCTGTAGACACGAGTATGTGGCGATAAGTAAATATATCTTATTTTATCGCCGTATTCAGGGTCTACATACCTGTGCAAGGTGGACCCCGATCTCGCTAAGTCTTTTGTGCTGATAGGTAAGTGGTTCGTGTAGCTTAGCGTCCCCTCGCTTGTAGAAGTCGCTGTAGTCGAGCCGGAAAGCTAAAGTTTGTAGCGAAACTTCGGCATGGAGAGCTAGCTTCAGTATTAACGTTGTTACGTGTCCCCTGTAACAAGATGAAGTTTAGGAAATATTCAGCACGATTAGCCTTTTTACGCTAACGCAAAAAGATATTAAAAGTCCTTATCTAGCAATCCTAAAGTTAACAATAGCTTACTTTGATAGACTAATATTATATTAGATGTGTCGAGTTATTATTATTATCATTTATGTGGAGTTCGTGACCGTTCAGTAGCCAAATTCGTGGTCTTTTAGTGATACCTGCTACCAGCCTTCAGCGTCATCGATTGGCCAACGTTTGGCACTAGGATTGAACACAAAACCTTTTAGAAATAAAGTGGTGATTGTAGTGGTGAATTGGTGATTGAAAAACACTACTATTAGCGGTGGTCGGTTACGGTTCTATTCCCCTTCTATTATAGTTTACCGTTCAGAGATGCATTCGGCAAGCACTGTAATATTGCAGTCTATGTGCCAGTACTGGGTTATTGTTATTTTTATTATATTATAAAGCCCTTTGTGCAAAACACTTTAAACAAGCAGAAACTGAAAATTAACGTAAACTTAGTGATTTTTACATGTTTTATATTAATGTGACTAACTTGAACTTAAATTTGTACACGTTACGATAGAAATACAAGACTAAAAAATAATAACTACAGTTAAAAAAGTAAAAAAAAAACACCTGTAAAACATTGTGAAAAAGCGTCATCAAATGTTACAAGTAGTTCATTGGTAGCTATTTACAAAAGTAGAATTATTTTAAAAACAGTAAAAAGCACCCCACAATTTTTTAACACAAACTTATCACATTAAAATATATTTTCTAGTAGTTTGTTACTAAATTGTGTATTTTTTTTTAATAATTACAGTACCTACTCAAGTAAAAAGATTCGTGGAAAAATGTTGTGTAGCATAACAAAATTCGTCACGCACGATGGTGCCCTTACCACCTGGTTAGGTCATCATCGTCCGTTACTAGATAAAGTGTACATAATCTTGTCAGCAGGTTTTCTCGCACGCAGTTGAACCAAAAACTAAACGTCAATAACATCACATGCAGCACATACTCGTACGTGCAGAACAAATGTCAACAGACAACAACATGTAACAATGACAATATTGATGAATGATAGTCATCCGGTCATGCGTTTTGCATGCCAATGGTATATACTGTTTGTTGAACGGCGAACAATCAAGTTCAAACTTAATGTTGTAGAAAGCATATTATGATGATACTAGCTTCTGCCCACGGCTTCAGTCGTATTAATGTAGATTTTTTCAATCCATTCAGGGACAGCCTTAGGAACAGTACGTTTTTGGAATGAACTTCGTTTCAAAAAAGCACTCATTATCGCACGTTACACTTAAGACGCTCGTCACGTTTGGGCTAGACGGAAAAAAGTGTTAGCGCAACGAGAAATGCACATGTGTTTCAGATTTAAACGTAACAAACTCACATTTGCATTTATTATTTACATTTATTATCGCTTGGTAGTAGATTTGCTCGTTATACTCACTCCTGTGGAAACTACTTAATAAAAACCTGAACAAGAGTCCTCATCGACTAGCTATGTTTAAGCTATGTTTTCCCTGAAACGCAATATGTAAAAAAAATCAGATATAATTTATTGTTATCACGGTCATTCTGTATATAATCGATTTCTTCCAAATAACTTTTGGTCGGTTCGCCGACGATACATACGAATGTATACAATACTATACTTGAGCCAAATTAGATATGGAATCTTTGTAAACAAATCATAATATATGTCATCATATTTAGGGTTGTCACGATTAGAATACAAAAAAAATATATATATTACTTCTATTTCTTAGTTATACTTTACGATTTTACTGTCATTGCGTTTGCTAAAACTCAGTCTAACCGCCAAATACGTAATATGTACAAAAATATCTTTAAACTAAAATTAGTAAATTAAAAATTCGAACTATACGACTTACAACCCTTTAACTCTTCAACTTTCGCAGATCAACAACAATTTGGTTATTTTATAATGGATATAATAAACTCCACAATACAATATTGAAAATAAGCTATTCTGTCCTTTTGAATAACAATAAGTAGGTTTTATGACTTTTAATTTAATAAATCAATAATAATTAATTTGAATTAAATTAATTTTAATTACTTTTAATTTAAGTATCAAACACGTCGTGGTCCTTGACGTTACAGAAAAAGCGCGCCGAAATGGCAGAATGAAATTTTCGTTGGTTTAAATTTTTTTGCTGTTTGATTCATATTAGTATATGTATAAGTTTATTCCCGTATATATTATAGAATCATTCAATAGAATACGAAAAATATTCAACATTAATCATCAAATTGAAGAAGGTATGCAATAACAGTATACTACTATTACATAGCCGCTACCGTTTTATGTGTAAATAAAGCACTTTTAAAATGTGAATAAAATCTTAATTTTTTTCATTTAAAATAGACCACAAAATGGTATCTAAGAAGTACATAGGTATAATCGGATAGATGCGTGCATTATCTATATTAATATAATAAACCTGAAGTCTTTTTAGTGTTCTGTACCTCGAAAGGAAAAAACGGAACCCTTATAGGATCACTTTGTTGTCCGTCCGTCTGTCTGTCTGTCAAGACCCTTTTTCTCAGGAACGCGTGGAGGTATCAAGCTGGAATTTATATCAAATACTCAGGTCTACTGTCCCTTGGAGCTGTGAAAAAATCAAACCTCTAAGCATACGCATTCAAAAGATACAGCCGTTTATGCCGCAAATTGCCGCAAATTTTCGACACTCGCAAGGGAATCAAAACCTACAGAGTACTTCCCATGAACTCAGAATCTTGAACTTTGGTACGAAACAACGTCTTATAGCACAGATAAAGGTAAAATAACAAAAAATTGCGAAAACCGTAAATTTTTAGTTACATCATATAATAAAAATATTTTTAATAATTTTAAACTTACTACCCCTTTTCCTCATGAACGCGTAGAGGTATTAAATTGAAATTCATTTTGTACGGAACTTTCGGTGCGCGAGTCCGACTCGCACTTGGCCGGTTTTTTGTTTAATTGTTTGTTTGTTTAATTAAACGCACGAATCACTGGATCTACATGTCGAAAAAAATCTTTTTGTATATCTGATAGCCAGATTCATGAGGCTATGTGACATCATATGTACAGGCTATGTAACAACACGCTACGACCCTTAGAAGTGCAGCAGTGACCATAAACGCATGAAACTGCGGGGAAGTACATATACACAAGTACACATATTGATAAGTATCATGAAAATGTTTAGTTCATTTCTTTGTTATTAGAATAAGTAGGACTATTAATAATTTATAACTGACTGTTATTATCGTATATTTTATAGGAAGTGAAGATGAATTTGTTAATGTACACTGTATTAAAACAACACACGACTCTAACATGTCCAACACTAAGCTTACTAACACAAGAAGACGGAAAGATATTGTCTGTACCACACTTTCGGAATCGAGGTTTGTATTCACAAATAGATTTTTTGCAATTGTGGGTCCTTTTCTTTACAACAGGATAAATAAAAAGACATCCATATACGACCTCAACTATTTTAAAGTAAAGAATTTTGTCAGTCAGTATCTGCAAAGTTTAGACTACAACCAGACTGAAGATTTAATTACTGTTGTTAAATGAATAATAGTCTCATGTTAGTTCCATATTGTTATATACTACATAGATAAATCTATTTGTAGGCATGGTATGTCTCATAAATATTGTTACGATTAAATAATTACATAATGTAGTAAAAGTCTGTCAGAGCACTTACCGCCTGTGGCACAGGTTTACCCTAGTACAGGCACCCATATATTTTAAGTTAATTAATGTTATAGTATAAGATCTGTAATAATGTGTACCAACTATAAATGAATGAATTATTATTATAGTGATGAGGAATTCATTTTTGAAAGTAAGAAAGGAGAAGGAGACTATTACCAGAAATGTGAAATGAATGAATGAATTCAAAAATGGTTAAATGGTTCAATAAAATTATTGCATACCTAGAGTCAGATTCTGTAATTGTTATGGATAATGCATCAAATCATTCACGTAGGTTGGAAAGATATCCAATAATATTTTATTGGAAATAGACGCAGATCCGTAGGCCTCGCTGCTCTAGTTTTTAAGGTAGTAGCGAGCCTTCTGCTTTAGTATTTTAGTATACCTTTTAACAGTAAATAATAATAAAAACTTATCTATTAAAAGGAAATAAACTAAGCTATGTCATTTAAACAGAATAAATAAAACCTTGAATCCTTGAAAAAAAAAAATTACATACTATTTGGATATACTATAGTCATCAAGTATCTATTTCTTAGATGAATGACTTGTTTAGTTCTTTTAGAAATGACACACAAACAAGAAAACTTTACTTCTTCATGATACAAATATATTGATATAGGGTCATTTAATTTCTAAACTACATTAAATACGTAAGTCCCCAAAACATATATTGTTAAAATTATTTGTTACTAGCAGCGCCCCACGGTTTCACCCGCATAAGTCCCGATCCCGTGGGAATATCGGGATAAAAGTCTCCAGCTATCTACATACCAAGTTTCACCGCAATCGGTTCAGTAGTTTTGGCGTGAAGGAGTAACAAGCATCCATACATCCTCACAAACTTTTACGTTTATAATATTAGTAGGATTGCAACAATACGCGATATGTATGGATGCACCCGGCATGCGATGCAAAGCCATTTTTTCTTCTTTTTTATATGAAGAATTTTTGGGCCAGGAACCCTCGCGGGCGTCTCCAGAACACCCTACCAAAGTTTCATCATAATCTTGATCAGATTGTTTCGGAACGCATAGAAAACAAAGATACAAACATTGATTTTTATTTATACAGAAGATAGATTACAAATCTAAAATTATATTTAAAATTAAATAAAATTAAAAACATCGACAAAACATTGTCCTGGGGTCCACAGCTGCAGGAGGTTAGCCGTAAAAGGTTTGCTTCAATAGGATCCTTGAAAGACTGCGTAACTTTCTTTCCATTGACACTAAAACTGCATTGGTTCAATCTCCTCCTACCAATCCTCGACTATGCCGATGCCAGCTATCTTGATCTCACTGAGGACCAACTTAATAAACTTGAGAGTCTTCAAAACGTCTGTATCAGGTTAATATTTGGCTTACGCAAATATGACCATATTTCTGAATTTCGTGTTAAGCTCAAGTGGTTCCCTATTCGACTTCGCCGAAATGCTCATATTCTTGTTCTTCTTTACAATATTTTATTTAATCCCTCTACTCCCACCTACCTTAAAGAACGTTTCGAGTTCTTAAATTACTCACATGAGAGGTCACTGAGGTCATCGGAAAATCAGCTCCTGAAAATACCGTTGCACTCCACTAATTTCCGTCATAAATCTTTTACGGTCCATGCAGCTCGCCTCTGGAATGCATTGCCGGATTGTGTTAGGCGTGCTCAATCGCTAACCACTTTTAAAACACTGGTATTTGATTACTACTATATTCGTTATCACAGAAACAGGGCTAAATCAATCTGTTGATAGTACGGAACTCGTGCTACCAGGATACCATGTACTACGAAGTGACCGGGCTGACGGGCGAAAGCAAGGAGGCGTACTTTTAGTGGCCACACCGTGTTTCGAGCTACGTCGTGTATCGGTGGCAACTGATATAGACATAGACAGTCAAATGTTTGAACTCGTTTGTGCTACCGTTTACTTACAAAATAGGTTCCTATTTGCCATCTGTTCAGTCTACATTCCACCGAGAGCCGATGAGGCTCAGTATTATATAATGTTTAACATTTTAGAAAAAATGTGTGTAAAGTATAGTAATAAGTTAGTCATTATAGGAGATTTTAATTTATATTCGTGCAATAGTAATGTTAGCAATTATTTTGAATATTTTATGGCTTATTGTGAGTTCGTTCAGTCTAACACTATACCTAACGGTAATGAACGGCAGTTGGACCTAGTGTTGAGCGTGCGGCTGCGCGGTGGCGGTGGTCGCGGCAGACGAGGCGCTAAAACCTGTGGACGCTCACCATCCGCCGCTAGCGGTGACCCTCGGTGTCGGCGGGGGCGAGCCGCGCCCCGCGCCCTCCTCCCACCCCTCACCTTCCTCTACTACTCACAGGCAGTGGAATTTCAATAAAGCCGATTTTCAAAACTTATATAATTTATTTAGAGAAACTGACTGGACTGATTTGTATTTAAATGATCCCGATGATATATTAATGATGTTTTATGACAAAATTTACGAATGTTTTGATATTTGTGTGCCACCGAAAACGACTAATTCCATAAGTGCTAGGTACGTATATCCTGTTTGTTACACGGCCGATATTATTAATGACATTAAACTTAAATACAAGTTGCATAAAAAATACAAATCTAGTAAATTACGAATCGATTACGAAGCGTTCTCTGAATGTCGGGCAAGGGTCAAGGCCGAAACTGCGCGAGCTCATGATAGATACCGTGATCGTATGCAAAACCATCTGGTGAGGGACCCTCGAGCATTCTGGTCCTACATGAGATCTAGGAAAGGCAGTGCTGGCAGCACAAGGAGATTAGTTAAAGATGGGCAGCATCTAACCGAATTTGAATCAGCTAATGAGTTTGCTCGTTACTTTCATTCCGTGTACAATCCGGAGCCGCCGTTGTTGAACGTGGAAGCGGCGGATCGTCTGTCGCCGAAGCGATTGGTCGGCCCTGATGGTATACCGGCCTTCATTTTTAGGGACTGTAGGATGGTATTAATGGAACCTTTGTTACACCTGTTTAATTCTTGTATTGAAACTGCCTCGTTTCCTAGTCGCTGGAAACTTACAAGGGTGATACCAGTGCCCAAGGGATGCGGTGGCACGAATCCTAGCGATTATAGGCCCGTGGCAGTCCTATGCACTCCAGCCAAGATCTTCGAGGCGGCCATCCACAACGACTTATATAACCAGGTGAGTGCCCAGTTGTCTGACGCTCAACACGGTTTTCGTCATGCGCGAGGGACGGCGGGCAACTTACTGCATCTCATGTCACTTCTGGTACCCGCCGTGGATGCGGCCATCAGGTGGATGTGGCATATTTTGACTTTAGAAAGGCGTTCGACTTGGTAGATAATGACATCCTCTTGTCTAGGTTGGCTAACGTAGGATGCACTCAACATACACTTGCATTTTTTTCTAGCTATTTGAAGGATAGGTGTCAATATGTAGACTGTGGCGGATATTATTCAGAACCTTATTTCACCAGGTCGGGTGTGAGTCAGGGGAGTAATTTGGGGCCCCTCCTCTTTAACTTGACCATAAATAATCTACCGCACGTAGTCGAAAATTCAACAACCTTGCTTTTCGCCGATGATTTAAAACTAATCTTTGAAATTAAGCAGCCTTCCGACCACCTTGTTTTGCAACAGGACATTGACAGGGTTGTTGAGTGGGGTGAAGGCAGCAGGCTGTATTTCAATGTGGAGAAATGTAGCGTGTTGTCATTTACTCGCGCTCGATCTCCTAGCCATCATGAATACTGTTTGGACGGGAAAACATTAAAACGCGTTACGGAGGTTAGAGACTTAGGAATTAACTTCACAGCTGACTTGAGCTTCAGGAAGCACATAATAGAGGTGTGCAAAAAAGCATATAGAAATTTAGGGTTTATCCTGCGTCAAGCGCGTCAATTCACTAACATCAAGGCTCTGAAGGCACTATATGAGGCTTTAGTGAAAAGCCATCTAGAATATAATTCTATAATTTGGTCTCCTCACGAAGATAAGTACAAGTTTATGCTTGAACGAATACAAAACAAATTTGTTAGATTCATATATCTGAAACAATATGGCGTGTACCCGGGATACCCAATTATTTACCCAACATTATTTGTACTTGGCATGATAGGCTATTACAAACTAGAAGTGAGAAGGGAAGTTGCGTCCGCCACATACCTACTTAAAGTGTTACGCGGCACAATACACAACCCTGCTATCCTTGAGGTAGCACAGCTATGTGTACCGGACGAGTACGTAAGGCGCAGGCGCCTGCCTCCGCTGCTGGAGGTGCCACGAGCGCGCACTAACCTGCTGCAGCGGGCGCCGTTGACGCGCGCGCTGCGGACGCTCAATACGGTTGCTGAACAAGTTGATCTGTTCTCGTGCTCACTGAACGAACTTACGAGAGTCACATATTGTGTAGTTAGTAAGTAGATTTGTTTAGTAAGTAGCTTTATACACCTAGTTTGTAAGATTTATTTGTAAGACTAGCTTTAAGATTTTATTTGTATACACTGTCGCATTAGGTATTTATCTGTAATGATAGTGGTTTAAATAAATAAATAAATAAATACGGCTATGATGCCTGCCTGGCAGCAGATTATTAGCCTGCCCCTATCGTCAATACCCAAACGATCGGGTTAATAATGATTATAGTAAAGAAACGGTAACCCGCCCTGGGGGTAATGTTCCGGTTGATTTCGGCGCCCCCCGCATGACGGCTCCCGGTGCGGTCGCACCGCTCGGACCGCCTTAGGGCCGCACCTGCCGCTAGTTATTATTACTTACTAGCTGCGCCCCGCGGTTTCACCCGCGTAAGTCCCTCGTTAAGTTTTCTTTTTTGTGCAAACTTCACATAAACCATCTACTAAATAGTCCGAACAAAGCCTAATCATTTGATTTGGATAGGTGAGCCCGTTCTCGAGTTATAAAATTACAATGAAAAGTGGCAGTGATTTTTATATATATGGATTATGTCATGTCTAAATAAGGTATAAGCTCCGTGTTTGTATACTCTTTGATAAACTCTACGAAGTAAAAAATGTTTGTATAAACCATAGATAATATACTGTATAAACCGTTGCTAGGTAACCGCATAGCGCATTACATGTCATGTTATGTTGTATATAACAGAAAATGCCTCTATTTAGTAATAAATTTTCACCTAAAACAATTCCAGTTAGAAAACAAGACACTTCAGTTATCAAAAATGAGTTAGGAAGTGACTATGCATCGAAGGAATTATCTATAGATGTGATTCCATTGCAGTTGAAGCTAGGGGACTTTGAAGTGTCCTTCGAAAATGGGCAGTGGATACCAGGTAACGTGAAAATGTATTTATAATACTAATTGAAAACGATTGTGGACCACCATGCTTTAGGTATCTGCGTTTACTTTAGTTGTTTTTTTACGTAAGTACCTCATTAGGTACTTGTAAGTATTCTCGACATATTCCTCTTTCTCCAAGCGAAACTATGCAATCGATACACAAAGTGATTCATTTGGTCAAATTGATAGTAGGTATGTGGCTGCTCTGGAAGATATTCTATTTTAATTTAAAATTTAAAGGCGTAACACCTAGTTTAAGTAGCATTCTAATATTATATTGAATTAAATTGGTTCAGTAGTTTCAGAGTTTGTCGACTACAAACAAATAAACTTCCCTTCTAATACAGCGCGTAAGTATCCCCATCGCGAGTAACTTACAAAAACGTCTTTCTTTGGATACTTATCACAATGCAAAAGTCAATTCATCATAAAAATGCGAGATTAAGGATTTACAGTCAATAGTTTGATTTTGAACTACACAGTGTAACGCAACACGCGTACTGTGCGGTACGGCACGGCGCCGTTGAAGCAGCTGATTGCATAAATATTTTACATTGCAGTTTTTGGTCGAATAGGGTATTTACTGATTTTTTTTGTTGGTAAAATGTTCTGTTTACTCATTGTGATATCACTTTTAAGCAAAAAAATAAAAAATTATGAGTTTTCCGCCAGAAATTTCCAATGATTTTCCACTCAGAATGATGGTCTGAATACACCATTTCAGGATTCGGTACGGTGTCACTTACACCCTGTATTAGCAGAGATAGATTGACTACTTTACTTTAAATACCACGTACCACTCAATATGAATATGATATTATTTTTACTCATGCCGCTTGTCTAGTGTACATCTGGAGGACGTAGTCGCCAACAATAGTTGTTTGGCTCCGACATAACCATTTTGTTGTCTATCCTGCGATAGACAACGAAATGGTTATGTCGGCGACTACGTTCGCGGGCGCTCGCTTTCTTTTTTTCGTACCACATCCACACCACAAGAATTTTTTTTGCAGACTGCAAAAGCTCACCGAGTGCTGCGACCGTACATATGCTTTTCGACGTAATTATCCATTTTCTTATTCCAGCTTCGGGTAAAGCGGGCGCCGCTCACAAGGAGAATCTTCGCTTGAAAAATGAGTTAGACAGGCTTGAAGAAGAAAATAATATGTTACGCTTAAAATTCGAGATATTGCTAGACATGATGACAGACAAAACGGTGGAGGCGGAACAGCAAGCGGAAATGCAACGAGCCCAGAGCTTGGGTTCTTTGAAACAGAAGAGCAAAAAGAGATGGTAAAGAACGTAAAAGAAATTGTTACAAAAATGTTTACTGTTGTGTACATAAAATATAGAAATACCGTTTTATTTAAAGTGCTTTAATCTTGGTCTTAATACATCCTTTTTCCCGTGAACTACCCCAACGAAGTCTCAACGAAACGATTTTACGGGGCTCGACTAAAACCATGTCTTTGACATCAAAACAATTGCCCTCCTAGCAATGGCAAAAGGCGGTATACCAACCTCAGCGGGTCAACGCCTTTAAAATTTCTGGCAATCACATGCACTGAAAGGATCGCAACACTTTTCACCTCTGAATAATGTGCATTTTTATCAAATTTAAATCTCCCAACATTTTCTATATTAGATTAATAGGTTTTGAAGCGGACACCGTTTAATATTATTGTTATCTTTTTTAACCAAAATATGAAGTACTTACATATGCAAAAAAAAAAACAATTGGGGTTTTGTAGTTAGTGGTTTCAGCCACGGTTTTATTTTAAATGTTATATTGATGAATATTAGTTCCAAACCAACAAGTAGAAACTTGGCTGTTTAAAAATACTAACTAATAAACATATATGTAGTTGCATTTATACCATGTACCTATATTTGTAATCACCTTTTAAACCCCTTCATTTTGATACTCGCTAGGATTGGGAGATTTTTGGAACAAAGCTCCTTATGGGGCGTTGCGGAGGGGAGTACCCTAGCCGGCAAAAACGTCCGTAATGTTAAAAAAAAGGGTAAGATTTTTATGTATAGTCTATGTATGATGGCTATACAGTGTCTAATGTATAGTCTACGTGATGACTGTTATTATTATTATATACATTTATAAATCATTGTAAATAAAATAAAGATGTTAAGATAATTTTGTAAAGAAGTTTTTTTATTTTTATCGATAAAAAAATCATAATAAAAAATGTATACCCGAATAATTATTCTCTTTATACCTCGAATAGAACTTGAAATTAGTATTTTTATAATAAGGAGCTTCGTTCCTATCTGGTGTCCCACGACAATACAGTTTTTTTTAAACATGGCGCCTAAATTCCGCCATTTACGAGTAGATTTTTAATAATTTTAATATAGCCAGTGGCACTCGCGCAATAAAAACGAATCTAACGACATATTCATTATAATTGGATTAGCCGTTTAGTAGCTAGGACGGAACATAGGGATAGGCATACACATACAGGTTAAACTTATAACCTTCCTTTTGGGCTTCGCCGGGATAAAAATATACACTACACCTACGCAATCTTGGCAATTCATTAGGCAACACTAAATCTTTGTTTAAATTACATGAAAAAATAGACGTTTATTGTCCGTGATCCGATCACGGAGTTCTACTGATTACCTGCAGGCAATTTAAAAACAATTTGTAGAGAGACAGGACCAAAGACAGGACGTTTGAGAATACACATGTTAAGAGCAATAATTGCTCTTTGTGTCTACAAACAACTTAGACATGACATTTGACTCATGTCTATGAGTCAAATGTCATGTCTAAGATAGTGCGAAAATAAGTAAACACTTAATAGTTTTAAACCATCTTTACTTAATAGTAAAACAAAGTGCTTATGTACATAGGTATTAGAACTTTAAGTTATATATATAATAAAAATATTCTACAAGTAGTTATTCACAACTTTATTCCTGCCTAGCTTTTTAAACTAACAGGGCTGTTATAAATATGTACGACATATACAGCATAGAAAAGTTACATTGCAACATGGCTAGCGACTGCAGCTTCTATGAGCGTGTCCTTTCCCCGAAACCATAGACAAGTTTTTCAACTATGTACAAAATACTCACTTAATGAAGATAAATAAACACGAAGTGTGATACAAGTAAGCTTAATAAAATAAGGGGCATTGGTTCTCACCACTTAACTGACATAATATGTGAACCATAAACGACGTCGATTTATTTTTAACACAGACTTTGATTCCGTTATACCACTCCATCACCCATTACAAAAAAGTAGTAAGTAGACAATATTTGTGTTCGTTAAATAGAACCGCGCACACAAGTTGCACTCGCTGCCGTAGTATTAAGTTTTATGTATAGTGTACGACTGCAGTTAATTTAAATTTGTGATGCAATTCAATACAGGAAGGAATAATTTATTCATCGCCATTAGGACATCGCGCCCTCGTATGTCCGGGCTGTTTACATCGACTACAGTGCCTGACGCCCCCGCCCCCGCCCCGTCCTCTTCCCCTCCCCTGTCCACGACCGCGACTATTTGTATTGCTGCTGCTGCTGCTACCCCAATCTGCAGAAAAAATTAAAATATATATTTATATGATGATATTAGAGGAGCCCCTTGTAACCTTTAGCTCACAAAAATTGCTACACTGCTAAAAGCCATCTTATTTGGCGGGGCTATTATACGATTGATTGTACATACCTGGCACTGATCCACTATCAGCCCACTGAAAGAAATTGCATCGTGCCCCCATATCTTTTGTACACCCATAAAATGGTCTTCCTTTATTCGGACCTTCTTTATGTACAATTATTCTGAAAAAAAAAAGTATGTAGTGGAAATAAGTATTCGTTGTTGTTCAGTTAGATAATTGTTGTAATTTCTAACAATGCGATAGTTGACTGTCGTTTTATTAAACGTCATGTCTCTTACCAATAGAATTTTGCCGATATTCATAATTTAAAAATTATTTATATTTTACAAAGCATTTATAAAAATATAATTTTATATACTAGTTGTCAAACCGCCCTTTGATTTCACTAACGAAGTCTATCTATGTATGTAAATAAAAATCAATGTTTGCATGTTTGTCCTCTATGCGATTCGAAACAGTTGATCAGAATCTGATGAAACTTCGGTAAGATATTCTGTGGACGCCCGCGAGGGTTTCTGACCCAAAAAATCTATATAAAAAAAGAAGAAAATAGCATTGCAAGACAAGCAAGTAACTCACTTTTTACACGGTATTCCACAATTGCATTTAACATCTTCACCATTGTCTGCTGCACTGTCTCTGGAATGACTGGGCGTCGAATTCGACCAAGAGCTAGTTGGTGGAGTATCATACGGGTTTTGTACTGTATTTTCTGTAGACTCTGGTGCCCAAAGGAAAAAATCGCAACCACCATTTTCTTTTCCAACTGGGCACTTATAGAATTTTTTACCTGTATTGATAAGCATCCTATTAATTTGTCTAGAAGTAAAAAGAAAAATAGCATAAAAAGAAAGTTGGAAGCTTACAAAGGTCTCCATTTAAAGAAGCTAAAAACAACATCTGTCTTAATAAATTACTTATATAATTGTTTAAAAAAAATACTAGTTTCTACTTAATACGATTATTATCAGCTTCTGTTTGTAGTAAATCAGCGACGACACTGAAAAAAATAAGTTATAAGTATGTAGATACAACTTACCATGATTAGCTGTTGGTTTTCTTACAGTTAATAATATCGCCGGCTGGTTACATCCACAGATTACATTATTATCATCAATTCCCATGTTACTACCTCCAGAAGATCGTGGTACTGGCATCCTCGGTTGGTTGTTCATAGAATTTGGAACTCTATTTGCAGTTGGCGGAGGTACAAATTGCCTTGGTTGTGTTGAGTTGGGTCTCGGATTTTGTCTTGCAGGCATTACTGGCACTGGGTTTTCTCTAGGCCCCGTATTAGACCAATTTGTACTATTAACTGGTCTATTATTAGGTTGCATCCTAGTACTGTTTGTTGTTTGTGTTTGTCTATTACTGTCAGCAACTGCTCTTACACTGGATAAATTTATTCTTAATAGTTCTAGAAATGTTGTGTCGCAGCCGCCAATGCAAGTTGCGTACGGGGGTGGATATAAGTGACTTATAGAATTGTTCCTCCATTCAAATTTTAACATTTTATAGTTTGGACCACACTGTAAAAGTAAATGTTTTTAAAAGAAAAATTAAAATTGAACATGAGTAGTGCAAGATAGCTTGTATAATACTGTAACTCCTTGAGAAAATGTGGACGGCGAAATGAATGTTCAGACTGAGATAACGACGTATAATATATAAGTTTAAAGGCAGAAAAATTAATAGTTGAGTGATAGTAGAGACGTTTTTTTTTGCATCTTTAGTTCGAAGATACTTTCTACTCAATATTTTGTCGAGGCGAGGGTAGTCCAGATTTTAGTTTTGCCGAATGTTCTTCTGATTAAATGTGAGTACAGTGGAAAAATCGTGGCGTATCAAGCGTTTTCACCGATCCTAGATGGTCATGGTCTGGCACAGGTTCTGGTTGTCATGTCCGACAACTTATAGAAACGAAACCTCTTGAAGGCATCGATGAACCTCCTTTAAGATAGGGGAAGTGCATACATATATTAATTAAATATATTACACTCGTGATTAAAAATATATTTTTTTTTTACTTGATCATTTATATATTTTTTTATTTTTCTACAGTAGGTATATTTTAACTAATGAATATGTATTCATTTCAAAATATTGCTATATTTATATTTATTATTGTTATATTTTATGAATCTGGAAGTAAAGTTTTCACTTTTTAAATACCAATGCAACTTTTTAGTTTAAAATACGTTTCTTAATCAATTATATTGCTATCAAAGAAATGTATGTTAGAAGTCTTACCGTAGGACACGTATCTGATAACACTTGGATGGTTTTGACTATGGACGGCAACCAGACCGCGTTTTTACAATTTGGAAAAGACATACAACTAATGTAAAACTCGTCGGCATTGTTTTTCTTCTGACGTACGACCATGTCGGCTCCACATTTTGGACATTTCAAGGCTGGAAATAAAGTGATACTAGTAAAATATTAGACATAGTGGTGTTCCTGTCTTAGTGACCTCTCCAGTCACAGGAAATACAGGATATTCGGGTACGCGACCCCGGCCTCTGCCAGCTACTGCAGTCTCAGTCCCGGTCCCCATCCGAGACTTCCGGTATACCTCAGCGTAGGTTCCTCTTCCTAATTTTCCTTATACAAATTTATCTTCTTCCTTTCTTTCCCGTCTTAAAATGGCTACATTACCAAGGTGGGTTAGCGTCAGGCAAGCGGCCGGCCATAAAAGACACCAAGTAAACCCCGTTACACATTGCGTCGACCTCAATGAAAATTGGGGAAACGGTAGGTGATGAGTGTGATGACATATGCGAATTTCATAAAAAACCTTTAAAAAAAAAACTCTTATTTAATATCACTTTCATGATGGTTTTCTATATTTTCTTGTATTTGCCAAGAGTTTGGTATGCGATGTATTGAATATAAAATATTTTAAGACTACATCATTTCGAATTGATAGATCCTAAATATGCACGCAATATATATAAAAATCTGCATATTTTCCTAAAAGGTGAAGAAATTTGGCTGATTTGTTTATGAACATTCTTCAATGGTCAGATAAACATAAACACTTGTTACCTGACGGCATATTAAGAGGCAGTGTTTCAGCTGTAGGCACATATTCATTTGGTTGTTCACTAAATCGTTCAGCTAATGCGGCATCTATCTTGTTAGCTTCCATAGTTACCGTTTCATACACTTCTTTGTATTTTGCTATCTGTAAAAAAGTTATAAATAGTTACATTTGCAAAACAATTTGCTTTAAAAACTTCAGATGAATAAACAAAGTACTTCTTTTATTTAATTGCAAGTAATTATGTGCTACTTTAAGCCCTAGCCCCATTTATCGATTAGGGCTATAGGCTATAAAACATCACGCTACGACCAATAGGAGCGGAGCAGTGACCATAAACGCAGGTGAAACTGCGGGGACAGCTAGTAAATATATATGTATGATACTTAACTATAATGAAGACAAAAGCATATGACATCGTATTTTTAAATAATAACAAAGATCCGAAACTCACGTTTATAACACTTCCAAAGGATATCGAAATGTAAAGAAATGCAACCCTAATGTCGTCAGAAGAGATACGCGATAGAAAGAGAGGCAACTTCTAGGTGAATGTAAGTGTAGGTGTTAAGCGCTGTGCAACCTGAATTCTACTTTATTGTGTGGGCGCAAAAGTCTTTATTTATTTAAATGATTTCGTGGAGTGAGACTTCTGCACTGGTATAAGGTGTAATGTAGTCTGTGACATTAGCGGCTTAGAAAGCATTAGAATATTTCATTTTAGTTCCGTAATTTAAATGAAATATTGAAATGCTTTCTATACGCTGATGATTTCAGAAAGACAGGCACCTGGCACATTGCTGTTAGTGGACACATTGCGAACTGCTGTTTAGTTTTGTCGATCCAAACACAGGACTGTCCAGCAGTGGACTAGAATAGGCTAATTGATTGATTGATTTGTCGATCCAAACACAGGACTGTCCTATTATACTTTCCACTGTCACACAAAAACGATTTGCTACCTTGTCTTTTTAAAAATACTTCTTAAACATTATTTCTATAAGATGAGAGAGAGGGGGTTGAGTATCTATTAGAGAAAATAATTCATCACCTGCTCCGCTAAGACTAGATGCGGTTGCTTTCTACCTTCACTGATAGCTTTCAAGTCGGCCTCCAACTGCGCTCTCAGATGTGGCTTGGATATAGTGAGGCCCATCGCATCGTACCCTTCCACTAGCCCCATGCCCAGAAGGCCCGGCACGAAGTGTATGGCATCAGCCAGCGCCACATATGACCTGTTTTTTATGGTTTCTATGTGGTCAGCGTGGGTGGCATCCGTTCCTAAAGTTAAATACATTTCATTTATTATATTATAATCGGTTAGTTTACTTACACTAATTGATGAATAAACAAGTATTTTTTGTCCTGTGCCTTCAATATGGTTATTGTTGAAACTTTTAAGTCTGAATTTATATTTAAATTTAATGTCTGGTTCGTAATGCTATAGGTATAGGCGCTATAGGCCTCTGATAAAGGAAACAAATAATATCTCACGGCCACTCTTTTCAATCGCCAAGTTTTATTTTTACCAAGATAAGAATAAGGTTCTACAGCCAATGTATCAAGTATGAAAATAATAAATGATTGTTTAAAGATTTAAATCCACTGTGATGTAGTGTAGTTTGAACATCAAGTGATTAATTTTTGGACTTTATGAAAATATTGAATTAATGTATAATTGTTACTAGTACCAGATAAAAACGTTAGTTAGTTATCACAAATTATTTATGAATTCCTTAGGGACCAAACAATTATTTCCATTTCTCTTTATCATTTAATTCACCTGCTGATATAAATGAGTGTCACCTAATAATATTGATGTAATATACAAATGATTTTACCAATTCCATGCTTCTCCATAAGACCAATAAGGTCAGCTTCTGTTAGCAGATTTGGAGGTGACGTGTTACCATCTAGCATATCTATGCTTGTTGGATTAAATGTTTGTCCATTCTGAAACATAATAAATTATTCATTTTTAGCTTATTTTATTTTCCATCACTTGCATTTTTTATTTATTTCATCATAAGTTTTAGTAGTAAACAAAGGTATTACGTACGGTACGGTATACATATAACTTATCATTAACTTATCACTTTTCGATACTTAAATACCTACTTTTCTTTATGAAGAACACATGATATGAAAATCGTTGGAACATCTTAGAATATTCGGAGGCCTGTGCGCCACTTTTGATAACTTGATACAACTTTTTTATGCATGACAAATAACAAAAAAAAACATTTTTGTCACTGATACTGATATGAAACCATCCCAAAAACTCGTCTTATTTAAGAAGAAGATACAAGAATAACTTCAGTACACAGTTCAATATTATACATTTTATAAAGGCTAGCCAATATTACACTTCAACACTTACCTGATAAACATGAATTTCCTTTGAAGACCATTTATCGTAAGGGTATACTTCTAAGTAGTTCCGTGCTGTGATCATAAGTCCACTAGCACTGAATTTTTCTTTAGCAACCTCTATGGTTACTGTAGTTTCCTGGCCTTGGGCATCCTTCGAACAACATGCGAGGAAGGAACGCACTATGAACTCGTATAAGCGTTGCTCGTTTCCTGACAAATCTGTAAATAATAAACTGTCAGTACATAATTGCTTATTAGCTATATCTACGCACCAGGTACAATAGGTATTGGTGCCGATTCTATTGTACACTCACTAAACTAAAACCTAACTTAATTTCATATGAAATCAACCTTGTCTTCTTCGTAACAAGGTCTATTTGTTACTGGCATCTATTTCTGAGCGCTACTAAATTTCACTAAAACCTGTCAACGTATACTCAACTTTATTTTCACGCTGCGAGAGTCCCCATTTACTCAAATGCCGTATAATTGCCACGCAGCGATAATCGCCAATCATTCAAATGGCGTATAAAAACTTGTTCAAAACGAACTAAGATGACGTTATTTTAATACCGACAACTACGAAGACGCTTACTAAAACCACAGAGCAAAAGAGATGGCATTCAACGGATAGCGGCACTCGCTACGTGGTATTAAAGTTTATTTAAGCGTGTCAGAATTTAGTCAACAAATAAATTGCTTATTTCGATAGCGACATATGTAACCTACTTGTTTAAATTTGAAATAAGACCTTGTTTCGAAGTGTACAAGGCTTACATCTTATATGAAGAAAATTTTGTCAGTTATAGTTTAGAGAGTGATGTAACAGAATCGGCACCATTATATTAGTCCCTAAAAATAGTAATATATAAATTATTATAATAAGAACATTTCTTGATACATAACAGATGGCTGCAATCGGCTGTAGTAATATCAACTTTAACCTATACTATCTATTAAAATAAAGTGGAAATATTTAAATTCTTGTAATGATTTCACGTGCTTTAGTATAGTATTTTAGGACAATTAACAAAAATTAATAATATTTCTGCAGAAGAACAATGACGCAGAAAAATTAAGAATTAAAGAGAAGGAATATTCGACCCCTACAGCACTTTGCTAGTAGTGCTCGCTTTTGGGCTGTGCTTTCTCTGTCAGTCACTTAATGTATGTATTGTTATGTAAAATATTTAACTGCAGTTGAAAAACCTACAATACATAGTACTTTGTACTGATACTCGTGGCAGTGACTGTATTCGTAACAGGAATGGTAACAACTGATAATCACATCTTAAGCAATACTAATCTTACTGTTTGTGTACTTTGTGGGGTGAATTGGAGGGTGAGCTTTATCACTTTTGTTGCCTTGTCGAGGCGTAGGGCCGCCGGTGTCCAAAATATTCTGTGCAAAAGCACCCCAGTTGGGATCTCCAGTCTGAAATCCTACCAACTGAGGTAGGTTCATTTCCTTAGGAAACTCATTGGTTTCCGTACGAGGGTAACTTATGAAACCTTGAGTATACAATTTTTCAGCTAAACGCATTGTTTCCTTTGCGTTGATTTTTAACTTCCTCGATGCGAGTTTTTCTAATTCCTGAAAATTATTTGAAGTAGTATTGTAAATGTATGTATTTATGTGGACTATAAAGCTTACAGCTAAAGTCATACATTATAAATCTTTGCATTTGCTCACTGCCAGCTAAGCTATCCATCGCCGCAATAAAAGGATTATTTATTTCTGTATAGAACTGAACTGAACAGAAACACTTACCACTGTATCTAATGGTAAAGGTCGCCATTTAGACTTGGGTTTGGTTTTCACTTCGCACACCTTTGCTTGTGGACTCTCTAAGCAAATATCGTGTAAAACCTGGCAGGCATCATGGTCGAATAGTCGTATTCTTTCCCAAGCAAAGTCTACACTTAAGTTGTTCAAGGTGTGGTTAACTGTAAAAATACATGCAGACATTTTTAAAGATATAATATTATTCAATTGTTAGCTTGTGTAAACCAAACCAGGCTAGGTCCACTCTGCACTTTGGTATAACGCTACAAATACGCGGCGGGCTCGACTAATCATACAAAAAATACGGTGGGCTGCGGTGAGTACATTAGTTTGATGGTCTCTCATGCACTGCGTCACCTCATCCGCTCGTACCTAGACTATCGAGCTAACATTAATTACAACATTTTTGTGAACAAATAAAACTAGGCTAGGTATTAACCTAAATGTTATTGGTAATTAAATATTCAGATTAATTAATTCTTTAACAAAGTTACCCGATAGAAAGAGAGGCAATTTCTATGTGCGCTGTAATTGTAGGTAATTAGCACTGTGCAATCTGAATTGTGACTTTATTGTATCGGAGTAAGAGTCACTATTTAGTTAAATGATTTTGCAGAATGAGACTTCTGTTCCTGTACTATTATGTATTTTGTGACCAAACTAAGTAGGCTTTACTCAGAATATTCAAATTATTGTCTACATGAGTACTCACTTCTTATTTTCCAAAATGGTTCAGACACAAAATTTTCCACAGCTCTGTACCTTTCCACCACAAACCCCAATGTAGGGAATTGACAAGAACCATAGCTCACTAGACTTTCTGCTAACTTATTGGGAAATACTCTTTGGAGACGTAATGTTTGAAATCTTGTAAATGCTGCACCTGTATAAGACATTCATAATTTTAGAAACGAGACAAGGGTAAGACTTCAAAAATAACATAATCAATCTTGAGTTTACTCAATGAATATGACACGTAGGTATTTTGGAAGCTACATGCATATTATTTATCAGAGACAATATTGGAACATTGCCTTAAAAATAAGCCTTTTTATTTTATCCCTTATATTTTATCCCTATATAAAAAACTACACTAATATTTAGAGAAAAATTTTTCGAGATTGGGTATATTTGTTCTATTAAAATAAATTGAGGATTAAAAAAGACGATACACCTACATTCAAATGGTCATTGCATACTATACATGACAGATATTACTGCCGTGGCAATGGAGAGAGCAGTAAGTCAGAAGTGGCATCTTCCTGACTTACTGCTCTCTTGATTCCCACGGCAGAATAGTAAGGAAGGAAAAGCTGGACTGAGCATTGTTTGTATTATTTAATACAAAAAAAAATAAATACCAATCCGCAAATCCAGTTCCTGCCTTACATCAACAGCATCACTGATATTCTTATTTGGTTGCTCCAAATTCTGTAAGGCTCTTCTTACTGACACAGCTGTGATCTCAGAAAATTTGGCACGGAATATCCTCAGATTACTTTTGACAGAAGTGCATACTTCAATTACTTCAAATCCAATGTTCTCCCCTTCTCTGTCACAATCTGTCCAAATTATCAGTCCTTGACAGCCTTTGACTTCTCTTTCTAATGTTTTCTGCAAATTTAATTAATTTAGGTAGATAGTAGATAACCCTTGAGCTCCCTTATTCGCATAATAGTGGACACTAGGGGGAACAGCAGCGGTTGACTTGGTAACCTGTTCAGCTTAAACCATAACTATGCCCGGAAAAAACCACAATGAAGCAGAGGATAGAGTGGCACAACCCAGCCTAGCCATATATAGCCATGATAGTGGCTATTCAAAACTGTATAGAAGTAAACCCCTGTATAAAATAATACAATAGGGATAAGTAGATTTAATGTCTCTGGATTTGTCATGACAATACAGATTGCAGGCCTTTCAAGCCAGACTCCTGCTCTGTTGGAGAAGACCACGAGTAGAAAATTTAGAGAAAAGTCATCGCTATCTCACATTATGAGGAGAGAAGGATTGCATGCAGTGGATTGGTTGTGGCTTAGTCACTGCAACACATGTATATAGCCTCTCTGAGCAACAGAGCAGAAACGCCACAAGTACCAACCATCTCTTTGTCTTGTTATTGGCAGAGGCAGTACTTGCAAGGTTATTTAGGTTTAAATAACTTATTAAGCAAAACAAACCTCATCTTCATATTAATATAAAGAAAGATTACTATTAACATACAATAAGCATCATAATAGTAAGTAAATGAAGGGAACACTTGTTTATTTTCAATAATAATTGACTTAGATTGAAATAATATAGGAGTAATTTTAATATTATGACAAACACTATATGTGCCTCAATTACTACATTACCTTAATTTTTTCATAGTTCTCAGGACAGTATTTAAAAACTGGAGCATCAAACAGTACCATTGGGTTGCAGGACTGCCAGCCCTTATATGCTCCTACAAATTCTAATGCCAAAAGGTGACCAGAAACAGAGGTCATCACCATTTGGCATTGTTGTCCCATTACCTCTGTTTCAAATTCATAGATTTTGTTATACTGGGAAAATCCTTCGCGCTGAAAAAAATATTAAATCACATCTATTACGAAAAAATTGTGAAGTGACTTTTTGATAAATATTTTAAACATTGTAGTAATACAAACTTACTCTTCTGGAAGTCCCTCGGGATAAATGTTGTGCAATGTTTTTCGCCGCATCGTTCTTTTCTGCGACGTTTAAATACTTCATAGTGTTTGAGTAAGTATTGCTTAACACCTTTAGATAATTGTTATAATAATAAAATCCAGTAATACGTCTTGTTAGGTTATGTCCATTACGGAATAAAATAGTCATATTTTTGTCAGCTTAGCATTGTATATTTTCCTAAAAAATACGAATATACATTGTGTACTTTTACAACAGTGTACGAGTTCCTTTTTAACAAAACTTGAATCTAACCCTGCAAGAACTTTGTAAATAAACAATAATACAATACATTAGCGGCTAGCGTAGCGCCAAAATATTTGAACAGTGTGGCCAACATTTCAACTTTTAATTTTCAAAATCATTCAATGCATTTTCCATGAATAGAAACGTAATAATAATTAAAGGGCCCTACGCACCTTCGTGCCTGACGTACGTCCCGCCAAGGACGCCGTGCCCGACGGTAGCATACACACGCACCGTGCGCCGACGTACGTCCGCTCAAGGCCACGGTGCTGTAGCCAGCGTTGTCATTGCCATATTCTTAAATTACCCCAAAATAATAGTCAAATTCCACAGTTTGGGGAGATAAAACCTGAAGTCGTAATGTAATTAATAAGGCTAAATATTCCCGATTCCCCGCATTTTTCTCGCATTGATGGTCTCCCCATAAATTCGCCTATCGGTTTGAAATTCCCCGAATTTTTGGGCATTCCCCACAAATTGGCAATATACTGTCTATGTATCTACCATAAACTTATATACTAGAACGTTAAGTCTATGGTATGTACAAAACGCGTCGTGCAAGTCCAGCAAGCAGTATATAATGTATATATATACAATTCTGACGTACAGTCGCCATCAGATATATTGTAGCAGACAAGGTGACCAAATAGTGTTCAGATATTTTTGGTTAGTAGTTTGTATAGAAATTATTGACAAGCATCTGCTCAGATATTAACGAGGTAATGAATGTTCAGATATTAATGGTAACTTGTAGTGAATGGAAGTTATTGGCATTTTAAATTGTTCAGAAGTATTTGGTCACCTTGTCTGCTACAATATATCTGATGGCGACTGTACGTCAAGACTACGCACGATCGTTTTGCATCGTGCATCGTGCGTGACCTTGGCTGGACGTACGTCAGGCACGAAGGTGCGTAGGGCCTTTTACAAGCAGCGGACGCCGCTCGGAAAGGGTAGGTAGTTAAAACGGTAGGTATGGATATTTTTGGAGGGAGTGATTTAAGTACCTTAAAAGGCCCTACGCACCTTCGTGCCTGACGTACGTCCCGCCAAGGTCACCATAGGGATGGCGATCTGAAATCGATTTATCGAAGAATCGATTTTTCAGACGCGAAAGATCGATGTTTTAAATCGATGTGCAGTATTGAATCGATCCAGTGAATCGATATTGCACCCTTGATATTCGCACTTCGATTTTTATTTTGGTAAAAAACAAAATTATTTACCAGGTGCTGCCAGTTAAAGGGTTAATTACTCAAAAACTCGCGAGATGGCTGAAAGTTTCTTTCGCCTCCATTTAGTGAAAAAAAAGTTAAAAACTCTGTTTATCACGACCTTCACTCAATAGCTATGATATTTATGAGTATCGTGGGATCATCTGTTCCTTTTGAGCGCCTTTTTTCAATTGCCGGCAACGTCGCAAGTGATGGGCGGAACCGCTTGGATCCCAGTAGACTTGACAGACTATTGTTTTTAAAAAGTTTAGATATGAAGCATTGGGAGCTTTAAGTTTTTCATGTAATAAATATATTTTGAAAATAAAAGTCTTCTTTAATACCTGATCTGACTATGATATATTAATAAAAATAATTGTTAATATCGAATTCCCTGAACTAAAAAATACTGATTTTACTGATAAGAGATTATTTATTGGTATCTTTCTTGTTTTTCATAAAATGAATTTATATTTACATTATAAACGCAAACTTGAAAAAAAATTTTTTTTTTAAAAATCGATCTTTTAGGACTCAATTTTTTTCTGAATAGATACATCAGCATACGATTCGAATCGATTTAAAAATCGATCTTTTTCGGACAGAATCGCCATCCCTACCCCACCACATGCTTATGTACATACCATAGACTTTCCGTTCTTTATATAAGGTTTATGGTACATACATATACAGTATATTGCCAATTTGTGGGGAATGCCCAAAAATGCGGGGAATTTCAAACCGATTGGGGAATTTATGGGGAGACCATCAATGCGAGGAAAATGCGAGGAATCGGGAATTTTTAGCATTATTAATTACATTATGACTTCAGGTTTTATCTCCCCAAACTGGCCTTTAAAAGGCCCTACGCACCTTCGTGCCTGACGTACGTCCCGCCAAGGACGCCGCCGAACACAGCACCGTGATCTTAAGCGAACGTACAGCCGGGATGGATCGGCACGATGGTGTGTATGCTACGTCCAGCACCGTGGCCTTGGCGGGACGTACGTTAGGCACGCTGGTGAGTAAGGTATTTTATATACCAAGGATCCAACCTCCCCGCCTCTAGCTATAATTCCTCTATGGTTATGACCCGTATCGCAACGCATGGAGTGAAAACCGGAACGTTTGTTTACTCTTTGGCACGTACTTGATATGACATTGATGACATTATTGATTTATTGATATCAATGACACATTGACAATTGACATATCCTTTGACAGTTTGTCCTCCGTATACCTACTTGACATTGGCAAAATTGTGGTAACTCCACAAAGCCACAATCCAAAAGTTGAGTTGAGTTGACAATTGACATAACAAATTTATATTATTCTATTTCTGCTCTGTGTAGCGTTTATTTCTACTTCCATTTTTGCAAATACAATAATATTTTTTTATCTTATGTTAATTGAAACAAAATGATCTTACCTAGCTCCTTTCCTTTTAAGCCCTTAACTTATGCAAAAATGTCATTTTTTGCAAGTAGTTTTAAGAGGCTCAAGAGCTCCCAAGAGTGGTTAAGTCGTCAAAAAGCAGACCCATACGTCGAAAAAGCAAAAATAAATAACTACAGGTAAAAAAAGGGAATATGAACTGTTTGGTAGACCTAAACTTTAAATTATTAAATTAAGTTTTCTGTAATTGAATGTCGTTTTCAGATGTCGAAGTGCTTTCAAATTGATAGAAATGAATGATAAACTGAACATTCTCAAACCAGGTATCACAGTTGTTGACTTGGGTGCATCTCCTGGATCTTGGACACAAGTTGCAGTTCAAAAGACTAATTCTGATGGGGCAGACACAACAAAACCTAGGGGCAAAGTTCTTTCTATTGATAAGCTGCAGATATTTCCCATAGAGGTAATAGAATTGTTTACTTTTAGTTAATATAATTTGTATCAAAGACAAGCGTAGATGAGTGTGATGAAACAGAGTAACTAAACCAGTAAATCTTAAAACACCAGTTTGTAAAGTTCACCAGACAACTTACTAGCAAGTCAACCCTTCTAGTAATTAGTAGCAGTATAAGTTCATCCAGATATCTTTTATAGAAACTATTTCTAAAAAATGCTTAGTATATTTTCAGTATAACAGTAATTCATACTGAATGATCCATTCATTGTAAATGTAAACAATGAGATGACATATATTTTTTGTTGACAGGGAGCTACCATAATGAGTAATATGGATTTTACCACAACTGAAGCTCATGACAAAGTGGCTGATGCACTTAGCGGTGTAAAGGTGGATTTGGTTCTATCAGACATGGCTCCAAGTGCTACCGGTGTTAAGGAATTAGATAAAGACAGAATAATTGGCCTGTGTTATAATGCTATAAGATTTGCAGCACTGGTCAGTAAGGTTGATGGAAGTTTACTTTTTAAGGTCTGGGATTGCAAAGAAGTATCCATACTAGAAATGGACTTAGAAAAGTTTTACAAAAATATTAAGGTTATGAAGCCACTAGCCAGCAGATCTGAGTCTTCAGAAAAGTTTATACTTGCAAGAGGATTTAGAGGTATTCAGAGGCCATTAAGAAATGGACAATGGGGTTAAAATATTAAGTTTTAACAAGTAAATATATGTATATCTGTTACTAAGATTGTAAATGTAGATGTTTTATGAACAATCAGATAGCATTTAAATATAGAGAGTATTGTTTTATCAGAACTTGTCAAAAATTTGTTAACTGACACGCTAACAGTTCTATCAGGCTATCAATTCTACTTGACCCATCAATAACTTTTTTTTAATTTTACCAGTTCAACAATGTTAATTAAATGTAATATCAACAATAAATTCATGTAATTATTATCTTTCACACATCTCATAGTCAAGTTTAAAGCCTCATTTAATGAGGAGAGAATTACCAGTGGTTACCAGAACTGCTTTCCCGGGTAACCCAAAAATAACTATATTTTAACATAATTGTTAAAACACAGCATGTGAATGTAATTAGTAAATAGGGTTTGTTTAATATGATGTATGTGCATAATAGTGATAAACAATAAATAAAAATCTTTTATATAAAATATTAATATTTATTTCTCATCAGCAAATTTTTTAAGCATTTTAATAGAATAATACTTTAGATACAACAGCTAGAATCTGAACTTCTATAAAATTCACCTTAATAAAACAACCATAAAATGTATAATATTGTCAATGATAAAATCAATATACATTTTGTTTGAATTTGTAATTTATTGGGTACTTTTTTATATTGACTTTGGTAAAATAGCATGTCATGTTTATAAAATAATATCACAATAATTAATTACTACAATGTACAACAGTATCTCAGTGTGTTGCTACTTAATGCACTAAAATTTCGGACGTAAATAGACCTTTTTAAATGATCCCATTAATCATAATATCTTTGTAATGTTTAGCAAGGAAATAGCATATTTTCTATAAGCATCACCAGCAAGCAACTTATTTTAAAATAATTATAGAAGCTGGTGCATTTCTTTTCGATATTCATCAACTACACTTCTGGTCATAAAAGAGCTTATCTCATTGTTTGTTGTTAGACAGCAGATACTTTCACCTCATGACCCTATGAATATTTAGGAAAAGATCACAATACTTAACTTCACATAAAATGTAAACTTAAAATGTTAGCCCTATGTAGTTAAAATAACTACAAAACTTTAGATAAATAGACTTACGAACACAATCAACCATCAAAATCTTATATACAAATAAACATCTAATAAAGTACTCCACCATGTATACCACTATAAGTATATAAAATAATGTGACATAGAATCAGCACTGTGCATAACTAAGTATATAATATATGGCAGCTCTATGACTGGAATGCAGCAGGGGTTTATTACACGAAGTGCGAACGTGTGCCACTGTTTAATTTGTTGAGTTGTGCGGTGGAAAGCAAGCTCGAGTGGGCGACGTGGTCGAGCAACAGCAGGCGCTCGCCCCTTTCATCGCTGGCGGCGCGGGCGGCTCGAGCGCACCGGCCGCTACCCGTCTCCAAAGCGAAACTACTCACAGCGCATATGGCGTACACGTATGTTAAAACAACAAGTGCACAGCTGAAATCTGAAACAATGACAATTTTTTTTTTTAAAGAATAGTACTATGCGTGACGAGCAAATTGGGACCAAATTAATAATAATAAAAATATCCTGGGACATTTCACACATCGTTGTCTAACCCAACCATAGCAGTGCTTGTATTACGGGTTGTAGAACACGAATAAACATACATGATATATGTAGATACTTTTTTCTGTAAATGCATATTGGTCGGGGTGTTTCTGTGTATAATATACCAATGCAAATGGACATATTCATGCACACAAATATTTGCACTGAGCGGGAATCGAACCCGCGACCCCCTGGTGTGGCAGTCGAATGCACTAAAGCCGCAATTGTATTGTAATGTCATAATAACAACAGCACTATACTAAATGCATCAGCATTTTTACACATTACCAAAAAAAATTGTTGTCTGTCTATTTGTTGCGGCTGATCTACAGACTTCCACTGGCAGATAGCTAATCTATAATAAAATTATAAATAAGCTGCTTCCCGCGCGGCTTCGCTCGCGAGTACATATTTATATATTTTGCGCGAAACCCTAACTCTTTTTTTAAAATAAAAATAGTCTAAGTTACTCCCTAAAACACCAGCTATCTGTCAGTGAAAGTCCAGTGGAAATCGGTCTTCCAGTTCCGGAGATTAAGTGGAGCAAACAGATAGACGAAAATTTTTAAAATATTTTTTTTGGTGTATGTACCGTGTAAACATTCGTTCGTTATTATGTCATTAATAACAGACACTTCAATTTTAGTTATTTGTATAGATGCGAAAGTAACTCTGTTAAGCATAGGCATGAAATGCCTATTCAACCGATCATCATAAAATTTTGAGTAGGTACACATTCTACACAGGCGTACAGATCATTATCTAGAGATGAGTCCCATCCCATATTGATGGTGGCGGAAAGGGCAAGTCGTCATCCGACTAACTGGTCAGAGGGCACACGCCAGAAATAGTGGTCATGGCCTGCTTACAGTATGAAAGGGCGTGTGACCGTGTGCTTACTTTGTCATGCTTATGCCAAAGGATAATTAAAACGATAAGTTAGTACTCACGGTAAAGATTGTGCCCGCCAAAGTGGTTTACGAAACAGGGGTAGCCGTCACCGATAACGATGACAACTATCAGCAAAACAACGCCAATGCATGCTGCCATTATCCATGGCAGCACATATTCGCGTTTATACTTCACAGCCCCGTGGAGTAGAGAGATGCAGCACATCAAGTATATAGATGTCAGAATCGTACTCGTATACAGAAACATTACCGTTACTGAAATGGAATAATACAAATATGACGCACTAATATATATCAATCAGCCTATTGTATTGTAGTCCACTTCTGGACATAGGCCTCACCCAATGTGCGCCATTGTACTAACATAATAATTATACCTACGCACATGGCCATCGCAATATGTTCTAAGGTACTTTAAACGAGCAATTCTTGTATGTATGTATTTATATTTCGGGTGTCTCGGAAACGCCTCTAACGATTTTGATAAAATGTTGTATACAGATACAGTTTTGCATTTTATTTCCTGTAAAAACGCAATTTTACAACAAAAAAAGTAAAAAAAAAGACGATTTTACAAAAACCTACCGAGGGAAGCTCAGTCTCCCAGATACTTATTATCACTAGACATCGCCTGGTCAAATTTTGAACATAATTCATTAAGTTTTTAATGTTTTGTTTTATTTCATTGACCAGTATAACTTGGACTATCATTATATAGACTTTCCATACCATAACAGGCCAACATATATACTGCTGGATCACTGTAGCTTTTCGTAGCCGTTTTGACATTATTTTTAAACTTAACACATTGACTAAAATGTTAGCTTCCGCCTCTTCTACATATGTATAAACTTTAAACGTTCCAGTTAACACATTCCTCTGTGCACGCAATTTGCGAAATTCTCTTCGCGTATTGATATGTATATAGAAGATTATGACATTAATAATATTGTACTTAGTTACAGTATCGCGTCGCGTTCACATGGGAAAGTACTTATCCTTGAAGATAGCAAGGCGTGTAAAGTCCATCCTCGGTAGACGCGCCGATGTTTTTCCAACACGATGTTTTTTTGTTGTCTGATTTCGTTGGAAACACATCTCCAATATACCTAAGCCAGTAACGTCTTATTTTCTGGAAAGGACTTTCATCACAAACTATTCCTCATATTTTTCCAACAGTGATAGCAGTAACTTGACATAAACCTCACTGTAAAGGATAACAATATTTCTGCTACTATTTCTATGAAGAGTTAGAAAGTTATCATATTCTGGACAGGGACTGTCCTGCTGTATGCGAGATGCAACACCACGTAGCTTGTTCCCATGTAACTTTTAACTCTCCGAGATGACCTTGCTTTTAACAAAGTCAGTGCTATTATGAGCTTGACACGATGACAAATTACATATGTGGCATCATTACATATTCATTTTCCAATGTCTATTGTAGTATTGTGGGCACCCTAAGTTAATGGTATCGTCGCTTTTTACAACTACGTCGCTGTGTGTCTACAATGTCTTGTAGTAAGTTACACAACTGAGCACTTTACCTGATAGTAATTCCTATTTCTTATAATTGTTTATGATAAAAACGAATAAATAACTTTATTAACCTGATGCAAGATGTTGTGCTTTAGCAAATCTACGTTGATTGTTAGTGCTTATCACATCTCCATCATGATAATGCTCTACTTCGTACAAACCGCGTCTATCAGCGTCATCTTCCATGTCGTTGTGCAACATTGACAGCATGGCTCCGACATGGGATATTCCAACTAGCAATATTATTAACAGGAATGATGAGAGCGCCTGCAAAAACCAATTAAAACATTACCATGTCAGTCCATTTCCGATCACTGTGCTTTGGGGTTTCTAAAAGGTTTTAATACTCACGATTTGATGGACGGCAATAAGTATTGTGCCTTGTCGTAAATTGAACACGCACAAAAAATTATTCAGACGAATCATCATTTTGTGTATCACATTACATTTCTTTGTTCTATTAAACATTTGTATTATTGTATAACTAAAACATTGGCAATAGAATCACAAACATTGTTTGGACATAGAACAAGTCAGATCGTTACATGACGACGCGCATGATATTTTCTATTGATTAATTTTTAGTAACTTGCGCGTAATGCGCATGTATTAGCCGTAGATAATAAAAGTGTTGGATGGGTTTTAAAAGTAATACGAAATATATTTTTTTATAAATTAGTTTTATTTCATGAGATAATAATAGCAATAATAAAATTATGACTGTAATCAACCTAAACCAAACTTTTAGTCGGTATTAGTTTATTTGGATTGTTATATTATCCACTATAGCTATCACAAGTAGACATATCATAAAATAACTCGTAATAGAAATAAATATGTATGTACAATAGTTATAATCACGTCACTTCATTTCATTTTAGAATAGTTGCATTTTTGATTTGGTTGATGGTTCAGATTATAAGGTCTTAAGTCTTTATTAATTTAAGAACGCTGATAACTTGTTCCAAATACATGCAATAGTTTTAATTCGTTAAAAGAGACATCAAAAAATACACAAATGGTTCAAAACAATCTTCCGTGTTTTTCGTTATTCAAAATATTGTATTATTATGCAGAGAATCTCATCTCAGAGAAGCACTTACTTTAGTAGTCAATCAAGAGCGAAGAGAATTGGTAGTTAGTTTTCTATAAGGGGTGTATTATTTTCTAAGGACGGACTATACTAACAAGTATGAATTGATCCATCTGATCTTTTCGTTGTTAATAGTTTGGTAAGGACGTGACAGAAACTCAAATATTAAATGCAATGTAAACTAAGTATATATTTTATAAGCTAAAACATACACAACCATATCATAAACAAAATATTCGTGCAATAAACGAAATGTAGCAGTTATGTTGACTAACAATCTAAAAATAAGTTACAGTAAATAATATATCTGAAAATAGCCAATATTTTTATGACTACAATTTAGAATGAACATTTGGTATGCACTGAACTCTCATAATAGATACAAATATAGCCAAAATATTTACACATTGTAAGACCTTAATAATTAAAATACCTATCTTAAAAATAATGGACAATAAGATACTTGTACAATCCGAAATTTATATAATCCAAGACTACATACATCAATATAGACAAAGTGTACTTATGCAACATATCGTAAGAAACTGTACCAATATTATTTAAGTGAATATTATATTATAGCAGGGGTTTCTTCAACATGTCCATAGAACTATAGAGATACGTGTTCGCCTGACTCGTCCTAGGGTTAGAGTTGACACATTCAATGATAAACTTTATAGTGAAGTGCCAAGTGTACATGGCACCTGTGTTGTATTGTTTCCTTATATAATTATCACCACTGTATAACAATACATCTAATCATATCACTAGGCACGTAATTATGTTAGTCGATAAAAGTAGGTATTACACGATGGACAAATGTAGGGCTAGTTGCCGTGTCAAAATATTCACATATTAGAATTAAATAACACAATATTCACATTATATTCTGTTAAGTAACAATATCTTAGCCTAGCTCTATATACTAGTCACAAATCCGTTGTCAGTTACAGCCTGTTTTGTGTTAGGATAGTTTAGTTTTTGGACAAAATTATGTTCGACGCTTAGAGCATACATAAGTAAGATATACATGAGCAGTTTGCACAGTGATATCTGTCCAAAATAACAATAAAACCTTTTAGTTACCTGTTTTTTTGTGTTACTATTGACTATCGACTATGACTATGTAAATAACGAAAAATAAATTTAATGGGATTTAAATTCAGTTCAATTTGTGCCTAACAAAATTGAAGCTGTCTTTATAATTTACATTATGACAGAAAATTTGACACACAGCAAACAATGTATACTCTAAGATTCGAAGTTTTATGATCGTAGTTTAATTTGACGACAATTTTTAGTACAACTATGTTTCATTATCAGCTCTATAATATTCTTAATTATTACCATTGGCAGTTGGGAACAGGTTACAATAAATGTGGTGTCGTCACCAACGCGTAGTTTGTAAATAACAGGAAATTCAGAAGTATCGCTGCAGATAAGGTACATAGTGCCTAGTTATTTTTTTACGTATTCATTTACTTTGGCGTTAACTATAGAGTTTGTATGGAATTAAAAAAGCGCTATCTAGCGTCCATCTAGGGTAACTTATATAATTCAATACAAATAGTAATATAACGCATACGAAAACGAAAAAAATATAGCACTAAGCCCGTTGACATCATCATTCATAATTAGTGGTAAGTGGACATACTTTATAAATGGTGTTGCTGTATGGAGGCAAACTGGGTGTATAGGATGAATCGCTTTTGGGTCGAAGTTACTCATCGCACGTTACACTTCAGCAGGCGCGGCGGCCAGATGGAATAAAGTGTTGGTGCAACGAAAAATGCTGACCGCGAGTTGTTTTATTTTACTTACGCCATCAGTGTATTCTGTGCGATACTACTGTATTTTGATGTCGGGTATATACTAATTATTCATATATTAGTTCGGGCAACTTTCACAGATGGCGCAATTTTAATTTCGAGTGTTTTACATTATTTACTATATTTTGATACAATTTATTCAATTCATTAAATATATTTATATATAGCAAAACCGGGTGTTTAAAAGATACCTCACGCGTTTTTATTAATTTTACTGTGACAGCACACACCATAGTCGGAAGAAATGGACACACGTGATAATTTTCACACAATAGGGTTAGTAATTAGTTACGTGGGTTCGTGTTAGATTGAAATTATCTTACACCATCAATAACAATGAAAGGACAGCACACAAGGTAGAGGTATGTTGGCTGGTAGTCTCAGGCGATGTTGCAGGAGTTCCGGCCGGTGCAGTTGAGGCGCGCGTGGTGCGAGTGCTTGACGGCGCGCGCGCGGTGGCGGCTGGGCGCGGCGGAGATGGCGTACGACTTGAGGTGCGACTTCAGCGCGCTCGGCAGCGGCAAGCGCTCCAGGCCGTACACGGACGTGCGCGCCACTATTGCTCGACAACAAAGCTCTTGCAGGCTTAGGACTGTAATTTAAAAATATATCGTTTTATGTTATTTATGAAAGTCACCAAATTATAATGAAGATCGTGACAAAATTACCTAACGTATATTATAGTTTTAGGATGTGGGCAGTTTTTCCAGAGACTCTTACAATACATTTACTTGAAATATATTTTATTTTAATAAAAGATAACATTTAACTTTGTATTAAAAGGGTTTTACATTTTTATTGTAATACATGAATTTCTTAATATTTGCTTCAATAGCACTTCCAATTATCTGTTTTTGCATAACTCGCATTTATCTATTAAACAACCTATGCTTTGATTGGTTAACAGCTAAAATGCTGCGGTATGAATTTTAGTCTATAAAATAACGTAAAATATTGAAAATCTCTGAAAATAATTACCTTTATTGCTTCTCCACAGTCTCTCCATACCATTCCGGTGCAGGGCCATTCGCGATAGTTCGCAGAAACTTTCTCTAATGTTGAAGTCGCACAGTGGACTGACTTCAAAGAATGCCATGTGGTTTTTTGCAGCATATTGTTCTGCATCACGTTCTTGCACCTGCCGCTTAAACGCTAGATGAAGGCGATTACCCACTAGTACTTTTGGCACACCTGGAGCATGCTGTAAGGAAATATAAGAAATAAAAGCTACTGTCTTACTATTTATGGCTTAAACTATCAAAATACACATTTTTAAAACATAGTAGAATGAAATTTTCCCAATACTAATCATGTGTGATAATTTAATAGATGATCAACTTTGATATCTAAATAATCATAAAGTTATCACTTTTCAGATATTTTACTTATTTTTGTGTATTAGCTTTTTAATTCGGGACTTAATCGCGATAATATTTAAAAGGTACAATGTCTCTTGGTTACCCGACGTTTCGATCGAATTGCACCGATCGTGGTCACGAGAGTCCACTCGTGAAAAATACAAAATATTTTTACGCCATCTGTGGATTCTGCGCGATACTACTGTAGTTTGATATATACTAATTATCCATATATTAGTTAAGGCAAATTTCAGATGGCACAATTTTAATTTAGACTTTTTACATTATTTACTATAAGTATTTATTTTGGTACAATTTATTCAATCCATTAAATGTATGTATATGAACTTGGTTCCAACCGGGTGTCCGAAGGATACCTCACGCTTTTTGAAGTGAAAACATCTTTAGGCACGTTTGTGCACTTTTGCTATGGGGAAAAAGCATTGAACTCGTTACCGTCACGCTAATAATACATTTATATGTATTATATGATATAGATCCACTAGAGGGCGCTAATCTAAACATTTAGTTTTGTCAGTTCCTTATTAATTAATCTTTAAAAAATGTGTTTTCACTTCTGAAGTGCGACTGACAGTTTTTTTTTATATAGGCGACAAACAAGCAGACGGTCACCTGATGATAAATTACTACCGCCGCCCATGGGCACCTGCTACTCAAGAGTCAAGTTCGTTGCCGGCCTTTAAGAAGAAGATTTTGTCAATTAAGTCAGGTAGGTCTTTTTCTGTACAAGTAGTACACCTTACAATGTAAATGCAAATGTTGTGTAGTTGAGTAGTTAAGACGTGAAAACGTTACAAACAAATAAATTAACAAACAGTAATGCTATTTGAAATATATACCAACCTTTTCAACCTCTTCAAGCCACCTGTCAATACTGTCAAAGGACCATTTGTTGGTAATATCATAAACAAGGAGTATTCCTTGGGCGCCGCGTGAATATGAACGGATTATCGTACAGAAGCGGCCTTGTCCTGAGGTGTCCCATAGCTGTAGTTTTACTCTTTTCCCATCTAATAAGATGGTTGTTGTCTTATATGCTGTAAAAGAAAAAGGAACATAAAACATTTTTTGGTAAATAGTTATTGTATACAGACTTCTAATTGAAAACAATAGTTTTTTCTTAGACTTATTAAAATAGTGAAACATTATGATGATAATGGCACGATCTCTTATAGTTTTTACTTTTTTCTTGGGATAAAATAACATTTTTTTTTTATATGCATGCAAACGAGCAGACGGGTCACCTGATGGTAAATGACTACCGCCGCCCATGGGCACTTGTAACTTGAGAGTCACAAGTGCGTTGCCGCCCTTTAAGGTGGGGGTAGGAGAAGAGGGGGAGGGGGGAAAGAGTGGGAAGAGGGGAGAGGGGAAGGGCGGGAATAGAGGAGAGGGAAGGGTTAGGGCCTCCGGTAACCTCACTCACGCGGCGAAATGCAATGCAAGCATTGCTTCACTGCCGGTTTTCTGTGAGGCCGTGGTATCGAGCGGAGTCAAGCCGGCCCATACGTGCCGAAGCATGGCTCTCCCACATAGATAATGTTAAGTAATACATAATCCAAAAGTTCATTCAATAACTTTATGTTGTTTTACTTATCCAAGTAATTGTTTTACGTCACTCTATATTGAATGAGTAAGAGTTTTACTTTTTTAGTCTATTAAACTTTTATAAATCCGTCTTTGGCTTTTAAGATCTAGGCTGTCTCTTCGATTTAGGTGTAAGATCGTCAACCACCGCATTTTGTCTAAAAGGCTCAATATAATGTACTTGGTTTTAAAGATACAGTAACAATTTTGCTCTCTATAAACATTAGAGTTTAACTGACTGTTCTGGATGTTACGGTTTTGTTTCCAAACAACTTTTGATGTTTACATTATATGGCTACTAGCTACCCGCCCCGGCTTCGCACGGGTAGCAGAAACGTCTTCAACAATCATCATCATATTTCAACCAATTTATTCAAAACCTTAACAAATTATATACCTGAACCTTCCTCATCAATTGCTCTATCTATTGGTGAAAACCGCATGAAAATCCGATCAGTAGTTATTGAGTTTATTGCGAACCGACAGACAGGCGCGGTGGGGGACTTTGTTTTATAATTTGTAGTGAAGTGGCACTAGATTAACACTTATGTTGCAGGCCTGTCTAACATAGAGCCCAAAGCTAAATCTTTATTTACATGTTTCTGCTACTACTAGCAGTTATTGTGTACTTACAGCAATTACATTTCTAAGAAAGTTCTTACATTTTAAAACGTAAGAACTATTTTAAAAACTATTTTCTTTAATTGTGTGGAAATGATGATGCTAGATTGCCTTATATGGCATTGAAATGGGATTTGTTGTTTAAATTTCTTTCCTGTACTTTCTCTATGGAAGACTATTAGTTATTTTATGGCTATGGAATGATACAAGTTATTAATAGGGAATTATAACAGCTTTTGTAAGTGTTTATCAATTACATGTATTTCATAATATCCACTTCATAAACTGCTACTGTGTCGTAGAAGATGTAGTAGAAGATAAAAGACAGTTTTGTCTGAAAGTCCTTGTTGTACCATGCGAGAAAGAGTTCTATTGTTCCAAAAAGAACCAAACACTTTTATCTTATTTGAAATTTATCACTTTCAGATATAAACACTATCAATAAAAACACCTGGAGGAGTATTAGCTCTTAGTATATCAGGCAAAACAAGTTACTGCAAATATGTACATACTAGCAGCGTTCCGCGGTTACACCCGCGTAAGTCCCGATCTCGTGAGAATATCGGGATAAAAAGTTAATGCGTTAATCCAGGTCTCCAGATATCTACATACCAAGTTTCATCGCAATCGGTTCAGTGGTTTTTGCGTGAAAGAGTAACAAACATCCATCCATCCATCCAAACTTTCACATTTATAATATTATATATAACTAGCAATCTAATTCCAAAGCCGCACAATGTTGACTGTTACACAGGTGGTCATGTGAACAATGCTGTACCATATCCTCCTGTTAAGGTATGCAAATCATGCATAGTTCATGTATTGTTTCTATCATAAATTCCATTTAGAAATCATAATGTTTATACTTATTCGAGTAGATCATTGGTGAATCAGCAAATATCAAAGTCCATGTATTTAAAATTAACCCCTCCTATGCATTTACAATATAACAGTTAAGGATGATTATGTAGGTACAATGACCATACACAACAAGACATTCTATTTGTATTAAAAAAAAAAACAAAATTAACGTTTGTAAACAGCTTTTAACCACATCCTTAAACAAGATCAATCAAGTTATGTTAATATTACTTATGCAATAAACTAGCACAGATTGGAAATCATTAATTAATTATGTTCATATTACATAAAAAAAGAAACTTTAAGTTTTAGTATTTCTAAATATTTCTATACCACTAAGATTTCAAATGAACCCATCTGATGGCAGTTTATAATGTTTGAAAGTTAGATCTTTTGGATGATTATGTGCAGTTATGAGTTTATTTTATGTTAACATAAAATAATAGTCTATTTATATAATAAATCTAAGTAGGAAATTAATGGTAAGAGTAGGTAATAATGGAACATAAACTCACCACTACCACTGCAAAATGGTGAGTCAGCTGACCCATCCTCCAAGTCTTGTAGAATTTCTTGTTTGCCAACATCAGAATCTCCTACTAGTAAGACTTTCAATAGGTAGTCATAAGATTTTGGGGCTGCTGGTGGTCGCCCTGAAATTATATATTTTTCAATTTATTATGTACTTTAGTACAGTATTTGGTATAATTTGCTTATGGCTCCAAAAGCAGTACAATATGAAAAGCCTATAACTATAACCCATTTTTCAAAATAGCCTTAGTTACTCCTTATAACATCCGCTATCTGCTAGTGATAGTTCCATGGAAATTGGTTCACCCATTTCAGAGATTAGCCAGCATAAACAGACAGGCAGACAAAAATTCTTTAAACAGATTTTTTGGTATAAGTATTGACTGTTTAAACATTCAGATGTATTTAGTAAAAAGCTGTTATTATGACATTACAAACAGATACTTCATTTTATTTACTTGTATAGATTACAATACTACAGTGACTTTTACAGCTGTTTGTTATACAGCTGTTTATTATTAAAAAAAATGAGTTGACTGGTCTGTCAATTAAGGTATCAATATAAATTAATTAAAAAAAAATATGAATTTAGAATCATGTTTACAATAGGCTAACTATTCTAATTGTTGTTATTATTTTCATTTTATTATTATTATATGTTATATTTTTATTATCTGGAATATATTGAACTTAAAACCGTAAGTTTGTTTGCTGAGTAAATGACAAACAACTTTGTTCTAATTAATTTATTCACAAACCTGTCCTTTGATGGTGTGATCGAGGCAACGTCGTACTTCCATTTTGCGTAGCGTGACTAGTTCCTTGTTGGGTCGTCGCTACCATTCCAGAAGAAGGATACATAGTCATGTTGAACACGGGATTACTCGCCTGATCTCCAGGTGGTATATACCACACACGAGCTTATACATAATACAGCCGAAATTTAGTCGTTTTGTGGATCCATGCAAGTAAACTTTCACAAAATATTAAGGACAATTCATTTCACAGTAAGCAATATTCTGTTTATCAAAACAAGAATTCCACTTTTTCTTTGATCTGCCAACCAAAATAACATACGTTCGTGTAGGCAAGGTCGTTAGCTATTTCGGTTTACTTATTATCTTTAGTCAAGATTTTTTGTTATTTTTTATTCCAAATAGTGGCTATGAAAATATTTGCACCATTTAATTACACTCTCAATTACATATTATTTGCAGTTTCGACACAAAAACAACCCAATTTTCACGAAAATATGAATGAATTGCTGAGTGAACTAGTCTAGATGAACTATTAACGAGTTTAAAAATACAAAAATACTTATACTTGGTACCCGGGGTTTTGAGTTACTGATATTCTTAGCGTTGATTTGGACTTTTTTCTTACTGACAACACAGATTTAGGGCCGTTTCCAATACCTAACCAACCACTCGGATTTTAGCATGATTTTAATCTACTGACATTTAATCTGTGTTCTGTGGCGATATTGATATGTTAATATTTTGATAACGTATCCTGAGTATGGACCGTAAGGGTAAGGACGACCTCGTTGTTTTGCGATTGTACAGTCACCTCTATAAATATGTATACACGGTAGGGTTCCAAAAACAAGTAACCGGGGTTAACTTCAAATTTTTGTTTACAAAATATATAGCCAAATGATGTAAACTCTTAATATTTCATAAAAATGTAACCATTACACGCCTCATAAAATGTATCAAATAATGCTTGCAAAAATATATCCACAATTAACGGGTCAATTGAATGGAAACATGCTATTCATATATATGTAAACAAGTACTTTCAAAATAATATAAAATATACTTTCAGTGAAGTTATGTAGTCTGTAGTCTAAAATATGTAGTCGTATTTCAAGCCATTAATATGTAAACGATTGTAAGTATACAAACTATGTGTCTAGATCGTAACTAATGATTTATGATTGACGTGATGTCAAATGTCATTCTTAATGTCTAGTTTAATTTATTCTCAATAAATAATCTGCTATCATCTGCAGTTCACAACATTAATATTGACGAGATCGATTATAACTTTATTTCAAAAAATATCTTATCATGTACCGCATAGACAGCCATACCAAGCATCGCATTGTATGTTTGAAGGAAGAGGGGCTAAGTATAACAGAAATAGCTGAAACCTTGGGAATATCAGTAAGTTCTTTTTTCTTGGTTGTGTCCACTCTTGTCCACTCGACCCCTAAAAAAAGATTTGTTTATCTGTTTCCTCTCAACCCTAAATATAGTCCACACTCGACCTATAGGGGTCGAAACTGGATTTTCATACAAAAGTCAGGTATAGCTTGTCCACTTTGAACCCCTAGTTTGGTATGTACCTAAAATTGAAATTTTGGGTAAAAAAATAAATGGTAAATGATTTAGATACAAATGATATCGCTGGTATTTTTGTGTGTTCTACCGTGTATACATATTTATAGAGGTGACTGTACCTTATTTTGAGCAGTACACAATTATTACAAATCTGAATAAATTTCCTTTCCTGTTACTAGCCCGCCACCTAAATAAAGTCTTTAGGCGACTTTTATAATTTTACCTGGTTATTTATAATCAAAGTTTGTCGGATACTTTTTTATTCACAGAAACGGGCCTTTTTACTTCGATTCTCCATAATAGTGTGAGTGCTATCATAAACTAAAATATATTATACTAGTGCTATAAATGAGATGTATATTCCGGGACGCTAGTATACTAAATTTATGATTCCGGGTCAAAAGTAAACGTACCTAGCTACGTCCACCCTTTATAAAATGAAATGCGATGAAAGCTGCTTAGCGTGTTATGCGATTAAGGAAAACCAACATTAACTAATGTTTATTTTTATAATAATTTATTATTACTATTGAACACAACTTCTGATTTTGGAAATAACTTTTAAAGAACAAAGAGCATCATGATCAGTGCCGTAACTATACCATCTGAGGCCCGTGGCTAATTCATTGGATGTCTGTGAGCCTGACTCGCACTTGGCCGTTGTTTTCTATCTCGTGAATTTTATAGTGAAGATAGTTTGAATATCGGCGACATTCTCCCACAGTAGATAGAACGTCATACGACATTATACTATGAACATAACTAAAACAAACTAATCTGGCTGTTTCAACATCAGTCAGTTCACGAATTTTTCTAAGTGCATATGCTGCTGAGTCGAGTTTATTCGATAATTTATCAATCTGAGGGTCCCATTGAAGCTTAGAATCAAGAGTAATGTAATTGCGTGGTATCCACTAGTTCCAACTCGTCTTTATTAAGTAGTATAGTGGTTTCACCTGTTTAACGTTTGGAGTAGTGAACCGGATATATTTATTTTTTTCTCCATTAAGAAGTAAGTTGTTAACGAAAACTCGTTAAACCAGCGAACCACTTTCGAAATAGCATCGTTTACGTCGTCAAAGTTTGTACACATACGTTTTAGCGTAAATAGGAGTGAAGTATCATCCGCAAACAACACCTATCTCGTGATTGTTCTTATCAATATGCGGTAAGCCATTAATGTAGATTAAGAACAAAAATGGCCCAAGTATAGATCCCTGTGGAACTCCCATTTTTAACACCGACCCTGGACTTCTGAATCATATTACATTTAGTATTACTTAGATAAGAAGAAGATTCAGCGCCGTGTCTTTGATACCGTGGTGATATAATTTCCTGATCAGTTTCATGAACATCGAAAGATTGAAGGCCACCATTGCAGATACGGACGTTACTATAATGGTAGTCCTCAGTTTGGCGGCTTTGAGAGATAGTCTTTTCATGCCCCGCTTAAAAGACCCGGGGTTATAGGTCGAAAAGAATACGTGTGCTAGTAATGTATTTCAAATTTTATAATGGTGCGGGGCAAAGAAAAGAAGTGCTGAACCTTTTGGTCCTTGTTGGGATTATTTGTACTGTATGGGGGGTGACACTTTAGCCCGCCACGTGTTGTTCTTGATAGGAATGTGAACTACTAGATCAGTATAATAATAATTATTAAGTAGTAAGGAAAAAGAAAGGCGAAATTAATGAAACATATTAATAAAAATATATTTAATGTTTACAGATTACATAATAGGAGATTCTTATACCTAAAATAACTTTTTAATAAAAGGCACTTAGTTACAATAATGCTTAGTTAAGCTTCTTAAAACAATAAATGCATTTGAGGAACCAGTAAATATGTACTATCAAATTAGTACAATTCAAAGCCAGGCAGTGGGAATGCTCTGGTGTAGTTTTCGATTTCTTCTTTGAGATTATTAATTTTTGACTTGAAATCTGCACTTTGTTCGATTGTCTTATTGAAGTCAGCTAATTTGGGCCCTGATATTTTGGTGACATCTTTCGCAATTTTAAGCGCTTTGTCTATGTAATCAACCACTTTGTCAATGTCGGCCTCTTTCATTCCTCTGGTTGTAAGGGCTGGGGTTCCTGAGGGATTTAATTATAACAATTTATTTATTATTAAATTTCGTCAAAAATTGTAGGGAGTTTAGGATTTAACTTCGAATTCTTTGAAAACATATTTTAATTTTTGCCTAAATAAATGAAATTAATCATTTTCGTCAGGAAAGTTACACCAAACACTAATTTTATTTCAGAAACACTAGATAACATAGCTGTCTAGTATTTCTTTTACTATTTTTAGAATCAGGTTAAAGCAGTCATAACATGGGATGAATAATCGTATGCCATGGACATGAACCATTTTAGTAAATTAGATTTTAACAAAATCTTTCTTCCTTAAAACCATCTGTGAATTGTTGAATCTGACGTAGACTTACAGGGGTCGAAGGTTTATTTAGTAGGTAGACCCACTGTCTTAAAACATAATTACTTGTTATTTCAGTTGTAAATTTGAATATTAATATGTTTTGCGTCTGTATTTATGTCTAATTAAATGTATACATGTCTTACATGTTTTGCTAACAAAGTAATCGTTTAGATATCAAACCGGGCTTGTGGTTCATAGTTACAATGTCCAAGGACAGACGGTTTTATCATTGCTTTCGTTTCACTTTCAAAGAACACTTGAACTTACCAAGCCTAATACCGCTGGGGTTCAACGCGCTTTTATCTCCAGGCACTGTGTTCTTGTTACAAGCGATGCTGCACAATTCCAGGATACGTTCAGTCGGTGCCCCGGTGAGTCCAGCGCTGCGCATGTCCACTAGGATCAGGTGGAGATCCGTGCCGCCTGTTGCGATGTCATAGCCACGCGACTTTAGGCCTTCGCATAGGCGAGCGGCATTCTTTACAACCTAAGCAGAAATAAATTATTAATTCGCAATATTTTTCCATTCTCAGTAACTGTTTGAAGTCTTTATAAATTTAAATACTGTTTTTTTTTATTTCAGTGTTATCTTTGCTATTTGCAACATAATATTTGTGTTTTGAATTCCATGACTTGGAAGAGATTATGTAGTAATAAAGAGCACATTGTTGATCTTGGAACTTTAGAGAGCAAGGAAATTACTATAAAGTAAGTAAATTATTTAAATGTCGTTATACGTGGGATAGATATACCATTCTATAAACATCCATATTATTTCCTGAAAGTCATACTTCGAAAACATGCATTGTCTTGAACCAGTTATTAAAAGAATCTCTGCCACTGAAGACACAAATAATAATGTTATTCTATTTTAAAATATAATTAAGGGAAGTCTAATAAAGGCCCAAAAGTGACACTCTTTCCGTGTAACCTTAAAGTCGTACTCTAATATTGAAAGATTGCGCATCTTTTTATACAAGCTTTTGCTAGGACGCGGACGACTGCCTTGTGGCACAGTATATCATGTCATCAGTTTATTACTAAACAAATAATGTTTTTCTTGTATCAGTTCATTACTTACCTGTTTTTGATATTCAACGAATTCAGGAGTGGTGGCTTGCTTCATAGTTGTGGCGATAGCAGCAATAGCATGGTTGTGTGGACCACCCTGGAGTCCCGGGAACACAGCTTGGTTAATCTTGTTCTCAATATCGTACATAACCTTTGTGCCGTTAGCTTTGACTGAGCGTACGCCCTTGCGGTAGAAAACGACACCAGCACGAGGGCCACGGAGTGTCTTATGGGTGGTAGTTGTAACAATATCACAGTATTCGAAGGGGCTTGGAATGATACCTGAAAAACACAAATGCTTAATTCATCATATCTAGCATATTAGAAGTCGGTACTAATGTTCTTGTTGACTCCTATGATTTAGCAAAATTACATATTGTGTGTATTATGTTTTAACCCTGGATTCCATTAACTCCACACTAACTATTCTGGTGGATTGAGGACTACATCATTTTAGACTGTTCAAAATGTAATTCAAGGCAGGGGAGCTGCCTCAGAGAAAGCCCTGTGAATGTTCGTGTTGATTCAGTACACCTTTAATTGCCGCTTCTCCACCCACCTAGTGCGAGTTAAAGTGGAGTAATTATCTATCTGGATTCAATGTCTATGGTCATGGGTGCCATGCACCTAAAACAACGGGCATTAGTGATGGCCCCTGGATACAGGTCACAAGGCAAATTAATTCAATATACCTGCAGCAACAAGCCCAGAGACATGCGCCATATCTGCCATAAGATATGAGCCGTTTTCGTCGGCGATCTGTCGGAAGCGCTTATAGTCGAGACATCGAGAATAGCAACTCATTCCAGCTATGATCAGACGAGGCTTGAAGAGTTTAGCTGTCTCTGCTAATTTATCATAGTCAATATAACCAGTCTTTGGGTCCACCTAAAACAGACATAAATTCATTAAAACATAGGCTTTTTCAGAAAGATTGATAAGTAGTTAATAAATCCATCCTAAGATTGTCTGGTAGAGATCGCTCTTAGCGATAAGACCGTCAATTGTACCTAACACTAACATTAGTATTAAGATCATTTGCAGTTCTATCTATAAGGTGTACAATAAAGCATATTCTAATAAAAAAATATTTATCAGTCAATTTAGTAATTTAAACAACGCCCTGTCATAAAACGTAATTGAAATGTTATAGTTTTATTTCAAGGGTTGAAAGAAACATTGATTTTAAAATTACTTGTTGTAACAGAACATGTTCTTTATCTCGGATGTAAAAAATAGTATTACATACCTACTATGTAATACTATTTTTTACATTCGAGATAAAGAACATGTTCGTTTCACAATAAAGTTAGAAATAAGTCATTCAAGTGTGAAGTTGTTTACTATTGCGCTAACCTTACTATCTATACTTTTTAATATTATAGATGTGGAACTAAGTCTGTCTGTCTAACGTAGGCGTTTCAATTTCATTAAGATTGGTTCAACGGTATAGGTACTGTTGAACCAATCTTAATGAAATTTAGAATAGTCATAAGATGGTGGATGGATCTATATAGATTACTTTTTGTTTGTTCCATAAAACTAGAATTCGTGAAAATTTAGCAATTTTTTTTTGCAAAAAGTGTGTCCTTTAGTGATACCTAATACCAAAAAAAGAATTTGAATGGTGATGACAAATTCACCCTGAATTAGTTTTATAAGTGAAGATCATTTCTCACAATCTGTTGGTTTTCCATAGTTCAAGGTTGTTTTAAGAAGTCAAAAACAACAATATATATTTATCTTCTGGACGTAACCAGAATGACGCAATTCCAAGATCACAGGTCAAAGTCGATCAATTGCGTCAAGCGGGTGTGACTTCTCAGTTGAAGTGAAGTTTCTTATCACATCATTGATCATACATAGTAAGTTATTAAAATTTTACAGATTTATTATTATTATTTATTATTAGTATCTGAGAATGCATAATAATGTTTGCATAATTTTTCCTTAATTTATTACTAATTTCCTAAGTTATTTTAAGATGAGAATATGAAACTTACTTTGTATGGCATGCTTTCAAAGAAGATAGATGTAGCAGAGATTTTTTTAGTTGCAGTAAAAAATCCGTGAGTGAGGTGACCACCGTCAGGCAGATCTAGACCCATGATTCTCCCATGGGGTTCTACAATACCAGTGTACACCGCAAAGTTGGCTGGTGACCCTGTAATCATAATATATAGTATTTGTTATGTTCATCTAACGGTGTAGGTGCCATTTAACCCAAACATACAATCCATCTAAGTCTGGAAATAAAATCTAAAATCTAAAGTAAGCCTTATAATCATTGTTTGTATATTTAATAAGACTAATTAGCTGACTGAACTTTAAGAAACTAGCTGAGAAATGTCAATGTCAATAAGAATGTTAATCTGCTAAGGATGAACAGCATATACCTAGACGTAAATAAGAAAATTATTACAATCTTGTTAAGTAAAGAGGTCATAGACCACACATTGAACAGAAAATAATGATGATACTAGGGTTTGTGTTTTCACAGCTATGTATAAAATGAAATAATCTTAAACAAAACAGAACCTTTATATGTGTATATGTGTTGCTAAAATAGGCTTTGATAGAAAACTATCAAAGCCTATTTTAATGTTCTATTTAAAAAAAGTTGAAAATGAAAGAATTTGGTATTGTGGGACATAGGTGTTTACAGAGTAATACTTATAATGCGAAAGATAATGTATAAGTAAATAAATAATGATTTATTCAGATAAAGTTCAATTCTTTAAATTTCTCTTCCCTTACAAAATAATAAAAAATATTTAATACCTGAGTATGGCTGCACATTGACACCCCATTCTTCTGCATTTAATCTGTAAGCTTCAAGAGATCTATTCTGTGCTAAAATTTCAATTTCATCAATGAATTCATTGCCTCCATAATACCTGTAGCAAAGAAAATATAGGTATTGACATTCTGTAACTGTAAACTAATAAAAGCAGCATTTAAAATGTGTGGAAATCTCTAGAGAGGAACTTAGTTATTTTCATGTTTAGTTGACATTAATAATATATGGCATAACTATTAAAACTGTTACATGGTTTATGAATATTATTAGACATAAAAAATATTACAAAAAAAGTATATTTAAATAATTAAGTAAGTAGTAAGACAGATGCCATGTTTCACTTGTTTTCTGTATTATGAACACACAAAAAAACTGTGTTTAATAAATCTAATGATCACCTTTGGTTGGGCATTCCTTCCGAATATTTATTGTGTAGACATGTGCTCAGACATTGTAAGACTGCTAAAGATGTGAAGTTCTCAGATGCAATCATTTCAAGTCCAACCCGTTGGCGCTCCTTCTCCTTCTTGATTATGCCAAAAAGCTCAGGGTCTGTGTCGCAGAGGTTGCCATTGAGCATTGAAGTACTCATTGTTGGGCTGTTGTGAAACTGTCTAACTAAGTTTGAATTCTGGAATATGAAACAAAATGTTGACAAGTTAAAAAAAAATTACCAAATACAATATTTGGTGTAAGGATATTTATATAAATGTTTGTAGACCTGAACTTCACCAAAATAGAAATTAAACTGAATGACCACAAATAAATTGTTGTAATATAAAGGAGCTACAGTGACGTCAAACTGATAACTAGATAATGCAATCGAAAACAGAAATTAACCACGTCTTTCTGTGGTCTCACAATATAACAATTAGATAAGTACATATGCGTCTCTTCAGTTAAATAAACTACGTAATGTTATGAAATTAACGGTTTCTGAAATTTTACACAATAAGAAAGAAAATAAATATTGATACTAACCTGACAGCAAACGGAAAATTAAAGCATGGATCAGCGCGGAGCGACGGAGCGTAAAAGTAACAATAACCAACCACACTGTATTACGATAGTAAATTGATAAAAATCAACATTACGTACCTCAAAGTGGATTTTTCCGTACACCGAGGTTACTGGATTCACTACAGTATTTAGCGAAAACTTGCTGAATTTTTGAGATAAAGATATAAGACCGGTTTTTGCTAGTATGTTGGACATAATATATAATATGTAATGTCAACTATCCCCTGGATTATATTATAAAATGTGTTTTATTTGCGCGAACACAATAACTTTTATCAATTTCGATAACCCATTCTGAACTCTATATATTATTATGTGTAATTTGACGTTTCAAGTAGCAGTGGTAGATTGGAACGTTTAAAACTTTAAAATATTATTGTGAACACCGACGACTGCCGCTAGTTATAACCACAGAACACTAATACGCTACGGGGTTAAAACGGACTTTCTCGACTGGCGAGTCTGGCGACTGCTAACCTTAATGTTGAAAATTATCAAAGTAAACGGTATTGTTGATTGGATGATTGTTTGTTTAAGTTAATTGCTTACAAAACACCTTATAAATACCCTGTTAATGATTGGTCAACATTTAATATTTAATAAACTAAAAATATTGTAGTTCCTAAACCCACTTTAGAAGGAATCGAGAGAAAAAAAAAATAAATAAATTAGGTAGGTAGGCAAACTTATTTTTTTATTATACAGTGTTTAATGGTTCAGGGTAGACAGACGATTGCAACCAAACTCAAAAATGATATAAAATGCTCTCCAATCACTTTTAACCATGAAATGGGCACTATCGTAAATTGATCTTAAAATGCTCACGTTCCTACCTTTTCTTTTTGTACGTCTGGAAACCCCCTCGGGTCGTCAGCCCACCCATTGGGGTTTTCAGTGAGGCTACTTGAACGCATCTACTATAACGCACTCTCATTAAATGTCAGTGTCATAAACTCATAACACTGACATTTAATAAGAGTGAGCGGTTTAGATTTTTATTATAACTAAAGTGGCAAAGAAGTGTAGCTATGTATGTATGCATGTAGGCGACATGCATATTTAGCTACACTAACACCCACGCCTGTATCACCGAAGGAGTAGGCAGAGGCGTATTCAACACTTTATAGTTATTTATAATTAATTAACTATACTTTAGTCCCACTCACGTACCTAACAGGGGGCAAGCCTATTGCCATCAACTGGGCACTTTATGAATTAAAGATGAGACAATTAGGAGTATTTTGAAAGAGTAAGGTAGGTAAGAAGGGACTGCAATGGAAGGAAAGATATATTGCTTATATAAGTTAGGATCACATACCTGTACCTAAAACTGGCTGTTGCCGGGCAGCCCGAGCCCTCTAGCATCACTGTACATGATTGTACGCCTATTATATTTTCTATTTATTCTGTACTAGCAGCGCCCCGCGGTGTCACCTGCGTAAGTCCCGATCACGTGGGAATATCGGGATAAAAAGTAGCCTATGCGTTAATCCAGGTCTCCAGCTATCTTCATACCAAGTTTCATCGCAATCGATTATGTGGTTTTTCCGTGAAAGTGTAACAAACATCCATCCATCCAAACTTTCACATTTATAATATTAGTGGGATTGATGTGATCACAATGAAAAATTCAAAGAAGAAATTCAAGAAAAAAAAAATTAAAGAAAATGCTTGGAAGGACATTGGAAATATAAAATTATTTGTCGGTCCAGGGGGGCAAATTTTACTCACAATTACATTACAGTACCACAGATAACATAATACTATACTAGTACAGTACTACGTAGGCAAAAAAAAAAGGCAGGTCCCCCTGGCTTTTTGTTTTTTGTATTTATTATATTGAATGCCCTCCGCTTTCAACTCAACTGTCCTCTCCTGCCCCTCCCCCTCAGTCCATGTACTTGTTGATGTTTGTAAAAATAAGACGATTGTTCTTCTTCTAAGATTTCAAAGATAGAAAATAAAAAATCCGAAGAGTAATGTAAAAGGAAACGACAACGTTAACACTCCGTAGCAGTTGCCGAGCAAACCCCCCGTCCGGGCGTCCCCACAAACTGGGTTAACCGAGTGAAGGGCTCTTGGTTCGCAAACATATTAGGTTTCTTTTTATGTTTTAGGGGGCAAACGAGCAGACGGGTCACCTGATGGTAAATGACTACCGCCGCCCATGGGCACTTGCAACTCAAGAGTCATAAGTGCGTTGCTGGCCTTTAAGGGGGAAGAGGGGGGAGAAGGGGAGAGGGGAGAGAGGAGGGAAGACCGGGAAGAGGGGGAGAGGGAAGGGTTAGGGCGAAAAGCAATGCAAACATTGCTTCACTGCCGGTTTTCTGTGAGCCGTGGTATCACTGGTGGTGGTGGCCCATACGTGCCGAACCATGGCTCTCCCACTCCCACGGATTTCCGCCTTAATTCCTTAACTCGCACGCTACCAACGTTAAGATTAGTTGCGTGCGAGTTAAGGTAAGTTTAAATAGGCGAGTGTAAATAGTGTCGTGTTACATTGGGAGGCAATTAATTGCCTCCAAATGAAAGCGACCCTATTTACTAACAGCTTAGAAGCATTACAATATGGAATTGGCCTAGGGATTTGTGCTTTTACTTGTTCTTTTAGAATGTAGGCAGTGTACCTACTCTACATATGTGCACTACGTATGTGTAGATCCTGCACACCGCAGACCTGGCAGCCAAGGAGTGCACTGTTATTCATAGATTGTCAGTCACTCAGTCATAAATAGTTAATAATACCTAAAACTGTAATTATTTTTTATTTATTTATTTATTAATACTTCCTGCAAATACATTGCAAAAGGCGGACTTAATGCCATAGGCATTTTCTTCCAGTCAACCTTTGGGTGGTGCAGAACTGTGTGTGGCAGGTGTATATTTAATAGTCATAAGAGAAAGGAATTAAAAAAAAGAAAAAATGTATTACATAAATAAGCCAAGTGTACTAGATATACATACACATTTAGTAAATATATGTACATACGTATATTCATACATATATAAATACAAATACATAAATAATAGAGACACTTGTAAAGTGTTATTCTGATGATTCCGCCAATAAATCTCTGTAGAGCTTGCGTACTTTAACCTTGAAGGTGAACCGGTTAGTGGACATCCTGACTTCTTGTGGGAGCGCATTCCAGAGGTTAACAGCTTGGACAGCGAACGAAGAATGAACCATTCTAGAATTATGAGAAGGACAAAGAAGGAGAAGATTATTAGAAGAGCGGAGATTTCTGACATGGTTAGAGCAGAGATATTGAAAGTTAGATGTTAGATAGGTGGGTGAGTTAGGTGAGTGGAGAAGGGAGTACAACATAGTCAGCGCCCTCAAACTGCGGCGTTGTCTTATAGGTAACCATGTGAGTTGGGTGCGAAAGGTGGATATGTGGTCATACTTTCGTAAGTTGAATATGAACCGAATGCAATTGTTGACAAGTCGCTCTAGTTTGTTGAGCAGATCTACATTCAAGTCGAGATAGCACACATCACCATAGTCGACAACTGGGAAAACCAAAGTCTGCACAAACATGATCTTTGTTTTGATTGGGAGAATTTTTTTTTAAGCGAAAAAGTCATCGTAATGTATTGGTTACCTTCTGGCTGACGTTAGATACCTGAGTCTGCCAATTGAGGGTTGCGTCGATGTGCAGACCAAGATTCTTGACCGAGGGACTAATAGGCAGAACTGAATCATTAAAGGTGATTTCGGTAATGTTATTGGTGTCAATTTTGCTAGTCATTCTAGGGCTCCCTATAATGATCCCTTGGCATTTAGAGGGGTTCGCCGTTAAGCCAAGTCTGTTGGACCAGTTTTTTATTGTCTCCAAGTCGTGGTTTATGTTGCCTATAGCTTTGTCCAAATTGTCTACTCTAGCATGTGAGTAGATCTGTAAATCGTCTGCATACAAGTGATACGAACACTGAAGTTCATGGGTTATGAAATTGATAAATAACGAAAAGAGAAGAGGAGAAAGTATACCGCCTTGTGGAACGCCAGAGTCGAGATCACGCCACGCCGATGAAGACTCATCTATTCGGACAGACTGCTGGCGTCCTCGAAGATAGGATGAGAACATTACAGTGCATCATCAGAGATCATGAGGTGGGAAAGTATTGTTATTAAGATGTCGTGACTGACACTGTTGAAGGCGTTTGAGAAGTCTATTAGGACTAGTACAGTTAAGTTGCCTTCTTCTACTGCGGGCTTAATATCGAGAGTAACTTTAAGCAACCCTGACCAGTGTCAGGGTTGCTATGTCCAGGTCGGAATCCTGACTGCTACGTACTGAGCAAGTTGTTTTGGTGAACAAAGCGAGAAAGTTGCTTATGTACGCAGGCTTCTAGGAGCTTGGAGAGGAAAGGAAGAATAGAAATAGGAAGAAAGTGATTAGGGATAGAGGGCTTAGGTACTTTGGACGTATATAAGCCTTTAGCCATAAGGATGGGAAAACATTGGAGTCGAGAGAATAATTAATTATATGGGTGATGGCAGGTAAAAGCTGTTCAAGGATAGCGGTTACCATATGACGGCTTATATCATCACATCCAGAAGCCTTGGATTTGATGGATAGGACAAATTGTTTGACCTCCTCTGGTGCAACTGGAGAAAAATGAAAAGAGTCTATATTAGGCCTAGGGAGACTAGCTATGTGATTGATTGTTTGAGTTTTGCTTTGATGATCCAATATAGTGGATGTGGTGAAATGGCAATTGATAGCATCTAAAGCAATGTTCGTTGGGAAATCTGCATGGCGCTCTCTCCCGATGTCGAGAGTCCCTAAGAACTTCCAGATGTCGGCAGGGGGAAATGAAGAAATATTATCAAGAATGTATCGGCGCTTATCGTTACGTACGTTTTCTTCACCGGTGCGTGAACATTGTATAAGTGCAGAATATTTTTGTTTAATATATTGACCTTTTCGTCCACGGAATTAGCTGCAGCTAGCGGTTCCCAGTTGATGAGTGAAGCATCTTCCCGAAGTCTTTCCAAATTCATGCGTCCGAAACAGCGCCTGAACACCACTTTGGGCTTAGGCTTTCGCGTTTTAATTTTATAAATAGTATAAATCAGGTCGTGATGAGAGAAACCAGGTGCTGGGTATTGTCCATGTGATGAAACGTTGGCTAGAGACGAAGTGATAATTAGATCTAACAGGGTGTCTACTCCATCAGGATTGTGGTGTGTGGCTTGAAGCGGTAACAGATGTAAACTAGTAGATTCTAATATATTTAACAGTTTACGAGACATAAACTGTTAAATATATTAAATTATCAGATAAGTTCATACGTATGTGATGTGGCCGCATGATTAATGTAATAACAATGAAATTCACTTAAAACATGAAATAAGCTCTTATAGAAAATACTTCATTTTATTTAGTTAAGTAACTAGTTTTAGTTTCTATTTTACGAGACGAAAACGCATGCCAAAAAGTTGGTGTTTAATGCTTTTCTCGGGTTTTTTTTTTAAATAATGATAAATACTCTTTATTGTAGGAATATGTAGGTACCTCAGAATTTAGGCTGGTAAACCTTAAAAGCGTTATGGCTATTGAAGGTTATTTTATGAATTTAATTAATTTTTTTTATAGAAACCCCAACTCTACTACCTTTATAATAGTTATGTTGTATTATGTGAACTTTTGCATTGGCACGAAAGAGCATAATATGTACTTATATAGGTACTCTATGGCTATGGAATGTATAATAGCACTTTTTTTGTACATTTAGGTCAGTAAACTTTCATAAAACATAAATAATGTTCGAACAGGGATAAATGCACTTAACGGTAGGTACTCCGTACATTCTAACGTTTTTAAAGTATTTTTTTATTGCTAATAGTAAAATACCAATTTCGCTTACGCCAAGAAATAGAATTAGGATTCCTCTTGTTTCGGTTATGGATAGAATGTTTTATTTCTTTTAAACACTAAGTAGTAGCAAGGAAAAGGCAACGGTTTTTTTAGCATATTTGCAGATTTGAATCGGATGTAAGTTATGAAATTACCTTTTCTCCTCAACAGTAACTTTAAATTTGAAGAAAGGAATTACCAACCTTTTTAATACATGCCTAACATGCATCCCTGTACGTTTAGGTCAGTGACGGCAAAATGATTGAAATGATAAATGACTGCCGCCACCCATGGGCACCTGTAACTCAAGAGTCACAAGTGCGTTGCCGCCCTTTATGGTGGGAGTATGAGAAGAGGGGGAGGGGGGAAGAGTGGGAAGAGGGGAGAGGGGGGAGAGGGGAAGGACGGGAATGGGGGAGAGGGGGAGAGGGGAAGGACGGGAATAGGGGAGCGGGAAGGTTTTTTTTTTGCAATTTAAGTTAATAAAATTCATATTATTTAATTTGAAATGATTATGAGTATTTCGTAGTTATTTCCTCAGAACATAGACTATGATAGACATCCTATATTTGTATAGAAAAGGTAATGATGACAATACTGCGCTGTGTACGCAAGGTCAGTATCGATATGATCCACGGTCCAAGCATACCTACGTTAGTTCCAGTGGATATGGTTCGTCAGATTTGGTAAGGACAAAACACAGACGTGCCGTGTACTAAATTTGAACGTGTGTCCCTTAAGTCGGATGGGCTAAACTATGTAATTATGGTTTTTGCTTCTAAGAGTGGATAATAACAGCCGAGGAAACTCAATTACCTAGAAGCCGAAACCGTATGGAAGACTTAAATCTAATGGCGTTTCCGGCTTTTTGACTCCAATCGCAAGTCTTTCGAAGGACGCGTTTAGAATCCTTCGAAACACCATCATATTATAAATGTTTCTGAAGGGTTGTCAAGTGAAACTCTTTGGAGTATTGCAAGTAACATTGAGCAGGTTATATAGTTAAATTACTTTCAAATAGGCTGATAAACCTAATGAAACAGAGAACGATGCTATCAATTAAAATAAAGTACAATATCTGTAATCGTCAATCGAAATACACTTATATCATATAAAAGTGTATTTCGATAGCGAGGTAGGTAGATTGTACGCACATAGACGAGTGGCATTAAATAACGTACCTACCTACATACAATATTGCTGTTTTATCATGCTGCAATTGTGTATTGAATGGCTGCGAGTAGTTATTGGAAAAGTTTACTAAACATCCATCGATAGTATGATACTATTGACAACAGACTTTGGATAGTGTGCGGAAATTAACATTAATACAATTGTGAGAAAAGCAGTTGCAGTGTTATTTCTCATGTATAACATAATTACATAATCGTTATAATGAAATTAAATTTTCAGAATCATTTTAGAACAAGCTTTTAATTCGCATCGCGTTTGTTTTGTTTATCATTAAGTTGGTACAGGTAATCACAAGCCACGTTGAGTCGGTATACCTAGGCAACATTATTTTCCAAATTTGTACGTCGGCGTCGCCCTCAGGAAAGGGTTCATGGAGGCCGGAGATCGTCTCTCTGCGGGACGGGAGAGAAATTATGATATTATTTATTTGCCAAAAAGTGTTGGTAAAGTAAAGATCTTTAAATTAGTGACAGTTCCAAAACACTTGTCATTATAGTGACATGTAAATATTGAAATAATACAATAATTATTAAATTTAAATTCGACATAATACTTAGTACAGCACGCAATAATAATAATAACAATAATCGGAGAAAAAAAATTTGTAAAGTATGTTAATAGATGTCAATTTAATAATATATAATCTTAAAAAGTTATTAAAACCGGGCACTTAAATTTAAAAATTCTAAAAAGAGTAGAAGTTATTTTGCAGTAGCCAAGATATAAGCTTTCTTACAAACTTATTAGTTTGTCAATCTTTAATTTTGTCTGGTATCGCATTATATAAAGAGGACTAGTTCTTTCCCGTTCTTTTTCCACCGCTTCCTTGGCACACATAACTTCCTTGCAAAACGAGGCCCTGGATCATAGACATCACTATGGTCTCCAGAGGCTACCCACATCTAAGGCTGTCGCGAGGTCGACACACTGCTGCGCCCACACAGGACACTCTACCAGAATGAGGAGTGCGGCATCCTTGCAAAATCGTAAAGTACCTACAGAACATCGTAGTCAAGATTAGCCAATTTTGCATGCAGCTGATACATTTTTGCTTTCTGAACCTTATAAGGTCGATATGAGAGTAGTGGAGCGCAAGCAATACTTAGGTTACACCTTGACAACCCTAGCCACTACTTTGACCCTCTAGATTGCTTCTTCAAGGTTTTTTTACTAATAGTGAAGATAAAAATAAATATTCTATAAGGTTTAAAGAATATTTATTTTTATCTGCACTCATAAATTAACATATTATAATCTTTGATTATAATCAAATCAAATCAAAGATTATAATGTTACAAGCTGAGCTTCGGGATTAGAAATGTAAACCAATTTATTACCAAAATAGACACCATTTACTCGTATATTAATAAATCACAAAATACACAATCACAATGAATTCTCATTATGTCAATTACCAAAAACACGTCCTTCGCACTTACCGCTTTATTTACTCGCTGATCGTTCAACTTGAACTCTATCTAATTCTGCAATGCAGGTGCTCCTTTTATACCGCAACGTAATTGCGTAAAGAGATCGCGACATCTTCCGAAAAATCGAAATCACCCTGGAACTTTCCAATATATCGTGGCACATTCTATTCATATACTTATTAGTTCCGTATAAATTTCAAAAGATGTCATCTCAATTTAGGTAATTTATATTCGAAAATAGATGGCGCCCGCGGGGTTTTAGGCTTAACAAGAATTTATGGCTCCCAGTACCTAGTGATAATATGTATTATTAAGAATAAAACATTATTATATTAAGTTTTATTGAGTAAGATGGAGTAACTTTTTTTATAAGGTCTGCAATTAAATTGTACAATACTAATGCGATTAAGGAGTCAGTTAAGGTATAATGTACGTGGTACGTCACCTACTTTATGTGTGTTTAAAGTATCTTTGGATGCCATCAACATATTTGTGGTGATGACGGTGGAAAGAGTGACACGTTTACATTGTGTTAAAACTGTGTATAGCACACAGTCAAAGTTTGATTAGAAAAGTTTTAAGAGAAGCATTTTAGAAACAGTATTGACTACCAAATAGTTGCTGGTTATCGCGTCAGGGAATTGTTCGTCAGTCAAATAAAACAGTCAATTTTTTAATTAATTCAGTTATTGCTATACTGTAAGGTGATATAACTATCCACTTCAAAATAAAACATTAATATAACTTATCTAATGCACGGATTCCAGGATACTAAGCACTTTTGAATACACCAATTGTTTTACATCTTTCGCATATAAAAAGTCAAGATGATTGAACTTTTGAAAGGGCACTCTATACAGGGTAACAACATTCTGCAGTTTTTTTTTCAACGTTAATATATCTTTTAGGTTGGATATCCAATCATTGTCACTATAGATTAAAGCAACAGGTACATCAATATTCTCCACTAGATATTTAGGAGGTTTAATAGAACCATAGATCTCTTCATTCTTGTCTATGCCGTAATCAAATTTAAGAAATTTTTTATATGCCATGTTTTGTAAGGAATGAACGCCTTGATTGAGAGAAGCTCCGGATGGAAGATGTCCAATAACTGATGCTATATTAGTTATATTCACTTGTTCATAATCAAAACCACATACGGCAAATAAAGCCGTTATACAAACTATCCCATTACCTAATTCACAAAGTGCGGGTAGCGTTTCATTACTTTTGGGTACAAGTTCATTATAATTAAATAGTTTCAATATCCAACTTGAAGTTGAATATGGAGCTATCAGTTTTAATAATGGGCTATCTACGTGAGACATCCAAGCTAGTGGAGCTAATGCAATCATTATTGAAATTTTATCATTATACTCAGGTTTTTCTGAACACAGCACAAAGAAAGACGTTGTGCCTTGTGAATGACCAATGTATGCCAATTGTGTTTCATTAGTTTCACTGAGTACATTATCAATCATAGCTGGTAGATCGTACCGACCTATTTCATCAAAACTGAATTGCCAAAACTCTGCATCTTCAGGCAAAAGTGATTTGTGTCTCCTTGAATACTTGTTACCTCGAGTATTTCCCATCCATACATCAAATCCAGCTAAAGCTAGCATATATGCTAAAGCACTTTCTGGTCCTGCCGTTAACCAGTCTTCAGCACTACCAAATAGGCCGTGCATGAGAAGTACGGGTCGGCCTGTAGACGGGATCCTAAATACGGTGAGTATGTAGCCATCCATAGTCATCACTTCATATTGGTTTAGTAGAAAACCATGTTTTAATGCAAGCTGCGTAATATTTAACGATACATCTTCTGTGTTCTGGGCATGGGGCTTCAAAATTCCAATGAAGGCAGATATTTCATTTATAATCGATTCAGGATTTAGATTTCGTATCAATTTATTCTCCAATGCCACCTGTTTTTTCGCAACAGGATGAGATGCTGTGGCGGCACAATTCAAAAGGCCCGTTATAAATAAAGCGATGTAAAATAGATTATGCATATTGTGCATTCTGTCAGAAGGTACCTATTCCTCTAATAGATGATACAGAACAGTTATACTAGAAACTCGATAAACGCTAAAATGTTACTGTTATATATTTTTGAAATCAGAGCAGCTAAACCTTTGGTGTGTGGTCTTATGCAAAGTAATCTTGGGCATATTCTATTTAGCAAAAAAAAAAAAGGGTTGTTTGATCAAAGACAACCTTGTCTTTGATCAAACGACCCTTTTTCTTTTTTTTTTGTATGATTTCAGATGGGCCATAGGGAAATATTATAATTTATCCCGCTCGTCTGTCGGCCACAGACGTAGGACACGTGTAAGGTCAAAGTTAGACAGTGTTTTTTGTTCATTTTTTTAAGCTGTTTATGACTGACTATAACAATACTACCTGACCTGCGCAACTTCGTCTGCGTCACATAAGAGAGAGAGAGAGGGTTAGAGAGAGTGGATCACTAGGCACCGCGTACGCAACGAAAGCTTTCAAAAGGAATAAATTTTCCATTTTTTTGCAACATTTCTTATTGATGCTCCGCTCCGATTGATCGTAGCATAATGTTATATAGCCTATAGCCTTCCTCGGTAAATGGGCTAATCAACATTAAAAGGTTTTTTCAATTCGAACCAGTACTTCCTGAGATTAGCGCGTTCAACCAAACAAACAAACTCTTTAGCTTTATAATATTAGTATGGATTTATGTATTCCTTTAGCACATTGTGAGTTAAGGTTTTGCATCTCTGCAGTTAACCGTGGTAAATTACAACATTTGGAATACAAACAGCGCATTCAATGCATTTTACCTGATTAACTAATGGCCACGTAAGAAACTAATTAATTAAAGAATTCTTTAGCAAGCAATTACAACATCATTTTCTTTTATTTAAGTATGAATTTGAATATTCGTATTTATCATATTATCATGCATTTATATGTTGGTAGAGACAATATCTTTTTGATTTCCCGCATATCATATCGCGCCATGGAGGTATTATAGCTAGAGGAAAAGAGGAAAAGGAAAAAAAAGTTAAAATGACTACCCATTTGTCCAGACTGTGCGTATCGAAATTTTTAATCAGAGCATTTTTTTTACTATTTATCATAAAATAAAAATGCGTGGTAATCGAAATGTCTATTTTTGATCATAAGACAGCTAAGTTGACTGGGCTATTATGAGAATATATATTACTAGCTGAAGCCAGCGACTTCGTCCGCGTAGAAAAATAATTACAACGTCAGTTCTGATTTACAAAAAACAATCAGAATTAACCTTATATTTTAAGGATATTGGGCGTATGCTATATATTTACAATTTGCAATGATGTAAGAAGCGTCACTTACCCGTAATCATGCTAGCTACATTATAACAATGTTTGGCCTTGGGATTTATTTATTTTTGAAGTAAAAACTTCTTTATGCATGTTTGTGCACTTTTGCTATGGGGAAAAAGCACTGAACTCGCGACCGTCACGCTAATAATACATATATAGATCCGCTAGAGGGCGCTAATCTAAACATTGAGTTCTGTCAGCTCCTTATTAATTAATGTCACCAACCTGCTAATGTGACGTTTTAAGTTTGTCGTTTCGTTTAAGTTTTCACTTCTGTCGGCAGTCAAATGACTGCCTATTTTTATTTAGAAACTAACACTTATGGGGATTTGGAGTCTTTTGAACAGAAACGGGTAATTCATAGGAATTATGAGTATTCTAGGGAGAAAAACCGTTTCGCTTGTCACGACTTCTGTTGCCACAACCTGTTATTATTATAGTCTCAGTTATATTTTTGTAATAAAATTTGTTTTGGGGTAGATTTAAATTACGCAATAACATAAAAGACCAACGTTTATGACCATGAGCAGTGATAGTATTTAAAATCTCCAGTATGGAAATTTGAAGTGGAAGTGTGGAATTCACACTACCTCTACTAACACAAAAATAATAGGCACTAAGCTTATTGAACATAACAAACTAAGTTAAACAGAAGAAAATTATAAACACAAAGAAACAAAGAACAATAAACAAACAGGAGACGATTTCGAAACAATTCTGTACAATCTAACTCTATTATACTATGCGAACAAAGAAAAACTCGCATTAAAAGAACACAAACTTCTTTCATGACATCTAGTTTGAAAGTATTTGTTTGCATATTTAAATATTATGCGCGGAACTCTAATATTTTTTCCAAAATAAAAGTAGCCTAAAGTCAGGTGGAAATAGGACCACCCGTTCCGCGGATTAGACGGAACAAGCAGACAGACAAACAAAAAAATTTAAAATAGTTTTTTTGGTAATGTACCTACGATGTAAACATTCGGATGCATTTAGTAAAATGCTGTTATTATGACATTACAAACAGAGACTTTCACAGACAATATATAATACTATTTGAATAGATGAGTACCTTGTATACAATCATATGCACTATATGCAGTTAGTGCAGATATTACAAACAGACTCTTCAATTTTATTTATTTATATAGATAAGTGCCTGTAGATACAATGTAGGTTTGGCATTTGCGGAGATTTGCGGCAATAATAACTCAAGGTTGGGTCAAACAGCGGGCGGGACGGCGACGCGGCGACGGCGACGCGATGCGGCGTGCGCAGTAAAATGTGCCAGTTAATATAGAACATAATTATTATTGCTTTTTTTCAGGAAAAGCCTGAAAACTTAAATCTCAGCTGCTTTTTAACACCATCATCTTCCTGCCCTTTTCCAATTTTATATTTTTATTTATTTAATTAATACTTCCTGCATTTTAAATTGCACGAGGCGGACTTAATGCCACATGGCATTATCTACCAGTCAACCTTTGGGTGATTCAGTGAGGGACATGGCAGGTGCTTAGGGAGAAAAGAAAAAAAAAATCATGGTTGACAATAAGCTGATAATACACTTTGTTATATACACGAGACAATTTACAATGCTACATAATAATAGATAACCGAATACAAAATATACATATACATCCTTGCAGATAAATATACACATATAAAAATAAATATGTACATACATATATAAATAACTACATACATACAAAATACACCTATGGTTATAAAGTTATGAGGATATTTCTGCTAATTGTTTTCTGTAAAATTCCCGGACCTTAGCTTTAAAGGCGCCACGGTTTGTTGACATCCTAATTTCAGGTGGGAGCGCATTCCACAGTAAAATAGACTGGACAGCAAAGGAAGAATGAACTAGAGAAGAAGTGTGATTAGGGCATAGAAGTAAAAGATTATTAGTGGAGCGAAGATCTCTGTCATGGTTAGAACATAGCAGTTGAAGCTGTGAAGAAAGGTAAGTGGGAGCAGTAGGATTATTGAGAAGAGAATAAAGAGTTGTCAATGCACGAAGGCTACGTCGCTCACGTATAGGTAGCCATGACAGTAGGGGTCGATAAGTAGACACATGGTCATACTTACGGAGATTAAAGATGAACCGAATGCAATTATTGAGAAGTCGGTCAAGTTTGTTAAGCAGATCTGCATTCAGGTCGAGATAGCATGCATCACCATAATCGATAATTGGGAAGATCAAGGCCTGTACAAGCAATAATTTAGTGCTGGTTGGAAGAAAATTCTTAAGTCGATACAGTGATCGCAGGGTCCCGGTGACTTTTTGACTGACACTCGCGATGTGCGGTTGCCAAGTGAGGGTAGAGTCAATCCACAAGCCGAGATCTTTCACAGATTGGTTGATCAGTAGAATAGATCCGTTGTAGACCATGGCCGGCAATATTGACGTGTCCACTCTGCTTACCATTCGGGGGCTACCTACTATTATTGCCTGGCATTTGGAGGGATTAACACTTACTCCGAACCACTCAGACCAGTTTTTGATTGCCTCCAAGTCACTGTTGACATTCTGGATGGCTTCTGTCAAATTATCCAGTTTGGCCTGTGAATAAATTTGAAGGTCATCCGCATACAAATGATACGCACACTGAAGATCGAGAGTAATGAAATTGATGAACATCGAGAATAATAGAGGAGATAATATGCCACCCTGTGGGACGCCAGTGTCTAGATCACACCAACTTGATGAAGATTCATCAATTCGGACTGACTGTTGACGACCACGAAGATAAGAGGAAAACCATTCCAGTGCTTCGGAGGAGACCATGTAATGAGAGAGGATAGATATTAGAATATCGTGGTTTACTGTGTTGAATGCGTTTGAGAAATCAATTAGAACTAGAACAGTAAGTTTTGCATCCTCCACTCCACTTCTAATATCACTAGTCATTTTGAGCATTGCTGTAACTGTGCTATGTCCAGGTCTGAATCCCGATTGATATGGGCTGAAGATATTATTCTGATGGATAAACTTGTAGAGTTGTTTGTGAACACAGCCTCTAGTACTTTGAATAGGAAAGGGAGAATTGATATGGGTCGGAAATGGTTTGGGAGAGAAGGGTTAGGAATCTTTGGAACAGGGCGAACGTATGCCTTACGCCATACGGCCGGAAAGAATCCGGAGTCGAGGGAGAAGTTAATTATGTGGGAAATTGTAGGCAGAAGCTGGTCTAAAATGGTGACAATCATGAACCGACTTATATCATCGCAACCCACAGCCTTCGATTTTATGGATAGTATGGTCTTTTTGATCTCGTCCGAGGCAACTGGAGAAAAGAAAAAAGCATCGATGTTACGCCGAGATAGCCCAGTTACATAATCGAGTGTTTGACTTTTAGTTTGTGACAGCATTGACGGAGATGTAATGAAATGACGGTTCATGTCGTCCAAACCAATAGTCATAGGTGTAACGGGATCCTGAACCTTACCAACACCTAGAGTCCTGAGAAATTTCCATATACCAGCCGGGGTGGAAGAAGAAATATTCATGAGAATGTGGTGGCATTTAGCATTGCGTATCATTTGATTGCATCTATTTCTCGCTGTTTTGTAGATGACCCAATTATCCTCACAGCGATCCTTTTTAAATTTTATTTCGGGTAGGCGCAATGTGTAGGTAATACAGTTACTATTATTATTTCCTATTATTGAAGTGAAACTTCTTTAGAATCGTGATTTGAAATTCGATGAAACGAAAAAGCGTCACGATAAAGAAAAAAAATATTCATAAATATGATTTAACCTGCGAGAGAATGAGATAGAATACATGTTTACAGTGTTTCCTATAATCTTTGAAAAGAGACAAATATATTCATAAATAGGATTTAGCCTGCGAGAGAATGAGATAGAATACAAGTATCAGTGTTTTCTATAATCTTTGTCTTTGCGCCTGCGTACTACCAAGCCTTCAGAAAATATGTCAATGTCAACGTGGTGTAATTTTTGTACATTTGCGTATTAAAATTTTCACATTGTTTTGGCTTGTTTCTTTTATGGCCGGTCGCCTGCCAGACGCCAACCCTCCTTGGGAATGTAGTCGTTTTCAAACGGGACAAAGGAAGAAGGTAATTTACCTTCTTCCTTTGTCCCGTCTGGGGTAAGGGAAACGAATAGGGCGAGGCAGTTAGAGTAAGGGATACCGCAGGTCTCGGATGTTGAAACAGGACTGAGACTGCAGTAGCTCGAAGAGGCCGGGGTCGCGTACCCGTATGTCCGTCCTGTGATTGGAGAGGCATAGGACAGGAACATCAACGGGGCAACTGCTGCTGTTAAACACGAAATGAAAATAATAAATGTCTATTTAGAATAAACGTCTAGATAAAGCAAGCTATTAGGTACAAAACTATGATAAGTATCACCAGTGGCGTAACAATAGGGTGGCAGAGCGGGCAAAATGCCACAGGCCCCAGGCCCGAGGGGGTCCTCAGATTGGTGTGGTAACCACTGATGATCGCCGAAAACTGATCCATTCATCCATCCACTGATCTATCATCGATTGATGTGTGTGTTGGCACCCTACGGGCACCATTCGACGAATTAGCCACGGGCCTCAGATGGTATAGTTACTCCACTGAGTATCACGTAAATTTGTAATAGTAAGTAGGTATTACAGTGATAATGTCAAGGCCTCGTAGTCATTTCGTAGTAGCATCAGTCGACGACGATATAGATAATTTTACCAATAAAGATGAGACATTTTGCTAATTTAATCCTCAAACATTCCTTGAAATTTATCAATTAAAAGGTATCAGTGAAAGGGAATTGGACAATTAAACAAATAGATAGACAGTGGCGTAGCTAGGTAACTAAAGGCCCTGGGGCAAAAAATAAACTAGGGCCCCAACTATTTAAAATCGTTTGTTACCTATTCGTGTTCCGAATTCGACGTACCCCAGATTTGTCATAATCTAGATTCGTCATACTTAGTGGCGTAGCGTGCCTTGGAGGGGCCCTGTATCAAAATTAGTTGGGGGGCTCAAATGAAGGGTAAATATTTCTCACAAAAGAAACAAAAATGCTTTAAACGGGGGAATCGCGCAATAACCGATGTAGGATGTTGCCAACTTTTGGGCGCACGCTTAACCCGGGAAAAAAACCGGACAAGTGCGAGTCTGACTCGCGCACCGAAGGTTCCGTAAGCAAACAAATTTGTATACGTCCATCTCGCGAATCAATTCTCAAAGACTTTTGCCCGTCTTTTCCAAAGGCAAACTTAACTTTGCGGTTGCGATGTAAGACAAAGTGAACAATCCAATCGCAAAATATAAGTTTGTAATCACAAAAACTTTTTGTTAATGTGATATAACAACAAATTAACGACTTTCGGATTTTTTCCTTCACTTGTGCTGTCAGACCTTGCTTCTTACCAAATTTCATGATTCCAGGTAAATGGGAAGTACCCTATTGGTTTTCGACCCAAAACTTATAGGGTACTTCCGGTTGATCTAGAATTGACAATTTTGGTTGGCTAAATTTGCCCATATCTTTTTCTCGTGTTGATTCAGGATCTTGATTTTTATACACCTAATAGGGGCTATAGACCTCAGTATCTGGTAAATTTCAACTTGCTAGATCCACCCGTTCCTGAGAAAATCGGTGGTGACACAGGGACAGACGGACAAGAGAGTGATCTTGTAAGGATTCCTTTTTTACCTTTTAAGGTACGGAACCTTAAAAAGAGATTGCTTTTTTTGACTTTTGTCATTTCTGAAGTGAACATAGTTTTTTTATATGTTTTTTTTTTCCGGGAAGCACGAGATTAAGTGACATTGTGGATAACATTTTACTAAGTTTTTCTTACACACGTTAGGGGCCCCTATAGCCCGGGGGCCCCGTATCATTGATACGGCTGATACGGCGACAGCTACGCCCCTGGTCGTACTCCATATTCAAGTTATCAAGTACGCAATTTAATATAAATAGTGGTTTAGTTACAACTCTGGTACAAACTTGATAACTTCTGGTTCTTAAAAATCTGGTTTATTTATATTCCGAATGTGGGCGAAATTTTCACTAGTTCAATTTATAGTTAGAGTCCGAGGGGCCCCCTGAGCTTGGGGCCCCGGGGCACTGCCCCGTCTAGCCCTCCAATAGCTACGCCACTGTAGATAGAACATTCTTTATTGTACACTACAGTTGGGCAGAAATTAAACATAGTTAGTAACAGTTTATACTAAGCGGCAAGTACAATGGGCGGTCTTATCGCTAAAAGCGATGTCTTACAGACAACCTTTGTATGGAAACAACAGAGGAAAATTAATCGGTAGCTGGTGGCGTACCAAAAATATTAAGAACGGGAACAAGGAAATAATAAATGTAGTATCTAGGTAAAGAGAATGATACTACGAATTTATCTGATGATGATATATCTGAGATATATTGTCTATTATAAATATACTAATTAACCTCACAACTATATATCAGCTAGCTCACGCCAGCAAAGTAGTGCGATACGATAATTATGTAAAACTGTGTGTAAAATATTATACAAGATAAATATATAGATACATAATACATGAACGTTAGTGGGATGGCCGCTAGGGATCAACCAGAACACCCTGATCAAATTGGTGATATTTTGAAGGACATGGATTGCCTCGTTTGTACCTAAGGTTTAATGACAGTAGAGGTAGTTCGCGAAGTATGTAAGGATTACTAAGGATAGAAGCAAGTGGCGGGCTGTTGCCTTGCCTCTCCCTACCCCGAAGGTAGAAAAACGTGAATTTATGTATGTGTGTATATAAAATACAAGTTTACTGAGTTTTTATTACAAAATGAATGGGTGGGAAACGAGAACAATTTACTTAACGACTTAACAATGGCCGGTTGCTGTATTAGCAGCCATTTTTTTCAAGGACTGTAAGTTGAAATGAAATGTCGTATTAATATTCAACTCTCGTAAATGAATGAAACAATTTTAATTTAGGAATATAACTGAAAACTTTATACTGGTGAAGTAATATACCAGTTGCAGATATAATTAGATTGGAAAGTCGTGATTAAAATTTATAAAGCCAGTTTGCTACTCACGATGGAAATGTGTATGGTATGATACTCACAGGCTATTTTCCACAACTCGACGTCTGTTCTGCGCCTGTTTTGCGTGACGGAGCGGATGGCTACTAATGCCATCCCAACTCCTTAAGATAATTTGTCCCCCAGGTGTTTGGCCCGGTGTGTGGCTACACTCGTGTTCTCCAGAAGGATGTGTGCGGTCACCTCTTCTGCCTCCAAAGAGGGCTGTCGGTTACACCTATATTAAACAGATGCTTGTTGGTGTTGGTAAAAGGACCATGACCCATGACCATATGAGTTATTTTCCCAAATTTTTTTGGTAGTGAAAGTTTTAGCAACTTGCGGGAGACTCTCCGGTCTATACGAGGGAGGTCCCCATTAGCTTATCTGCATCCACTCACCTCCGTCCAGTATTTGTCATATCATAAAACTTTACTGTGACGCTGGATGACTGAAGTGGGCCATCTAGAAGACCAGGGAAACAATTGGTTCCGGACCTATTGCTACCATCTTTGATCGTCTTGAGGCTAGTTCGTTAGCGGCACCATTGCCTCGTGAGCTACTGTGACCTTTGATCCATTGTAGTTACGTAGTTTTTAAATGGCGGTATCTTTTAATTGCCTTGACTTGACGGACCACAAAGGACTCCACGGATGGCGCAATGGTTTAAGTTGTCATCTCGCCACTACGCCGCACCGAGTGTTGTAGGTTTAAATCCGAAGTCAAAAAATTGTGTGATCCACAAATATTGCCTTAATCTGGGTGTTCTTTGTGTCCGTTGTTTGAATGTTTGTGAAGCCCAGGAATATTCCTAATGCGGCAGTTGTCTTAAAAAAAAAGTTTTTTCCTTTTGAGAAACGGAATTTAAAAAAATGCGAATGTAAGTTTGTTTCACAGTATGTATGTACATTTAAAACGATAATTTGCCTAATTTTCTATGCATGTTATGTTAAACAGTAACGTAATTTCCTTTTAAAATTTCTTTTAACTATGTATATAGTTTTAAAAAATTATTAACAAAAAATCAAATAGTTTACCCATTGGCTTATCTATTAGCTTGTGTGTCAATTTCAAACTACAGAAGAACATTTAGGTACCCGGTATGACTGTCAATACAACGCGACGCCGCGCTGTAGGTACAAATACAAACGATTAATATGGGATTTAAGACTTTTTAAGCCCTGACGCCAAAAGAGGGGTGTTATAAGTTTGACGTGTCTGTGTGTCTGTCTGTGGCATCGTAGCTCAGAAACGAATGGACTGATTTAAGTGCGTTTTTTTTAAAGGTGACTTGATCGAGATTGTTCTTAGATATAATTGAAGAAAATCTGTTCAGTCGTTCGAAGATCATCAGCTCTTTTCTAATCGTTGAAAGGATTTTCGAGTCGGGGTTGTTTTAAATTTGAAATGTATGATTATTGAACAAGAATTCATATGAGATCATTCGACAAAAGGGCTCAAGGGATCAGATGAAATAATCTTAATGTTGTTTGCCTGGATTAAGTCACAAGTTTATGACGTCACTCAAATATCTATAGCAAGGATTATAGAAATAAGAACTTGATTAATAATTATTTATAAATTTTTATGGTTAGATGCGTAGACGCTTTGTGGAAGCATCAAATTTCCAAATTTTAGTTTTATTTGGAGCGACGGTGATCTGTATTATTTTTTATTGTAAACGAAAAGTCCCAACAGGCGATGCGTCATCTATAAATCATTCTGACAAGTCTTTAGTCGGTCTAATTTCATGTTGTTAGCTTTAAAAGTGCGGCCTAAAAAATCGGAATACGGCTATAGAATACTATAGATATTCCGATTTTAAATACGTACATTTTAAAGAATATGTAGTTTAAATATTACAGACGCTGGGTGATAATACTTAAATTATAATTCATTTAAGTAATGTAATTTATTTTCTATTATCATAGTACCGGTTAAAGGCTGTTAAAGGTACTAGGTAGGTAATCCCGACTGTCAACAGAGGCTAGGAAGGTTATCTTCTTCGGAGTTGCGGGGTAGAAAACCTTTCCTACAATCACCCAAATGGCCTGGTGGTATATTGAAAGGCATCACCCGATCAACAAGTCAACATAAAGCGTCGATAGCTTTACGCAGGTTTACTCTCTTCCAGCTTATCGCGCTTTGAGAGGAAGTAAGATTAGATGCTGTGCTCTGTAATGGTCTATCATAAATGATATCTATAGCTAATATTCAAGCTCCCAGGAAGCATCCAATCCGCCAGGGAATCTACGAAAGGGATGCAGTATAATTCCCAGGCGTAACGAGTAACACTTCAATATTAGTAAATTACCTAAACAATTAAAGTATGTACAGTAATCAGCTACATAAATTAGTCAATTAACTACAACTGAAATGAATCAATTAACCGCAGTGAAAAATTACTAATTAGAATCAGGCACACGTGCCCCTGACAATATTATGTTTTGTACCTATTTTATAAATTTATTTCCATTCTCTGGCCTGTTGGTCCAGTGGTTAGTGACCCTGGCTGCTGAGCCAGAGGTCGTGGATTCCATTCCCACCCAGGACAAATAATTGTGTGATAAGCATGATCATTTGTTCTGTGTCTGGGTGTAATTTATCTATAATATGTATGTATTTAGAAATATAACATAAGTAAGTTTATCAGCAGTCTGGTTACCATAGTACAGGCTCTGCCTAGTTTGGGATCAGTCAGCCGTGTGTGAGATGTGTGAAGTTATTATTATTATTCACCGCTGAAATAATTTGAGATAACTGAAACACTAACTCATCACCCTTTAGACTGTGTTTCTACTAGGGATGTGCATGGAAGCTAAACAGTGCGCGATGAAAAATTAACCATTAGTATCACTTTATTTTTCTAGCCTCCCACAGCGCAGTTCTGATGGAAAAGGGTTCAGCGGAGTGTATGTATTTCTACATACAAAACAAGCGAGAAATGTGTACGAGGGACGCGAGCGAGGATATATGCAATGCCTTGTGTGTGTTGCATTCAATCAATAGACGGTGTTTGCTCCTCATCATTTTAACGGAAAAGAGTCCGCTACGTATAATCGCACAGCTCATCTGCTCAGCTTTGTGGCACATCTCTCTTAGAAACACTCAGACCGTATCGACAATATTCAAAATACAGTCTTACTATGTCTTTGCCAGCCGCTAGCATCATTATCATTACAAACAGGTACTAATAATATGCAGCCAGTCATTCATTTCAACGATTCGTGTATTGAATATTAATGAAGTGGTCTAAGTCAAGCCAGTATACCATGCGATTCAAATAAGAATAGGAATGACCTTGCGCCATATGCGCCTTGTGAATCTTGTGATGTTATGGCTGTCAGTTCGAACAAATTAGGTAGGATGAGTAAATCAGATATTTTTAAAATAATGAATTTACATCAGATCAGATCAGATATTTTAGTAGTAGATACCTGTCCTGTTCGCAAAGTCAATGGAATAAATCAAAACATTCAAAACTTAATAAGTGATGGTTGAATATGGACCAACAGGCAATCTCTAGTTATTTTTACGGTTCCGTTCTTGAAAAAAAGGAACCCCTAAAGGATCACTTTGTTGTCCGTCTATCAAGACAATTTTTCTCAGGAATCCGTGGACGCATCAAGTTGAAATTAATACCAAATACTAAAGTCTGCGGTCCCTTGAAGCTTTAAAAAAACAAGTTTCTAAGTCAACGCGATCAAAATATACAAACATTTAAGTCTTGGATTTGACCAAATTTTAACATTTCGCATTTTAAATTCATTCTAAAGCATGTTTGGATCACGTAATCTTAAAAACTAAACTTAAGAGCACAGTATTAGACTTACATTCTACTGTGACTGATCATAGTGCCGTTATATTATCATTATTCAAGTATATGCCAAATAATTCCTCCGTTAAAACGTCCACAAAAATTGACTCTACTCTTCTAGAACAACATATCACCTCTTCAGACTTCTCGTTCGTATGTGGAACCAGTTATGCAAACGACGCGTGTAAATATTTTATAGAATCGCTTCAGCTATTTGTATGAGCTTGAGTTCTCATGTTATACCATCTCGGTTGAGAATTCGAAAGCCTTGGCTTACCTGTGAGTTACTGAGGTGCATAAGAAACCGAGACCGTATGTACAAAAAGCTTGAAAAGTTCCCTAATAATGAGATTTTAAAAGTAACATTTCGGAGGTACCGAAATTTTTGTAACAATTTGCTTAAGAACGCGAAAATGTAATTTGAAAGAGAATTACTGACTACATCTAATAATAATCCAAAAAAGCTTTAGAATGCTATCAAAAGTATCTAAAGGTACTAATACTTCTAAAGAATTACTATTAACTTGTCATTGCCCTGTCACCTCGGTTAATTTGGTAAATGAATACTATGTTAATGTAGGTAAACAATTAGGAGAAAATGTAATAAATCCAAATGATCCACACGCCACTTGCGAGTCTAATAATATAAATTTCTCCACGACAAACTCATGTGTGATGAAATTGAAGTAGAACATGTGATAATGAGTTAACGATCAGATTGCGCAGTTGGCGTTGGTGGGATTCCATCTTATTTACTGAAGCAGTTTAGATCTATGGTTATTCCACCTCTAACATACATCTTAAACCTGTGTATAAACACAGGAGTGTTTCCGGACCCATTTTAAAATGCTCTTGTCCATCCCATATTCAAATCAGGTGACAAAAACGATGTTCATAACTACAATATCTGTGCTATCGGCTCTTTCAAAAATAATGGAACGTATTATGAACAAGAGACTTAAGGGCTAACTCGAGTCTAATAACCTCTTGTCTAACAGGCAGTACGGGTTCCGTAATGCCAGATCTGCTGACGATGCAGTTCACTATCTTACAAATGAAATAGCTGAAATATTGGATAAAAGGAAGCTTGTTGAAGGCGTTCTGCCTAGACTGTGCATGAAACTAGAAAACCTGGGCATTCGAGGGAACCAGCTGAAACTGTTTCAAAGCTCGTTAACTTGTCGTACACAGTGTACCAAAGTGGGTGAATATAAAAGCGCGAAACTTCCAATAGTGTACGGTGTTTCACAGGGTAGTATTCTTGGGCCTACACTGTTCTTAGTATATCTAATTGATATGTGCGACTACCAAGTCGCACATATCAATTTGGAAACTGAACTTTCAACACCAGTTGGAAAACGGTAAAATTGCTGCTTTAGCGGAACCACACTGATTTTTAAAACTCTAACTTGGAGGGAAACTTTCCATACGGCTCAACTTGGTTTTAATAAAATTACACTGTGGCACAGAATAAACTTACCTTAAATATTGACATAACTCTATTTATGATCTTGAAAATCAAGAACTCTCCTCTGACACATTCCTTTAACATCACTGTCCACAAAAATAATAAGTGTAACAGTGATTGCGACTGCCCTAATCTTACCCAAACATCTACAACTCGCTATTTGTGTGTCATACTCGATGACCATTTTTCATTCAATCCCCATGTCGACAAGTTGTGTGGTAGAGTACGTAAATTAATCAAATTTCAACCAAATCATAATATAACGGATTTCAACTATTTTTAAGATATGTGTTTAACTACAAAAGGTATTCCATTAATAGTTGAAATATTATTCACTTACCTATCATGTAAGTGGTTCGATTAGTTTTACGAATAAACTAGTGTTATTTATTTGAAATGTCAAAGTTGGTTTCAAGTCAAGTTTGGTTATTGGGTTAGTGAACCCAAAAACCAAACTTGCTCATTATTTTGATGTAACTTTTTCATATTATTGGAGATTAAACTATTTTCCCATTTGAAAGAATTATGAGTGGCCCCTCCATATTTTGCATTTACATTTAAAATTCTGCAGTCACTGTCACATATCTGAAATTCTGAAATCTGAAATGTAATACCTACCTAAAATTACAGGCGCTGTGATAAGTCCGACTCATTGAAATAGCACACCGAGTGGTGTTTTAAGTTAAGAATGTTGTTTTGTTCCTACTAGTATCCAGTGAATTCCAGTGTTCGATATTCGACCATATCTACCATAATCGTTAATGAAAATTTGAGAAAAATAGATGTGAATTTACATGTTTCTCATATTTTTGCCACTCTTATATGTTTGTGCATTATACATATGAGACAGTGTAAGACCATACACTTTTATGATGATTTTAGAAAAATAAAATGTTGTCCAATATTTTTATTCATATCGCTAGACCTTGTCAGTAGCTACTAAACAAAAAAGAAATATAAAAATCGGTTGAAGAACAACAAACATTTTTTTATTTAAAATAATTAGTATTTTCACAAAATTGCATTTGGTTCAACCAATTTCTATGTTCTGGCATGTCGTTGGATCGTTGAAAAGAAGAACAACGTTCTTGGAAGCACTGCAGAAGCTGCTAAGCTAAGCGAAGCTAAATATATCAATAGTATATGTACATATGTTTATATAATGCATGTATTATATAAACATATGACGTACGTCCTGTAGATACAACAAATTATTGTGAGTTATAATTAATACTCCCCGACGTGATTATTAATTACGTACTGTACCGTGATGATCGGCAGTACATTAACAATGTTGTAGCTAGTGTTCTAACTAATATAACTAGGATTGAAATATTATCCTTATTAACGGTTCTTCCTACCTCAGTACCTAGGTTGGTTCCTTTAGAAGTTTCTCGGTCGCCACATCCATAATGATAAGGTTCGTGAAAAATACTTCTTGTTTACGCTTTTCGCTTATGGAATGAGTTTATTCAGTTTGGAGTATATTTACTTACAGTCTAATACAGAGAAACCGTAAGTGCACCCCGATACATAATTTTGTTCTGTTGTTGTTCTCCATAAATTGAATTTTATTATTCGAAAAATTTATTGATTGATAGTAAATCGGAAGTTATGGATAAATTTCTGTTTACCAGTTACTTTGATCGAATTGAATGGATCGTAGCTAAGGGTGTACTCCTGTGACTAAAACTGTGACTAAGTCCTTAATCATCTCATATGTATACAAGACGTGAAAGTTTTAAAACAACGACGTCAATAATTACTAAGTAAATATTCTACCTAGGAACGTGTACGCCGATTAATGTTTAATTGTTAGATAAACAGTTGTAAGTTAATTAAGTTTCAAAGCGAATATTACTTGTTTAAGAAAATAATAGGCAATTAACGTTTGTCCAACAGCCAGTGACCTATCAATATTTTAAGTGAGGCATGGCTCTTTAAAGTTAATTGAGTGGAGCGGGATACGTGTCCGGTGTCAAGTGCCTCATGTGATGACCTTTTGGCTTTAAACTGATTTAGGTGTTATCAGTAGTTATGATATGCGGAGTTTTGTAACACCATATAAGTTTTAGAACTGTATAAAGTAAACTAGCTTAGTAGCAAGTTGGTGCTATATACAAAACGATTTATCCGTCCCACAATAATTATACTTCAGGAAAACTAAAAAACACGCTTTAATAGCGAAGCCTATTAAAAAGAATAAAACAGTTCCACTATCCACCTCCTGGCTTTATCATCAGACCATCGATACCAAGCCAAATCTATTACACTCATCCAAACCAATCATATGAGCTCTAGCTCGAGGGGTTTACAAGTAGCCACTGAAGAGTTCCACTATCCATGTCCTAACTCCATCGTCAGATCAGCTCCCAGGTGCCAAATTATAGTATTGTCATGCAGACTAGATATATATTAGAAGTAGGTTAAAATTGACGTCCAAGATTTGTTTACATTAGTTGTAACTAGCAACCCGCCCCGGCTTCGCACGGTTAGCAGAGACATCTTCAACAATCATCATCATATTTCAACCAATTTACACAAAACCTTAACAAATTGTGTACCTAAACCGTCCTCGTGAATCGCTCTAACTATTGATAAAAACCGTATGAAAATCCATTGAGTAGTTTTTGAGTTTATCGCGAACAGACAGACAGACGCGGCGGGGGACTTTGTTTTATAATATGTAGTGATAATATGTAGTAATTAACAAGTGAAGCTAATAAAAGTGTGTTTAAAGAAGGTCATTTAATATTGACTGGGAAATCTTTCGAGAAAGATAAAATTTTTACTTAAATTTACAAGTTTACTATTCTATTAAATAATATTAATTAAATTGTATGGCTAAGTGGTAACCGAGTAGGTTAGCCCATTATAAGGTTAAATAATGCAAGCCAGGTCAGTCTACGATGGGTGACCATTCTTACCACATTGAGACCTCTCCGTGAGCACGTTAAGTCATCGGTCCCAATTGCCATATGAACATCTGTGGCATTCGTTACGGGTAGTTGGAGCCCTAAATAGTCCGACAACTTGGTCTAACTACAGAATTTCGATATCGCCTAGTGCTTGGGTTGTGGAGGTCCAATGGCAGTCGCTTCACGTAACATTCCGAAGTTCGGCCGTATCGTAGTTAGACTGAAATTCAACCCCAACTTAGTTGACCTGGAGACTGTACAAAAGATACTGTGAGTCATTATTACCTGAGCAACCTGAGTTATGTTTTAGCTATATTCAATTACTACTTAAAAGGAATAAAGAGTTAAGACTAGTTTCAACATTTGTTGCAGATTTTCACAGAAATTGCGTTAAAGAGGTACTCGAACAAAAAATTAAAAAAGCATCGTCTTGTTATTGTAGATAATCTTACAAGCATTAAAAGCATTTCGCTTTAATAAACATGGAACCTTTTTTAAACTTAATTTATTCTCTTTTATGTTCAAAACATTTGTTCTTACAGTCAAACAATTTAAGATCCGACAGAAGTTGAAATCAGATAAGCACAAGATTGCTTTTTACGTCAACAACTATTTTCATTTGGCTGACAATGTAATTTAAAGCATTAAAAGGCTTGTATTTCTCAACGGCTCTTTAAGTAAAATAGTAGATTGAATAAATATGCAGGTGGAAAGGCGAGAAAGGTAAGTTCAAACTTGACGGAGGGAGTGACCTAAGGGAGTGTCCAAATATCACCTTTAACTTGTTAAACGTAGATACGTGAACCCCGTACTAATCCAAAAAACTTTGAGGCCCTTCCTAAAAAGGAGGTCTGCCTTACCATTTTGAGAAGAGCTTGCAGCCTAATCAAATAGAAATAGTTTATGGTCACATTGTAGTCGTTTTGCTATAGTTTATTTTAAACTAGCAACCCGCGCCGGCTTCGCACGGGTAGCAGAGATATCTTCAACAACCATCATCATAATTCAAACCGTATGAAAATCCGTTTAGTAGTTTTTGAGTTTATCGCGAACAGACAGGCAGACAGACGCGGCAGGGGACTTTGTTTTATAATATGTAGTTATAAGAGCGAGTACCGCCGGAAGTTCAATCATTTACATGGTTATTTAGTTGTTCCGAAAATAAGTATAATCCTTACAGGTACAACATCATCTGGTCTATGTCCACGGTCTTCTTACATTCAATCTTTGGAATTTAAGTGAATGTTAATGTCCTGTTAATAGGGAACGTTTGCCCGAAGGTTATTGGAACGGAGTCCCTTATCGCACGATACACTTCAAATGAATAAAGTGTTAGCGCAATGAAAAATGCTGACCACTAGTTGATTTATTTTATTTACGATCATTATACATCTATGGATTCTGCGCGATACTACTGTAATTTGATGTTGGTTGTATACTTATTATCCATATATTAGTTCGGGCAAATTTCACAGATGGCGCAATTTTAATTTAAATTTTTTACAATATTTACTATATTTTGTCACAATTTATACAATCCATCAAATATATATATATATATCGAAAAGAACTTCGTTTCAACCGGTTGTCCCAAATAAACCTCACGCGTTTTAAACATTACCTATAATAATAGGTACAGTTAAACATAATAGAATCACTACATCTTAGATTATATATAGGTCCAGATACCGTGACTAGTACAAAAGTCACCGTTTACGTTGAAGCCACTTTTTGGTGCTGTGTGAGTGAACCCTGCCCAACGCGAGTGTCTACGTACAATGTTTATGCTGCACTGGTAGTAAAACCGTCAATGCACACAGCATTGACGGTTTTACTACCAGTGCATAGAGGTTACCCCAAAATTCAGGGACTTTTTTATTAAACATATTTTTTTTTGATGTAAGTAATATTAAATAAATACATTTTAAATGTATTTAAATCAGTTACAAATATTCGTTTATTTCATTTTTTCGTTTTTTTCATTTAATTCGTTTAGTTAAAAAGACAAATGTAAAATAAAACTACTTAGTAGGAACTATTTATTTATCACAATATTTTTTGGTTTGTTTTCAAGACATTTTTTTTAGAGTTTCCTCCTTAAGAATCGATTTTCATATAAGGCCGTATGAAAAAAATATGAGAATAAGAATAATTTTTTTTATGGTAAATGTAACATAAAAGCTCTTTTGAGTAATAAAATTAAATGCAACTTTATTCACAGGAACAGAGTAACAAAAGGTATTTTGATAAAATAAAGTAAATGTTTTGCCTTGTTTTGTAGGACTTGGATATATATATATATATATTTTTATAAAGTATCAAGAAACTAGCAAAATTTTACAAGTCCTAAGTGCTCTATAGCTGTGTTCGTTAGGAGTAGTAATAATAAGTTATAATACGAGTACAATCCCACAGCTAAAGTATCGTTTGAAGGACACATTGAACTCCGGGTGCTAGAGTTTAGAAATTAAGAATTTTTGAAGGATTTCAGTTTCGCGAACATTAACGTTAAGCATATTTCTCGTCTTTCTATAAATAACAAGTTTGGCAAAGAAAAATATATATACTGCTAGAATGCGTTATGGGTAAATGAAATTCACGTCCTGGCAACATCTCTAGTAATGGCGTCGTAATTTTATTAATTTGAAATTTTGTTCTATTGTTTATAAATACATTAGGAAATAGAATATTTACACATGAAATGTGATGTTCGGACACTTAAGATTTTTTTTTGTATAATTTTTACAGATTGTGACAGCACAAGCAGGCATTTTTACATATTATAAGTAGCGACTCGAGACGTACTTCAGCGGCGAACGTTCGCTCGCGTGTGACGAGTGAGACGCTTATATTTATATTAGACGCTTGTATTTTTTGGCTTCAGTTTTGAGGCACGGATTAGGCATCTGGACCTATATATAATCTAAGCACTACATATTATAAAATAAAGTCCCCCGCCGTGTCTGTCTGTCTGTCTGTTCGCGATAAACTGAAAAACTACTAAACGGATTTTCATGCGGTGTTCACTAATAGACAGAGTGATTCATGAGGAAGGTTTTGGTGTATAATTTGTACCCGTGCAAAGCCGGGGAGGGTTGCTAGAGATAAATAAAATGTAAATCTTTGATATCGGTTATTACCTTTTGGTTCATCGTGCAATCATAGATTACAATTTGTAAACTTGGGTAAGTTATCTGTCTGTAACTAGGTGACTACTGCATTTATTTAATGCTTTATTTATAAAACTCAACATCAATATGACCTCTCCTCGAATATCTTGCTTATCTTTATTTCGATTTTACACAATTAAAAATACAAATAAGAATAATGAGCACCTTCACCTTCTCTCTGTTTTTTGTAAGAACGCTAGATAACCTTAGGGTCAAACTAACTTATTGATTTTAGCGCTACGGCTATTTTGAGTTGGCAACTCATGCTCTTTCTAACACTAACTCATACCCTCAATAGACGGAAAAGCTTCAAGAAAATAATTACTAACTACTAATTGTACGCAGACGAAGTCCCGGGTACCAGCTATTTCCCATATACCTAACCTAATTTATCACATTGTTTTTTAAACAATATGTCACTATCGCATTTTGGTAACTTCCAATGTGGTAATGGCAATGGAAGAAATCATGACAAACATAAGTACGACAATAAAAGGCGATGGGTTATTTCATTTGTATTGTACATAGTGGCCAGTAGCTTTACGGTGCACAAAAGATAAAAGCCAGCTATTTATAGAGGTCACCTATAAAATAAAAGCCGACTCTAAGTCGTAACAACTCTTCGACATGAAGCTATTTGTTTTTTATTGTTCTGTGCGTTTCACGCGACGACAAATCGACATTTACCCTACTAACCGATATAATTTTTATTCCAGTAGGTACTTTACATGTTTTCTTTTCCCTAGTTTTGTAGATGCGTCTCAAAACTTACGAGAATTTAATGCTGTCTAAAATACAAATTTCTATTTATGAGATTCCATTTTTAATTATAATAAAAAAATCGTCCCTATAATGAAAAAAAGCCCTATCCAATAAAAAAAGATTTATCGAAATCGGGCTACCCTGTAAAAAGCTACGCATGGTCATACATAAAAAAAATACGGGTCGACTTGAGAACCTCCTGTGTTGTTTCGTTGGTTAAAATGGTTTTTGTTACATTGAATATTTGTACATATAAATTTGTGTATGCAATATAATTCAAAATAAATTATCCCCTATAGTAAAATAATAATAATAACTCCACACATTTCACACACGGCCGTCTGATCCCAAACTAGGCAGAGCCTGTGCTATAGTAACCAAACTGCTGATAAACATACTTATATATTTCTAAATACATACATATTATAGATAAATTACACCCAGACACAGAACAAATGATCATGCTTATCACACAATTATTTGTTCTTTATTAAACACGAATTATAATATAAGGTTATACATTGAGGGCTACATTGGACTTTAAATGCTTTCTGGGAACATAGATAGTAACTAGGTATTCATAGGTACAGGAGCTCCGAGGTATTGCAGTACGCTACAGCTTATGTTCAAAATTCGTAGAATCGCCGAAGAAATGACTTGAATTCTTTTTGTTACATATATTTATATGTATACGTGGAATAAGAATATCTATATATATATAATCTTGATGCCCTAAGCTTCTTTCAAGTGTATCAAACTAGAAAAAGACGAAGACGAATGGCGCGCCATGATTTAGATACTCCGCAAAGGTACGTTACTGCAATTTATCACTGTCTATGTAACGAAACTGAGACGTATTTTTCTGGATTGCCTCCACTAGGACAACATAATTGCATATTGATTAAGTCCAAACATTTATTTAACAAGCTTTTTGTAAACAAATAATTTAAGCCTAAACTTATTCGTTTTAGTACCGTTTCAAAGTTTAACTTTCGTTATCTTAAATAAAAACTTGATTTTTAAAATGGTTTTTTGAAGTGAAAACTTCTTTAGGCACGTTGGGCACTTTTGGTATGGGGAAAAAGCACTGAATATGTGTGTGTGTACCCGTACATGTCTATATATGTGTATGTATGCGTTTTCACTTCTGACGTGCTGTCCTACGACTGACATAGTTTTTTTATATATATAAATTGCATAAGCCCTGTATTCATTTAGTTTATGACATCGATCAATATCAACTTGTAAATGTATATTACTTATATAATATTACATTTTTATGGTACATGGCGATCAATTTTAAAGGGACATAGTTTTATTTTTATAGTAATAGCTTTTTTTGGGCTCAAATTTTATGGTTAAGATATAATACGATCACACGCTGTTAAACCTTTTCGACTTGATTGACCAAGATATTTGAAAGATGTTTTGTATTTTTATAAAAATAGCTATGGGTAGGTACTAATAGTGCCTTTGCAATCTGCAAAACAAGAACTTTATTTACCTATGTATATTTATATCATAATATATATTTATATATATATATATATATATATATATGTATATTACATAAAAAAATACGGGTCGACTTGAGAACCTAATATAATATATATATATATATATATATATATATATATATACATATATATACCTGACCTACTCGAGTTATTCGTTGTAAGCAATATCCATTCCCTTCCTTTGCCTTAGTTCAAAATATATTTTAAAATTTTCAAAATATGATTTTTAAATACTGATATAATGGCGCGTTCTATGAAAAAATAAATACACATGATATCTCACTAAACCTCCCCCCTTGTCATATTGCGTGATTTTTTCCGAAGCCCCTCTCAACTCTTTCAAGCCTCACGTGATTAATGAACAGTCCCTTACGTGAGTGGGACCAAATTATCGTTGGCAAAATGTTGGTGTTTCACCTCTGCCTTCCCGTTCGGGGATATAGGCGTAAGTGTATGTTATATTACTAATACAGAATTATGTTATCTGTGGTTATACGTATATCATAAAGTTATATTATCCCCGATTTCAACTATATGTAAAAAAAATTCAGTCAACTTCTTGTTGTTCGAGGGCGTTCTAAAACTGTAACTTTAATTGCCGTTCATCGTTACGAGGGTCGAATGAGATTCTATCAAAATGCATTCCGCCACACTGGCAGCCGTTGCTCTAAAATAGTATTAGTAATTTTAGTCCTTGTTCCACATATAAATTCCAATAATAGTTAATAGATTGTACTTTACAACCTATTTTTGTCATTTTAAACAATTAATTTTTATTAAGTAAGTCATTACTGGCTATAGCCTAATCTTCGTATGAGATATGGGTAGTACATTAGGTTGGTTGTTGTAATCGTGAAGTAGGAAAGTTCTAATCTAACTCCTCTAAGACGAGTTAGGGTTCTGGATACATAACGCTGGTTTGCGAGAAAAGCGACGGAACTAAAAATTCTTCATTTTAGAGAATGGCAATGAATTTGTGATTTCCGCTAGAGTGTTTTGTCTCAAATAAGTATATAATGGCTTTCCAACGACCTTTAGCACGAAATCGGCGTTGCATCTCTGTTCACAATAAAATATCAAAGATTTATGATCATTTGGCATACTTAGGACAATTCGACTGAATTTTGAATTACGTCGATATTCTCGCAAAACAGCGATATGTAGATGCAAAATGGTTTTGCCCACCGCGCCGGTAAAAGGTTGTGAGAATTTCCACCAAAAAGTTGAAATCAAAGAGTCTCGTGAGTATAGTAGAAGTGTGAACATGTGATGGAGTAATTCCCTTTCCAGTCGAGTTTGAAAACTGTTTGAGTTGCATATTAATTTAAATTTGGAATCTTCAGTAGAATGAAGGGTATCTGAATACAAGCCAGTCCTAAAAATCAGCAAATCTATTTTCAAGGACCTTAAAAGACATTATTATACGCCTTGGTTTTTTAAAGTAGCAATACATACTAAATGGTTATAAAACACATGGTTAAAGTAGGCTCCTGAATAAGAGTATGACGCTTTTATTGTATATATCTCATGCGAAGTTTTTTTAAATATAGAATGTAGTAGAACCGGAGGTTATCCTGTTTAAACAAATGAACTCTTCAGCTTTGTATTTATTTTTCGTATATATTGCGGAAAGCCTGCAGTATGGTAATCCCATTTCAGACAATCTCCATAAAAAGTATTGTTGAGTGCAGTTATTATTCGTTTACATTAGAAAGAATAGGGTAAAGAGGATTAATTAGCAATTGATGGATATCGATAACATCTCTATTTAATTTTTATATAGGAAGTGTGTTTTGGGGATTAAATCCAATAGTTGAGTTGGAAATAAAGCACTTTATTAAGTATTCTGTACAGGTACGAAGGCCACAATATATATTGTTGCAATCTCTGCCTGACCTATATCCGAATGCAGTTAATGTTTGCTCTCATTGAGTTTCTGTTCACATCAATTTCTTGTACGTTTTATAAATTTTCACCGCAAGTGGGTATTTTGAGTTAGCGTTATCTTTGCAATACGGGCTAATCTCACATCGACGTCGACATGTGGAATGTGGATTCAGCAATCGTTGTGCCGATAGTCATTTCGGCCCATGGGTTAATTGCTAAAACCAACACCTTTAGAAGCTCACGTTAGGCAGTTGGATTAAGAGCCTGATCCAGAAGGTAGTCGTCCTCGATACGGCTCGCATAGTGAGGAGGTTTCTGTCTATGAAACCGTAACCACCAGTAGCTCGGTCCCTGTACCCAAAACCGGGGGGACACTATTTTTTACATTGAAACTTTTTTTATATCCGAATGGAATTTATATGTAAATTTAAATGAATAAAGAGAATAATAATAATAATTTGGCACATCCTAGATACAGCCGTCAGACACAGAACAAATGATCATGCTCATCACACAATTATTTTGTCCTGGTAGGAATCGAACCCGATCTCTGGCTCAGCAGTCAGGATCACTACCCACTAGACCATCAGGCCAATCAATATTTATTACAATATGTTTTTAGTCAAGGAAATACTACATAGGTACCCACTCCACTACTTAATATAATAAATCTATTTGCTAAATAGTGTAGAAGATATTCCTCGTACTGAACATTTATAACTTTTAAGATTTCTGCTGCACATGTTTGACAAAAAATAAAAATGTTTAGGGCTAGTCATAATACCAGCCTTTAATTTTTATTTGTTAGAAGTAAACATTAGTATTATAATTAATTTATCTATAATATGTATGTATTTAGAAATAGATAAGTATGTTTATCAGCAGTCTGGTTACCATAGTACAGGCTCTGCTTAGTTTGGGATCAGACGGCCGTGTGTGAGATGTGTGGAGTTATTATTATTATACATATATACCAAATGTAAATTTTAATTTTATTACAATTAAGGGAGAAAGGAATTGTAGTAAGTGTACACGAGCATAAGGAATACATTTATGGAAACCAGTTGTAACTAAAGATTTAGACTTTAGAGGAAAACTCTGTCTACATATATACAAAATTATATGAATATTTTTAATTTTTAAAATTTTAAAATGAAATTTTGGAACGAAATACCGCGGTACCTTTTCTATCTTATATGTTTCCGATTTAATAAAATACCCATTCCCGCACAAGAGCCCGTAATCCTTATACACATAGTGCCAGGTGCGAAGATTACAGATTACATTACGTAAATACTTTTAACGTAAGGAATAGGTATAAAATGAATCTTGTCGCAGACGGATGATCCCTACGAAACCAAATGTGCATTACTTATTTAAAGAAATTCCTTTTTAGATAAGACGAAACCTTTGGATATTTTAGAAGGATAAATTCCCTGAAGCCATCCATAAATAAGAACGTGGTATCAGTATTAGGAGTATGTATAAATGTCTATATATTTACCTATGTATGTCCCTACTAATATTATAAATGAGAAAGTAATTCTGTCTATCTGTCTGTTACGCTCTCACTCTTGAACCTCTGAACTAATTTTAATGAACTTTTAAGTCCTTGGAGAAGGACATAGGCTACTTTTTGTTGCGAATAATAAACCTTGCAGGTCCCAAAATGAGGGATTTAAAGTTAGTATGGGTGACCAATCATTTGTCTAGTTTATTTAAATAAATTTTGGTATAGAGATAAACAATACCTTGGAAAATCCATAGGCTATAAACCGTGCAGGTGGCAAAGTAGGGGATTTAAAGTTAGTATGGGTGACCAATCATTTGTCTAGTTGATTTAAATAAATTTTGGTATAGAGATAAACAAGACCTTAGAAAATCCATAGGCTACTTGAAGTTACGAAAATAAACCACGACGGTGGCAAAATAGACTAAAACTTTGTATGGGAATCATTTGCCAAGTTTAGGGATTATTGGATTTTGATAAGCAAGTAGCAGCCTGTGTATATTTAGTGGAGTGCTCAGCGTGGATGGCAGCGACCTCGCGGTGGCTATCGGTGCTCGGGTTCTGTCCATTTTCCGAAGCTCTCGCCTTAAATTGCGAAGAGGTGACGTTAGGCAAAGAGGCAGCGGAAGGGTACGGGAGTAGATGAGTACTTTCCTGTTTCGCAGAAGGCAAGAAGATCATGTCATGGGCAGGCAAGGCCCCAACACTCCACATTGGCCTCACCTGTTGTTCAAAAGACATCCAAGTCTGCCAGGGTTCACAGGGATTCCCTCTCTCTAATAGTACTCAGTGACGGAACATCGTATGGTAATATCAACTCTGACCTGTCAAGTCGTCGAAGAGTTGACCGGTAAGCTGGAGTGAGTGATTTTGATATTTTTAATTTTTTTTTTAATTCTCATATAAATTTTACTTTTTTCCCAGGGGGTTCCCAGTACCACTGCACCGCGAATTAAAAAACCTCCAATAACTGCGGTTTAAAAATATTATGATTAAAAATTATATAATTATATATCATAATCATTATACAGACATTAATTTTTATTTTAAAATCATTTATTTTGGAAAGATATTCATTCTTAATGCGGCATTATCTAGAGAAAGTTTAGTGTGTTTCTCCATAAGACAGGTTTATTTGGCCTAGGCCTGTGGAAGCCTCTTTTCCCGAAAAGTAGCGGCCCCTGAGATGGTGATGAGTTTGTCATTCCTTCAAGGACTTATCACTAACATACCACTGGCCACTTAAATCGTAATTTACTTTTACAAAACACAATCCTATATAAAAATAATAGTTTCCTCACTGATAATGTCATATTTTTTCCAAAAAATCTAAAAATACCAAAAATTTCTACTTTTACACCCTCTGCAACTCTGAAATAGTTCAGTATAGCAAGATTATGAATTAGACCATTTTTGTTTGCAATTTAATGTAGATTATTTTTGTATTTGGCATTTTTTGCGACAAACCACATAATTTTCGAAAAATTTAAGAAAAACTGATAAAAACTACTAATTTATAAACTTCTTCCGCCATTCCCCCCCAAACCCAAAGCTAAAAATGGTGTAACTTTTTACCAAACAATTTGTTGACTGTATATAACAATTTGAAGCTGGAGGTAAACTTTTACTTTGAATGTTGAGGGTTGGGTCTAATTGCACCGTACTGTAATGAGATCCTACTCGATAGAACGCATAATGAAAGGTGACTCTTGTACCTGTTCAGAGAACTCCATTCCGTGAAGCCGGCTGCGCCGTTATTGTACTTTAAGCTTTAATGTCTCGCAGCAGGCGTAGGGTTAAATCCTCGCATTAAGGTTACGTCACGTTCCTACGAAATTACCTACTACCGGTTATGGGTTTATGAAATTGAATAAGGTTATAATTATTTGGTTCATAAAGCACACAGCTACCTAGCTATGCCGTGAATAGCATATTTGAATTTTGGATTGTGACTCAGTCAAAGTTAAATGAACAGAACATGAACATAAATTGATGGATATTGGTCTCTTCTTCTTATCTTATACGAAATCCACTATAAATATATAAATAAATATATAAAATAAATCCACGAATATCTTACACGAAAAACGGCAAGTTCAGAAATAAGTCTAGTTGTGAGTTCAAAAGTAAGAAATTTGAAAGGCCCTCTTTCCAGTTAAATAAAATCTTATATCTATAAATCACTGCAGTGCTATATTTACACGAACCATTTTCAGTAATTTTCAGGACCCCTACTAGTTCAGGATAAACTCTCGTCTTTCTTATTACAACATAGTTATGCTAAATTTCAGAACTGCAACTTTTTAATAGATTCATATAAATTAACGTGTGAAAAGCGTAAATTTTGGGGGTGACCGACTAACTGACTCCTTCACCTCTAGGCCACCTAGAAACAAAACGTTACGGTATGAGCGTAACGCCGCTTGAGACAGTATTTCACACAAAATATTTTTTTTATTTTAATTTAAAAATTTGAAATAAGTATGGTGTCATCAGAACAGTAGAAAGAATAAAGCCCCGTTATTAAAAAAATGTCTTGAAAAAGTTATACAATTGTTATTTAACTATTTTTTTCCAATATTTGTTGTAATCGACATACAAGTTTAAATATTTGACCTAATATTGTTTTGCTTCTTGGAGCCCTTCTTATATAAATACTTAATAAGATCATGCGAGAAAAGTTTATTTAAGTTTTATATTTTGTTTATTAAAGCTTTTTAAAGTTAACAAAAACTTAAATATTCATCAAATGTTGTTAACTTTAAAACATTAAAGTAAACGAAATATTAAACTTAAATAAACTTTTATCTCATGATCTTATTAAGTATCTTATTTAATATCAAAAGCATATGTATGAATGTAAGGGCTAGTTCTTTCTCACTAAAAGAAGAACACAAATCAGAATTTAGCGTCAGGTTTAACCATGTCACAGTCTAAATCTTGTAAATGGTTTAATGTGAACTTGAAGAGTTTTTTGTATAAGTAGGCATAAAAGTAATATGGCAACAAAAAACTTCTGATTCTGAAGTTAAAATTCACATTTATGTTTTTGATCGGATAATTTTATCACATCATAGCAATCATCTCCATTATTTAACTCCATAATTCTAATTAGAATGTGGATGAAATCAGTTTAATATTTTTTTATCTTCATTAAAATAATGTTTGTCTTATACATTGTATGTATATAGTTCGCCCATGACGGAAGTCGCTTAAAAAAAATGTTTGCTTCACTTCTATATTTTTACGTATATGGTATGGTTACGTAATTGGTAATAAACCTACTATACTTACTACGATAATTACATAAAAAATATTGCACATTATATTTATTATAATTACAAAAGGAAGCACTGAAAACATACGCGTGGCCTTAAAGTTTTATTTACAAAAAGGATATACTGTTATATCCATAAGAAGATATAGGATATAACCTAGATAAATTGACCCGATATAATACGTTATCCCTGTAACTTCGTCAAACATTTTACTAGTTGCTAGAAGGGTTAAAATCAGTTTAGCTTGACAGGTGACAGACCTACCTCAAGGCCCATAGAAATTTCTAATATAAATTCACTTAACACACTTATGAATAATTAATTTATGGAAACTTACGAGTAAGATTACTCATATTAAACAAGGATTCATCTTCTCCTCGTATCTTCCTATAAAATATACTCGTATATTCAAAATGTATGCAAGTATGCAGAGATACGTTTTACACATCCTGTTCTATACAAGTTTATGTCATTGGTATTTGCATTGCATTGTGTCAACCAAGCTCCACATTTTAGTTACCGTCATGCGGTAATGTTAGGATACTTGTCGTTTCATTGTCATATGTCTAACTATTTTTATTTCACTGTAACAAGGTAATGAAATTACTTTATATTGCATCATCGTTTCATTCAAGAGTAGAGTGAATAGGTTTCTCTTGGAAAGGTGTACACCATCTTCGTCTTCCTCGTCACTTTGTTTGTAAGTGAGTTGGAAGACAAACGCCTATTCCATTTACGAATAAAAATAAAAAATCAGTTTTAGTTTCGGCTTAATTTTTATTATTTACCTCTTAAAATCCTTTAAGTGTTATTATTGAAAACAACTTTATTTTATTATAAAAACTTGCCTATTCTCGTCAAGTTTAATTAAATTTCCTTTCCAATACCGTCTTTACCGTTATTTGATTTTGTTCCAATTTCGTCTGTTGTGTTAAAATGTTAACCGCCAGGGCTTTGCTACACTTTTAGCAACAGGTACCTACTCTCATTCGACTTACTCAAATTAGAGTTTTGATTACGACAGCCGCATCCCAAAGTTGTGGGTTCTGGGTTTGAATCCCAGGACCTCAAAACTTATGCCACGGGATCAACGGGAGCCGTCACCGAAATATTAAGATACTGATAATGAATCGTTCAGAATAAAATATCGTCTACTTGCTAAACGGTAAACCAGTAGTTGTGTAATATATTAAAGCTGATGCATTTCTATATTATAAACATCAAGGAATTTATTAAAAAACATTTTATTTGAAACAGGAAAAAAGCAGTAATTTCGTTTTTTGTTACACAAATGAGAATGATCGATACGACGAAGACGAAACCAGACGGTTTCGTAATGTTCAGCCGCTAAACCTTCTTGCGATTTTGCTAACTGTTCATCAATTAGCAAAATCGGAGGAACATTTCTGTATATACTTACCTACATAATATTTTCAGTGTAAATTAATTTTTAAAATGTTTTGTTTATTTGGTTTTAAATAAATAGATGTGGCCTTTTTGTAATAGTATATTAGACACATTCTATCAAGATCAAGAAAAAGAAATAATGCTTAAAATAAATTTGTAAATATTAACAAGACACCTATAAGTTTCATAGGAATATGATATGTCTTTTGTATTTGTACCTTTTTTAAACCTATAATAATCACTTTCTTTGCTTATTAGTACGGACTTTATTTATACGATCCGTAGCAACTAATGTTATAGTAGCTCCAACCCGCATATTTTCATCAAGATAAAATTTCTTATATTAGTGGGTTTACGCCGGCCTCTTAACTCAACTAAGAAGCCTGAACAAACTTAAAATCGACTACGAAAAAATTATGCTTTGTGCGATAGTGGGAAACTAACTGATAAACCTGCACAGTATTGTAAAAGTCTGATCTATCAGCGTCGGTAGAAGCCACTTGAAAGTAGCCATTATATTTTATTTAGTGATTGCTCTAGCTTTTCTTTTCTATACTCGCCCTTTTACTTATTAATCGATTAATACATAATATATGTACAGAAAAAGAAATCTTTCTTATGCATTGTATATTCGTTTAGCATTATCTTCGACATTGATGGTTTACTGGCTGCTGTTTGCTAAAGCTCGGTCCTTCATTAATCTGATATTGTGATTGGCACATGTCCAGATATTATTACACATATAAAGTAGCACTGAAAAATGCGGCCAACTAGCAGCAAGTTAGTATCCTACAACTTAACGATACGGAAAATTTTGGCTTTTTTTTGCAATGTTCTAAACGCTTCGTTGCGGTAATAAAACAAAGAATGCAATGATCTCCTTATTAGGTATAGTTCTAGCTCTTCGTAAGCTATAATTACATTTTTGCAGAGTATTTTCAATGCGATTAACATAGGAGTTGGTAATCAAGGTGGGATTTTCTATGTAAATACTTTACAATTTTGTATATATAGTGAAGGCATGGCTGCCTAATGCAGAGAGTAAATTATGATTCTAATATGGTAAATTAACAAGGCTGTCTTATAGCCCAGTCCAGGAACTACCTAAATTTTGGATTTATATGCATTTTTATTTTTGGATACATGGTAAAAAAAATGCGCTGATTAATAATTTCGGTACCCGCGGTCTGGGCAAGTGGGGCGTCATTTTAATATTTAACTATTTAACGAAAAAAAAGACTTTTTTACATTTTGTGTGATATCTCGTTTCCAGTACGTTTTTCGTCATATAAGTCCAAAGCTTTTTTGTTCTTCGTTAAATTACCTACAAAATGAGGTCTGTTCAAAGTTGCTAAGTGCTTTTGTTTAACAGAAAACGAACCATCAAAGCTACAATTTCAGAAAGTTTCAGACTTCTATGCACGTTTCTTTCAACGTTATTAAATGTTGAAAAAAGGTCTTTTTTAACATTGACCTTCATTTGATGTTAAACAAAGCACTTAGCGACTTTGAACAGGTCTTATTTTGTAGGTAATTTAATGGAGAACAAAAAAGCTTTGGCCACATATGACGAAAAACATACTGGAAACGACATATCACACGAAATGTAAAAAAAAGTCTTTTTTTTCGTTAAATAACAAAATGATGCCACGCTTGCCCAGACTGCGGGTATCGAAATTCTTAATCACTGCATTTTTTACTATTTGTTCAGAAATAAAAATGCGTGGTAATCGAAATATCCATTTTTGATCATAAAACACCTAGGTTGACTGCGCTATTGGTATAAATACTAATTCGTTCACATTATTAAAAATACAAAAAAATATTGCACACCAGCCAGCATCAAAAAATCTACAGCACATATAGCGATAATATTGTATTTCATTTTAGAACTCCACCACTAAATTTTCTTTCTATTCCCTGTACGCTCTTTTGTAGAAATTAATTAAAATTTCTTGCGGCTATCTTCCCTCTAATTGCCCGGACTCATTGGACGATCACAACATTAACTTCGAGTTCATTTATAAACCTTGTAAACTGTCCCGTTTCGCCGTTAAATTATTCTGTTATTCTGTCAAGGCACGGTTTTGATGTTGTAAATTATTTTGTGATTATATTATTCATGGTGAAAACAAAATTGTTCTTTCTGAAAAGTGTTATAAAACATTTATCATTACTTAAACGTATTCTACCGTGACATTTTGATTTCCATTATTTCTTCTAATTTAAAAAAAAAATATCGCTTCATCAAGTGGTTATGTTGGCAAGATTGTCATTGTTATAATGAACAAACTGGTACAAAAAATTGTGGAAGAAATTAATTCTGAGTTTCCTTCTTCCTTCCTTTAGATTTTCCTTATAATTTTTACTACAACATTTTACGTTTAAGCATTTGTTATTTAAGTGGACAGTGAGATAATATGATTATATTCTTGGTTTATTTACTTATCGTTACACAGGGAATATATTTTGTAAACTTTGGTATATTTGACTTAAAGGCACTTGTAGTGAGTTGTTTACGCTTATTTCATCATAGACAAAGTCCTGAGTCCAGAAAGGACTCTAACAGACATATTTGAGTAGTCTAATGGCTCCGACAGTGATTGATCGTGTAATTGATATTAACGTAAGTTGAACAACGGCCAAAAGCCGATCGATTGGATGGACCCGAATTGTTTCAGTGAAAAGGCACATCTATCAGCGTCACTTTAGTTTACCGTTGCAGTTTTAGAGTTCTTACTTGCCCTATGGTTGCTATAAGAAAGTGCTTTCAACTATACCTTTTTTTTAAATGCTAGTGTTTATAATCATCCCTTGAAGAGAAAAGGAATATTAGAGGAGAATTGTGTAGGTAAATTTATTGCTAAAGCAGCTATAACTGGTTGGCCTAATTAGTCCTTTTTTAGCTAACCCTAATGTAAATTACAGTGCAGGAACACTATTCGGAATTAACCATTTAAAAAATGATTTAGGCTATTTATTTCCTCCGTTTCATAAATTAAGCTGTCAGATAAATTAAAAAACAAGGTTCCAAGTTTTCGCACGCACAGGGAAAAGTTAAAGACGAGATGAATTTAAATTGATAAAAATAAATTTGGTTTCAAACTCTTACATTAACGTTTTGAAGTAGAGGTAAATTTGTTTAAGATTGTTTACGCTATAACGTCGGTTTTTATGTAAATAAAAAAGTTTATTATCGCATTACACAAATATTAGGTCTTAACGTTTAAAATTAAATCAAAATCAAAAAGTAAGCTTATTCGTAATATGAATTCTCCCTTTTGTTGCCTACACGTTAATATCCCCTAGAAGTGTAAATCAGCTTAATATGAGTATGAACAAATTACAGAACCTCACTTCATTTCCTTGTCCGCTTAATGCCCCATATGCTTGATTAAACGACTTACATTATTTAATACATGTACTGTACATATTTCCTTGTTAATATGTAGCTTTTTAATGGTCAAGTATATATTTATTTGTTTTGAGAGTACCATAAATAATACAAATCGGTAAGTGCTCTGCTATCAAGATAGAAGTTGCTCTCAAAAATTTAATCTTTTGGTCTAGTGATTCTGTACTAGTCTTTCTGTACTGTCACTTGCACGCAGGGTAGGTACTTTAGCGCTAGAATTGTGCAAGTTGCTTAAAATTATAAAAAAAATCCACGTTGTTTTGTTTTATTTATTTTATTGATTGAGGATCAGGGCTTTTTGGTTTATTGATCATTCCTAGCCCTCAAGCGTGCTTTAATGTGTTCCTTAATAATTTCGTTATTCTCACAGAAGGTACTTAATGATTTATAATAAACATTTTCGTTTATCAAATTGGGTAACGATAATTTAATAACGAACTAATAGCCACTAACATAATTCCTAACATATTGTTATTAACAACTTAAAGGATCTCGAATGAACGTTTCTTATGCTTGATTAGAATTACAGTCAACGGTTACAGTAAGTAACAATAACTATACGTATTTATGTGTAAATATATGTGTTAAAATCGAAAAATTTATTGTTAGGTATTTTTGTTCTTTATAAATAGTTATAAAGAACAAAAATACCTAACAATAAATTTTGCCCGATATAGCAGTAAAGAGTTAAATTACTTGAGGCTTAGATTTCAAGGAAAGGTATCTCGCTATGAATAGTGTGCTTAAAAGGTTTGATTTCAGCTTCATTTATTGACAATACCAAAGGAGAGCCTTTCAAGTGTTTGTGAGGTTCGTTTTAATCAGACCAAAATATATCAAAGTGATTTTACTTGTATTTTCATCCGGTGTCTGTTCCCTTCCATTGGAAGCAGGACAATAAAACTCAAGCAGGACGGGATATATTGTCCTCGCTTCAATGTGGTGAGGGTCTGTATTGTGCGCAAGATTGAACAATAAATTGATTTACTCTTAGAATGTGTTCGTGCTTATTGTAAAATGTCTTGAAGGAAGTTATTCGGCAAATAATTATTCTGGTGTAGACATGATGCGAAGGCGGGCTTCGAATTCAATTTTTGAGTTCCTTATGGCACGTTATGTTTGAGACGCCCCGGCGGATAGGAGCTAGACGGAAAAAGTGTTAGCGCAAAGCAAAATGCTGAGTTGATTTATTTTATTTACGCCATCTGTATATTCTGCGCGACCTTACTGTTGTATACTAATTATCAAAATATTTACTATATTTTTATACAATTTATTCAATTCATTACATATATTTATATATGGCGAAAAGTACTTCGCTCCAACCGGGTGTCCCAAAGACATTTCAAGCGTTTTTATATTTAAATTTAAGTACACTGTTAATGTAACAAAAAACATTTAACACAAGCATTTACAGAAGGAGTTGTAGTAGTGTGTGATCCACGTAGCAAATTTTTATAATAATATCTTTAAAGAAATATCAACTGTGCCTTAAAACAGGAATTACACAAGTATAAATATGTATATCTTATGTCTATTCAATTATATGCAACCACATTAATCTGATATCGTTGCTAATGTACGAGTATAAAGTAATTTTTTTTTTACGGTATAGTGAGCAAACGAGCAGACGGGTCATCTGATGGTAAATTACTACCGCCGGCCATGGACACCTGTAACTCAAGAATCACAAGTGCGTTGCCGCCCTTTAACAGGGGAAGAGGGGGAAAAAGGGGGGAAGAGCGGGAAGATGGGAGAGGGGGAGGAGAGGGGGAGGAGAGTGGGAGGACGGGAATAGGGGAGAGAGAAGGTTTAGGGCCTCCGGTAACCTCACTCACGCGGCGAAAAGCAATGCAAGAATTGTTTCACTGCCGGTTTTCTGTAAGGCCGTGGTATCGAGCGGAGTCGAGCCGGCCCATACGTGCCAAAGCATGGCTCTCCCACGTAAATAAATGCGTAAATTATCATAAACTTCACGTTACTGTGACGTTACTTAGGGTATGTTCCAATATACATTGCGAGCACTGTTCAGTACTGTACTGGGGAGAAATTCGTTCTGTTATAGACTGACAGTATACTGCCGCAGTATCGTAGGGAAATATATGACGTCATAAACTTCGCCATTTTTGTATGTGAGCACTGGAGTTTTCGAGGTAAGGTGCTCTCAGTGCTGTCACATCACACATCACACTGTCACTTTTATTATGAGATTTGACAATTGACTTGAATTGACAACTGACAGTATACTGGACTGCGTTCCGTTATAAACAGTAACCAGTACAGCATAAAGAAACGGCTTCGCTGTATACTAAATGGACGTCACACTTTACAGTGCTCTCAGTGTATATCGGAACCCACACTTAGTGTCTTAAGGACAAGTTTAGAAACAAGGTTTACGAACTAATTTTCGAAGTGCAGTGACCTACTTTGGGGCGTCTACAACTTCAGGTGATTCGCGACTATTCTTACTCTTCTTTTTAAATAACATTTAAATTTTTTATTTCTAATCATAGGAGTCGAAGTCACTTTTGATTTAATTTTTATTTAACCTTCTAACAGGTACCTAATTAATTCGATATCTATATATTAATACATGAAGCGAAAACTTTGGATCCCTTTGTACGAAAATTGGGCGGACGAAGGAGTATGAAATTTCGCACACTTATAGTTTATACAGAGAAGAAGTGACGAATGCTAAAATTTTTGAACAATATTTGCTGCAAAGTAAAAAAATGCAAAAACGGGTACATACAGCTATGAGTGTCCAGTATATATTTTGACCTGTCATGGTACAAAAGTCTATACAATGACAGGTCAAGTAATATTGGCCATGAAATAAACCATGGTCGAAATTCGACCACGCGATCTCAAGTTGTTATAAAATAAGATTTGTACAGCTTGGAGCTTTAGTAGGCACATATTAAAGTGTTAAACTGGATGTATGAAACGGTATTGTTTTAATATTTTATAATCACAACACAATAAAGGTGTTAGCAGATTTTGATATATTTTCTTACAACATAATACTTCACAAATCGTAAAAAACATTCAAGAACCTTTAGGATGCTTTATGAATAATCTTGGTCTAAAACCAGCTTTATATTATATTAATCAGGACCTGTAATCTCTAATCTGACTTATAACTGGCCATGCCTATATTAATAACTTTTAAAAGACAACTCCCGCATTAGGAATTACTCCTGTGTCGCAAGGGGCTTTACAAACATACAAAAAACGAACACAAAGAACACCCAGGCTCGGGCGGGAATCGAACCCACGGCCTATGGCATAGCAGTCAGGGTCACTAACCACTAGGCCAATAGGCCAGTCACTGCACTGCACACACTAGCAACCCGCCCCGGCTTCGCACGGGTACAAATTATACACCTAAACCTTCCTCATGAATCACTCTGTCTATTAGTGAAAACCGTATCAAAATCCGTTCAGTAGATTTTCAGTTTATCGCGAACAGACAGACAAACAGACAGACAGACGCGGCGGGGTACTTTGTTTTATAATATGTAGTGATAATAATAATAATAATCATTTATTTCAGGCTGCATAGGCCCTTAGATTCCTATGTGTGATTCATACATAGGAATCTCAGATTAAAGTCTAAATATACATACTAAAACAATATGTGTTAGTAAATATATCTTAAAGCTAAGTTAGTCTTATGTAATATTAGTGCAAGCTTATTGTACAAATTCATCGTCATTCACAATCCATAAAAATATAAGAACATCACAGTAACTTTTTGTGAGCACGAAGCGGTCACACAATTTCCGTGACGGCATTATAGAAAGGATGCTAGACATTTGCCAAGCACGTCCCATTTAATGCCCTCTGTGGCTCCAACTTCAAGCTTCAAATGGGACTTGACCTTGATTTACATTCATTTAAACTTGACAAGAGTGAACTGTGAAGGAAAATTAATTTGAACTTATTATACCCTATTAAAGGGTCTTAAGTGATTTTCTGCTCCTCTGGTAACTTAATGTTTTCATTTAATAAGAAGATAACTAATTGTTTTTAAACTTTCGCGACTATACATATTGGATGTGTAAATCGGGACTTAATCGCGATAACAATTACGAGGTATAATACCTTTTTTGGCTACCCGACGGACGTTTTGATCAAATTGCACCGATCGTGGTCACGAGTGGACTGGTGAGAGTGTGTGGCTCAGTGACACGTCCGTCAAGTATGAGTTTCAGTAACTACCCGCACTTGGTCTTCATTATTTTTAATTTGTTTTGGTTCGCACTACAACAACTACAATTCAAAATGTTTTATTCTACATGTTACGCGTCTAGTAGGAATCAAGGAATCAAATAAAGCAAAAAGCTGGAAATGAAGCAGGCCTTTTCACAAAAAAATTCGAATACCTACCACGAACATGATCGCAATGGATTTTGTTTAGTTCGATTTGGAAAGATCACGACGAAACTTTCTTACGTGTAGTGAGAGTTCACCGGCGAGCAACAAATACCCTTGTAAATACAACCCTAACCTCAGTATCATAGTCTAATCTTAAACCAACAGCGAAAGAGCCATAGATATTTTACCGGCTATCAGTACAGTACCTTTTTAGGATTTCTGAATACACTAATCAAGAGAGCAAGAATATAAGGTGATTAAGCTGCAATCTATTTAATGGTACTAAAATACTCGCTTAATTTATAGCAGGGTTCCGCTTACCAAAATTATCACTGATTACAAATTAGTTTAATGTTTTCTATTTACATTGCTCTATGATCTCCGCTGAAAGAATATAACCATTGAAGTCACGGTTAACGTTTTATTCAAATGAGTCTCTGCTCGAGTTCGCCGTCGTGATACCTCGGGGTTCTTAACAAAAAACATATTCTAAGCACGTTTATAATACTGATATATACAAACCTAGCACTAAAATTCTCTTTATTAAATGTGATTGGGACCTGACAGAAATGACAATATAATATTGTGTCAAAGAGTACAAAAATGTTATGAAAATGCTGTTCTCACAGCGAGTTATTTTGTTACAATAATGTTTTCAGTTTTTTAGAGTTATTAAAACTCAAACAAATTGATTAGGAAGTAGCTGTGCCCCCGACTTCATTCGCATTTATATCGGAAAACAGCAATATGTCGCTAATAATAGGTGTTGCACCTTATCCTGAAAGGGGGTATTGGCGGTGAAACAACTTGGAGCGTATAAAAAAAGATTGTATTGATTGCCGAGCTCACCTCACCGGGCTATTTTGTCTCTAAAGAATCTACTTTACCACGTTTTGCGACGTTTTGTCTCTAAAGAATCTACTTATCTACATTAATTGCCCGCGTAAAGAACATAAAATCAGTCTCATCCCCCCGCGGCCATTCTTGGGTTCTGCACGTGAGCGCGAGTGCAACGGTTCCGCCTGGAAATTTTCCGGATTCACTTCGCCACCGCCTTGCGCGTGATGTTCTCTTGGCAGAAGATCATGATAAAATAATTGTGACGACTTCTAACGCCTTGATTTGTCCTACCAATTGGTAGAATCTCGCTGTAGACTCAGTCAGTGCCGCTTCCTAGAAGCTATGGGCCCCTCGGTGTACCTAACAGATTACTCCCAGTCAATACTAAGGTCCAGCCCCGCAACAAATAAATGTTTAGTTCTGAGATTTGTGTAGTTCACACTAATGTAACCGAAAGGAAAATATTTTAAAATTTCAAAATGTACATGTGAATGCGTGTACGTAAACCACTAAATATATTAATGAGTATTCAACTAATTATTCGTAGGTAGGTTGAAATCTTTCTATAACTTGCCTATTATAATCATCTGACCGAAGAACCGAAAAGCTGCTTTAGTTACCAATTGTACAAAAAAATACATTTTTCTTCTCCATCAAGTTGGTAGGAAACATTGTTCTCACTTTTTATTAAAGAATGAAATGTCAAAACTTTAAAAAACTACAGAAATAAAACACCAGATCAACCGTAAAATAAGTTTACGTACACGTAAGTCATATGTAGTAGATAGTATAATAGTGGTATAAATGTTTATGGCCTACTAAGTGTACACCAGCCACACCGTTGCCACACCAGCGCCAGCTTTGAAATCGAGATCAGTTCTTCCTGCCTGGTTTCATAAAAACTATTATGAAGGCTCTCAGTTTCAAACGCATAGGGTTAGTGAATTCCACTCTTTGTGAATAGGATTGAACGACTTTGTGCGTTCATTTCGTTAGGCAATATTAAAAAAAAAATTGAAATATTGTACAATATTAAAAATATATGTTTATCGAAGGATGCGAATGCCTTGCGCTGTCAGATCATAGCGTCAGTGTCAGCAAAAATCTCATTTATTTTACAAAAATTCATTTCCTACGCTGATTCTTCGCGCGGGTTAGAGTTCATAAGAAATTATAAATATAAATATTGTTTATTACATTTATAGTGACTTAAACTGCTTCTCGGTCATGTTATTAAGCTATAAACTATAATGCTAGTACACCTTACCGTATTATTGTGCTGACTTTCATGGTCAGAAGTTTAGGGGCTCCTTGAAAGTCAGCAGTAACTTAATTCGCATTTAAGTATGTATTAAAATATTATTATTAAGTTTTATAAATTAAAGACAGCAAGAGTATGTTACTTACTGTCAAAATTAAGCAACAATATAATTACAAATCCTTTAATTGATTACAGACGTTTATGACATCATACGGAATAGCAATGTCTGAAAACTCCCTTTTTGTATAAATGCGCTAGTTGCGCTACAAACAAATCTTTTGTATCATAATTATGTAAATATCATACCGAAAGTCAAAATAATTATTATCTATATGTACCACGCAGCTCTGCCAAAGAGAAAAGGTAGTCAAATGGTTTCTTCAGTAAAGTTGGAAAGTCGTTAAAATAAGTTTATGATAGAACCAATTTTGTAGAAACTTTGGCCATTGTTTTCAGAAATTAAAAAATTGATTAACTTCGAGATACGAGAACTAGTCTGGAGAGGGTTCTGTTCCTTATTTACGGTTTTTGCGAGAATATTTACATTAACAATTTTTATTATTAAACTTTTATAAAGATACCGTCACCGACCACTTTGATTCATAAGTAAGCATGGCGCAGGTACAGCACAAGTCACAGGTGGGCTCACGATTTACTTGGACTCATCTAGGGAGCTGTAAATTATTTGTCTTGAGTGTTCAGTGTACTTCTTCTTTAAATTAATTTCGATTTCAATTAGTTGTAGTCCAATATTCCGATAGAGTCGCATTTTATTGGATTTACGGAACTCTGAAAGGAACTCAAGAAAATCGTAATTAATCTCACTAACTGGGCAGCACTCCGCCTGCAGTTGACTTTTTTATTGTTGTTAAGTAAGTTTGAAATAATACTAAACTTAGTAAGTGAAATAGGAATTCATTTCAATATTTGATTACTGATGAAATGATGCAATAATGAAAAACAGATTCCATACTGAAATTTCGTCAATACTTAAAGAACACGACACAGCAGAACTCTTTAGGATAAAACCATTGTAAATTACTCAGAGACCTTTGTATCATAATACATGTGAACCCGCCCTGAACTCAATGAATAGAGAACCCTCATAGTTAGTTCACCCTTTTCCGCCGATACTTCCTGAGTTGAAAAATAATAACGGACCTTAAGTTATTCAACAAAACAAAGAGGGAATAAACGAAGAATAGCAATATGAATCGTATGAACTAGATCACGTATTCGTTATAAGATGAACTTGCAATTTCTGTGAGTTGATATCGAGATTCAGTGAGTTGTAATATTGACATATTACAATGCTGTAATGTTTCTAAACTTATATATTCAGAGATTAATTAGAGAAGAGTTATTTATATCCTAGCTGACCCGACAGACGTTGTCCTGTCTTAACTATGAATATTGAATTCGAATTGGTATAATTTGCAGTGCGCATTCGGTCAATCGCGCTAACTGTCAAACTACTGACAGTTATGTCAAAAGCGCTAAGGTTACATCAGAAAAGTTAATATGGTCGGGTCGTTAAGTTTTCTTACATTTTCTAATTTTCTGCGCAACTTGCCTAATTTTTTCTTTCATAAGAACCTTCTCTTGACAATAACAAACACACAAAAAAGACCACCGACCTGCCGTGACCAAGGGAAATAGGGATTCATTTTTATAAATATAGATTTATGAAATCGATTTATGATGTGTAAAAACTTATAAATGGTTCTAAGTTTAATATAAACATAGTTATGAAAGACTGTTTGTTTGCCAAATAAAATAAAATAAGGAGCATAATAATGTATTGCAGTCGCTATAGGTTTCTCCTGGGGATAAATTTGTAACAGACAGCAGTCGTTTCATATGTTGTTTATATTTTGTTTCGCTTGGCATCATCACAGATGCATTTTATTGGTAAATATAGTAAACATTTAAGGAAAAGTGGTGTAAATTGGATTACGTATGTGTTAAACATTTTTTGTTATTGTTTGGGCTTCTACGAAGATTTATTTAATGTATGGAACAGATATTATTATTTCTGTTTAAGACGATTTTGATTCAAGTCATGGTAAATCAGTCAAACGGTAGACTAGGTAAGTCTTCCTAAGAAGCTATAAGCGCTTATTTTTTCAGCTTCTAGCATCTGATATTATATTTGAAGATAAGCACTGAAGTGAATCGTCTTATAACGTCTAAGAATCTTCTTCATCTTTTCTGGATTCTATCTGTGACTGTAGGTAAATGTATCATCTAATTTTGCGTGGGCTCCACACTGAACATTTTTCCAATAATACGTAGTTCTATAGTGAAGTAAGTTGTAAACTTTGTTAATTAGGAGCTGAACGTAGAGTTATGTAGGCAAGCTTTTAGTCTAACCACGAACGAATTAGTAGTAGTTTATTGCGCCTTACATTGATATAATCCATGTACATTTCAGTATAAATCTTTTAAAGATTCATGAAACATATGATTCTGAAGGAGGCTGGCCTATTGCAGAAGTATGACTATTAAATCTGCTATTATGTGCCTTCGGCTAGAAGGTGCTTAAGTCGTTCTATTTTTTTATATTTGTATATTTTATATTTTAAAACCTAGAATGCACATATAACCCAAGCCAACCCAATATTTACAAACATAGAAACAACGGACACAAAGAACACCCAAACTCAGGTGGGAATCGAACCCACGACCTATAAGCATAGCGGTCAGGGTTACTAACCACTAGACCAACAGGCCAGTCAGAAAGTCAAGATTGCACATCAAATCGTTAATATAGCTCTAAACGTTAAGACTTGTAATTGGCTTTCAGGTGACTAGATATTGAAATTTATATCGTATTTAACATTTGTAGCTGTAAGTCTTCCATGTTCTAAATAAATAAATAACCCTGTGTAAGGGTCACATAGTGTACACTATAATACACAAAACACTCAAATAGTTACTGACAAAAATAACAGAATTTTAGATATTTACTGTATTTTGATACAATTTATTTAATCCATTAAATATTATTTATATATAGCGAAAGGAACTTCGTTTTAACCGGGTGTCCCAAAGACACCTTACACCGTTTTTTTAAATCGCATTTTTTTCCCCATAAAAACTTCTTATTTTAATAAAAAAACAATCTTGTATGAAATACAAGATAAATTTTTGCAAGCCTTTAGAGCAAGAAAGTATTTTTTTTTAATCTAATAACATTAACATTACAATCACGTTATTTTCACAAAGGTATGTAACCAAATAATAAAACTGCCGTAAATCCCATAAGCTGCTGACAATAGCAAGTTTGAAAGAATGACGTCATACAATCCTCGTGTTTATCGCGTTTGACAGGTGCATGGTTCGTTTACATGTTTTTTTTAATAATTGGGACAAAAATATTATACACATCAACTGACTGTCATTTCTGAAACCCAGATTTGTAACAATATGTCACCCGTGCTGTTTGTACATTACAACTAACGTTTAAAAACATTTGTAATTGTAGTCCATCCACCATGAGTGAGTTCGCTTGTAAAATATGATATTTGAAAATTATTATATATATACTAATTAATATAATAAATGTGTGTTACCTGTTTGATAAATTAGCCGCCACGGTCACGTACGGATCTTACAAAATGACTGCATAAACTTTTTTGGGCTTTTTTGGGCATTTCTGGTTCAGTAAGTTCATTGTTGTGGTAAACCGTGGCGAGGTAGAGGTAGTTCATTAACAACATTATCTCTTTTGTTAGTATGAACACACTGGAGGATAAGTAAATGAGCCGAGGATGAAAACCTCAATTAGGTGTTTGATGTCTTTTTCTAAGGTACCATTTTACCACTTGCTATACCTAGTAAATTTCTGGTACCTACCTATATACTTATTATAGAGTTCCGGTCCTCAAACGAAAAAACTTTTTACTTTTTTGTCCATCCCGTCCGTTCTCAGGAACCCGTGAACGCATCAAGTTAAAATTAATACCAAATACATATGTCTGCGGTCCCTTGAAGCTGAAAAAATCAAGCTTCTAAGTAAACACAATCAAAAGATACGGATATTTAAACCTTAAATTTGACCAAATTTGAACATTTCGCAGGTAAATCAAAACCTGTAGGGTGCTGTTGACCTAGAATCATAAAAATTTGTAAGAAACTAGGTCTCATAGCACAAGTTAAGGAAAACATCCGAAAGCTTATGCAACCCTCGGTGCGCGAGTCACACGCTAGTCAACAGTTGTCTAACCAATACATGACATTTGGTAAACATTGTAAATTTTAAGTTTACAGTTATTTTAAGTTTATTGTCTTGCCAGTCTAAAAGTAGGGACAACCTGAATTTGTTTAGTAATGCGTAGGCACTGAAACATGTTTTATAAATGACCGGCATTTTGTTTGAAAAATTGCTGGAAGTTAATTTCAGTGAATTCGTCGTTGATGGAATGGCGGGTAATAAGTCTGCGTTAGGTTGTTATTATTTTCTAGTTTTAGTCATGCAATTTCATCCTGATCTATGGTTTGTAGTTAATGTTACGAGATAGTCTTAAATACAGGTATTTTATATAATTGAAAGCAGCCAAATTAGTATGAAAAGCTATTGAAAATAATTATAGTGTATGGAAATATTTAGTTATCAGTAGTTTATATGTGATTAATTAAATTATTTATACTGCATACTCAAGGCCGTGAAGAATTTTAATAAATATAAAGCCAAAGGAGAAAAATTAAATGCTAACCATTTGGACTCCATATATCAGTCAAAACCTCTTTATGTAACGGAAACATTAACTCAAAGAACACAAAAGCTGTATTTTTTGGCGAGACAATTTAAAAATAGTCATGGTTATAATTTCTGCTGGACTGCAAATGGGATTGTCTACCTTAAAAAAGATGAAAACTCGTCTCTCATTCGCATTAATTATGAAAGCGACATAGTTAAATTAAGAAATACATTGTGACTATTTTGTGCCTATTTTTATGTGATTATGTACTTAAATTTTAAGGTATCTTTTTATCTTTTGCATGTTTTTAGGTCCCACAATAATTTAAAATATTGTAGCACTTTATACTTACACACTTATTACACTTTCAATACATCATACTTCCACAATTATCCTAAATTAATCGACTACACACATGCACATTCTCTACTACACAATGTTTCAAAACCAGGCAGACTAACACATTTCATCAATTGCTAAAACACTTTTTACACGTACTGTACTTTGTATATACTACAAAACTCTCCTAACATTATTTTTGAAACCAGTCTACATTAGTTGTCGAAATCAATTATTACCTCTACATTCAATAACATAATTGATTTAACAAAGAATTTAGACCAAGAAAGTGTATCGCACTCACAAACTGTAGATATCGAAGAGTGTCATAAATTAATACCATCAACATCCGAGCAATTTCTGATCCTCACACAGAACATACGCAGCGTCACGTGTAACATGCCAGGCTTTGAAGTCTCACTGGCGAGGTTGAAACTGAAATGTGACTTAATTATTTTAACGGAATGTTGGCTTGCCCACACGTCAATAATCCCAAACTTAACTGGATACTGTCACGTGGGTACAAAAATCAATCCTATACAAAATGATGGCGTGATTATTTACTACAATGAACATCTTAATGTAACCATAACAGAGCCAAACGTGAAAGAGTGCAATTGCCTAGTTGCTGAAATTGAAAATCGCATTGCTATAATCGCCATATATCGCTCTCCATCCTATAAAAACATTGACGGATTTCTATCGTCCCTAGATAAAATTCTGCGGTCACTATTAGGTTTCGAACATGTCTTTGTAATAGGGGACATAAACATTGATATAAATCCTAGCAAAATTAACTTAAATGGAGAACGTTACTTAACCTTAACTGCTACTCATGGTCTCTTACCTACCCACACCTTAGTTACCCGATGCGCCAGCGACTCCTGCCTGGATCATACACTAGCAAAAACAAAACACCCTATCACTACGGTCGTACTACAAACAACCTTGACAGATCACTACCCGGTCGTACTTAATGTGATCCTTAAAAAAGCGCGCCAATTTGCAATAACATCTGTAGCAAAATTTAATGATTACGGTTTGAGTCAAGATCTAGCCAAAATTGATTTCAATCCCATATATAACCTATCTAACCCAAACTTATCCTTAGATTATTTTATAAAATGTCTTCAAACTGCAATTATAAACAACACCAAACAGGTTTTACTTTCCCAACGCCACAAAATTATTAAACCATGGATGACACCAGGCTTGCTGCGATGTATCAGAAACAGAGATAAACTACATAAAAAATCTAGTTTTTTACCGGGCAATAACATTTTAAAACGAACATACACTCAATACAGAAATTTCTGCAATGCGATACTAAAAAAGGTTAAACGAACGTATGAAAAAAATCTACTACAAAATGCTAAACAAGACAATAAGAAATTATGGAGAGCAATAAAAGACATCACTAACACATCACAAAAATACTCACATTCTAAAGAACTGCTAATGTTAGCAACTTCGCCTGAAGAATCGCTAAATAAAGTCAATAGTTATTTTATTAATGTAGGAAGTTCACTAGCAAATAATATCTATCAGAAACAATTGTACACATCCAATACAAATATCCAAAACTATCATACAAACACCAATGTTTGTAATTCCTTTGTTCTATTTGACACGTCGGAATCAGAAGTAGAACGCCTAATACTTGACCTAAAAACGGATTGCGCTAGCGGCTGGGATCATATTAGTAACAAAATTCTCAAATCACACAAGAATATTTTTGTATCTCCACTTACAAAAATATTTAATGACTGCCTTCAATCAGGCGTTTTCCCCGACTCTCTAAAGAAAGCAGTAGTGTGTCCAATCTTTAAAGGGGGCGACAGAAATCGTGTCGAAAACTACCGGCCAATTTCCATCTTGCCATCTATATCGAAAATACTAGAACGTATTATAAATGTGAGACTTGTTAACTATTTAGAAAATAATAGTTTGCTATCAATTAATCAGTACGGATTTCGAAGAAATAAATCAACTGAGCTAGCCGTCAATAAACTCATAGATCATATAACTTCAAACTTGGATAATGGGAAAAAATGCCTCACTATTTTCTTAGATTTAGCCAAGGCTTTTGACACGATTTCTGTTTCCATTTTACTGGACAAACTCGAGAGACTAGGTGTTAGAGGAATGCAACTAAAATTATTTAAAAGTTACCTAACTGGGCGATTGCAATGTGTTCGAGTAGGAAATCATGGAAGTACTGACCTTGAGGTATAGCATGGGGTTCCACAAGGCAGCATACTTGGCCCTACGTTATTCCTCGTGTATATAAATGAACTCACAAGCTTAAGACTCTCTAAAGGCGAAATCATATCTTTTGCGGATGATACTGCACTCTTCTTTTCCGCCAACACTTGGGATGAGGTTTTTATTGCTGCACAGACGGGTTTTAGTGCTGTTAGGAACTGGCTCGATAGAAACATTCTTACCCTTAACGTAGATAAGACGAAATATATCTGTTTCAGTATAAAAGGTGTCAAAGAAAATATTGATTGTCATAAAATCATATCACATGAATGTCAATTCGGCTGTAACTGCTCCTGCCCCTTACTAGAACGTGTACATACAATAAAATATTTAGGCATTACCATTGACAGCAATCTCAACTTTAAAGAGCATATAAAACTATTGTGTGGTAGGGTAAGAAAGTTAATATATATATTTAAAAATCTCAGGCATATTGCTGACCCCGAGTTGCTGAAACAGATATACTATTCACTCTGTCAATCGCTCTTGACGTACTGCATCTCTACCTGGGGTGGCGCCTTAAAAACAATGATGAAAGCGATCGAGATCGCGCAGCGTGCGATATTAAAGGTTTGTGCCTTTAAGCCTATATTTTTCCCCACTGCGATGATATACCAGATTACCGGAGTTCTGACTGTTCGGCAACTATTTATACTGAGTGCTTGTCTCCTACAACATAAAAAGCAGATCTTTGACCCACACCTTTTAGAGAAACGAAGAAAAGATATTGTTTGTCCCCGGTTAACTACTTGTAAAACGAAATTTGCCCAACGTTTTATTAATTTCATTGCCCCTTTTATCTATAATAAAATTAATAAAGCTTTAAATATATATCCTTTGACAAAAGTGCAAGTAAAGAAACATGTATGTGAATACTTACTAAATCTGAACTATGAAGAAACTGAACTTCTACTAAATATAGACCAGTAAATAAAAGTAGACAGAAATGCCTTACATCGTCATAAATAAATTACGCCTACACACCCAAACATACATCTACTCACAACACACACTCGTACAAGTACACGCACAAGCACACCCGTACACGCAAACACACACACCCACGAACACGCTACTTTATACACCCTCTCACGCTCATACACGTACACTATCACTTTACACACAAGAGAGGACACTTGCATGCACACTTATTTTTTTTTTTACTTCTTTAAATTTAAAATAAGTATTTAGTTTTATATACAAACCAACAAGTCATATTACCTTAATGTTTAATTTCTATGATAGCTAGACAATATTATATCCGAGAGGATTGGCGCTGATAGCCGAAATACAGGCTCTGCCTAGTTCGGTTACAGATGCTAAACTCATTTGTTGTAAACTCATTTGTAATTTGTCACTACATTCAACTGCCGAATACAGAATAATAGTGATGTATTAGATTAGATAGAACTATAGAACTATTATAGTAAGAATCATTGTATAAAATGCAAAATGAGAAATGAGAATAAAACTTACTTACTTACTTACTTAAATAATAAAACTCCTCCGAAGGTAGGGAAAAAACGTTTTTAAATTTTTTAATACCTGACACTAAAGCTTGTCAATAGCTATTAACCGGATGATGAAAATTGGTTGACAAATATAGTAGAAAGTGGTACGGAACCATTTTGTCTTTGACTATTTATTATGTATTAAAGATAACCTGGTGGTCGAATTTTACCCGTAATTAATTAAATTTTAAATCTATCTGTAACATATACCGAGCTATTCCTTCCCAGTATAAGTTGATCTCAGTGTGGACTTTTCTCTCTTATTCATCTCGCAAAGAATCTTATCACTCGAAACTCGAAAGACAATATGCATTCTTGTCACTTTCGTGTGTTGTGATGCCTAATTGATATTGGTCAATCAATCACGACAGGTCACTCCGCTGGAATCATTCAATTCATTTCTCGTCACCATATATCATATATCTTTCCTACCATAAATATATATATTATAGATAATAAGCTTTTGTCCGCGGATTCACTTGCGGTAAATTTATTTTTCTTTCCTCGGGAACAGTATTTTTCCCCGGATAAAGGTACCCTATGTCCTTCTCGGTGGTAAAATTTTGGAAACACTGTCAGGGGTCTGACAGTGTTTCCAAAATTTAATGATGATCGGTTGAGTAGTTAGGGCGTAAAAGCGTAACAGACAGACAGGCAGACAGAGTTACTTTCGAATTTATAATATTATAATATATTTATACTAGAAATCGCTTTACGGTCGAATTTTGAACATGGTTTTTTCATTGGCGAGTATAACTTGAGGTGCCATTGTATAGACTTACTTACCATGACAGGTAATCACATATACTGGACGCGTGTAATTTCATTAAGCAGTTTTCACGTAATTTTTAAAGTTGTAATACATATTGTTTAAAATTTTAGCTTTCTGCACTTCTACATAATATGTTCAGGAAATTTTCTTAAAAAGGGGTACAAAGAATTCTCTTGACGTATTAATAAAATGATATATATATAGTATAGACTATAATCGGTTGCATATGGTTTGGTTAACGAACTTGGGTAATGAACATTTACGAACCACCCATATACATTTATAAAAACATGCCAATTAGATAATTCGTAAATAAAGAAGTGGCCAACTTTGTTTCTCCAGGACTTTTATCTTGTTGCTACAGAACTGTAAAAGCCATGATACAAATAAAAGATAATATCTCGAAGTCAACTGGGTTGTTTTAATCTTTGTTCAAGCTGTGTCGCTACAGATGTTTCATAAAGTCGTAATACTTACAACCGTAGCGCATTATTTACGCCGCTTTGAACCTGAGCACACCACCCGAGATTATGGAGAAAATTGTCTCTATAGCTCATACATCCATAACCACAATAACTAACTAAGGTAAAATCATTGAGCTGTTCCGTGTTTTTTTTGACGAAATTTTTTTTAAGTAAGACATGCCTACCCATGGGAACTATGCATATTATGGCTGATGGTGGTGTTAGGGTTAACGACGAAGATACCTCATCATGAGCAAACACATCAGAGAACTTGAGTTACGGTTCTGCAAAAACCTTTATTAAAATTAATTAGTTTATTCTTTTATTAGCGACTTCAATGAAAGTGCAGTTAATAAACATCGATATTTACCTGCATAGTGATGTGATGTATGAGCAGGGTGAAGGGCACACTCTCAGTAACGCAGAAGAGAGCATCATGACAGTTTTGTACGAACCTCGCACCGCAAAATACGATTGTTACATAAAATTACAAACTCTTGCTGACCCAAGAAATCTTTGTTTAGGGGTCGAGGGGTCGAGAGTGGACTAAAACGTTTTGAACGAATGGTAAGTTTATGTATTTTCAATAAAATTTGAACTATCTCGTTGATCGCGTAAGTTGAGCATTATCCGCTCTGTTGGACCGTCAATCGTGTTTATAGTAAGAAATTCGTGCACCTTCTCTTCGATATTATACAGGTGAGTATACGAATAAGAAAAACACAATATTCTAAAGAAAATTTCATACCTTTCTACCTACCTACTTCAATGCCCTTTAGTGCTCGGTACATACTAAAAATTTTAGACATGAAATTATGACAATTCAATTAAATTAAAAGCACGGAAGGAAACCACTAGGTGGTTTCAGTGATAGTGATCGTTGACTTTAGCGGTGATTGATCTCCACGCGGTATAATATTATTTGTAATATCCATAGATTTTTCTGATTTATTCTTAGTAATAATAATAATAACTTGACACATCTCACACGCAGCCTTCTGATCAAATGATCATGCTCATCATACACACAATTACTTGTCCTGGGTGGGAATCGTACCCACGACCTCTGGCTCAACAGTCAGGGTCACTAACCACTAGACCAACAGGCTAGTCAAGTACTAAGTCTGGATGTACTTTACGGCGTTAGTTGTAACACAGACTATTTCATATTGCGGAGTTGTATTTTTAGGACGAAAATTATACCTACCTCATTATACACGTATAACGTGTAAAAAACAACCAATGTAGTGATCCGAATGCTTTGAAAGGAGCCATTCTAGATTGACTACCGAATTTTACCATAATACTTTACTTTGTACCCAAATGAAAGTAAAAGCGAAATAAAATGAGTATGAAGTCGAGTTTTAGAGAAATTTGTATTCAGGCGAATTTTTGGACTTCTTATCTCATAGAATATCAAATGAAGGTTATTGCAGCAATTTCTTTATACATATATTTACATAATGTTACCCTAGTTTTGGAAAAAAATATTTTGTTATGACTTCTTGAAACCAATCGATTAATACGGGTTTCCCACTAATGTCGGTTAGGGCCTCCGGTAACCTCACTCACGGTGAGGTTACCGGAGGCCCTAACCCTTCCCTCTCCCCTATTCCCGCCCTTCCCCTCTCCCCCCCTCTCCCATCTTCCCGCTCTTCCCCTCTTCCCCTATTCCTACCCTTTAAGGGCGGCAATGCACTTGTGACTCTTGAGTTACAGGTGCCCATGGGCGGCGGTAGTCATTTACCATCAGGTGACCCGTCTGCTAGTTTGCCCCCTATACCATAAAAAATACACCTGTAAGGTAAGGTTTTGCTTATTAAGTATAAATACTTAATAAGCAAAATCTTATCTAGATAAAAAATTGATGCAAATCTTTGGAGCCGTTTTCGGAATATCCGAAAAGGACATAAAGTAACGCTCTATGAACAAATAAACAAAAACCGGATATTTAAAAAAAAAGGAAATGTTTCATTTTCTTTCAAGAAATAAAACAGCACAGGCGATTTTATTGGCGTCCCATTTGAAATAATGTTGTTTGCCGAAGAGCCGTTCACTTTCCAGCTCCCTCGAGTTTTAACCCTTCGGTAAAAAGCTGAGAATATGGTTGATCGCATAAAATTCTGATTTGAGCATTGCCATATATTTTATACGTAAAGAAAATGTATTTACACATAGAATACGATGATGACGACATTATAAAAAACGATGGTTTTATAAAATTATTATTTTGTACTTTTTATTGGTTAGTTTTTCTTAAAAAATGTAAATCTGGAATATCTTTCTTGATGTAGTTAATTTTGAAAGAAGATAGATATACGAGAGAAGATAGAAGATAGATATACGAGTTTGAAAGAGGAAGACGCTGATATTATTATATTTTGAGACCACAAGTAGCACAGTGTATTGGTTCCAAAGCATAGATTACGAGATGTGGCACTGTGAAATGACAACTTCTATTTGAGAGGAGATCCTGACCTCAGCTGTCCAGAGCGAACTGGCCCGTGTTCCTGAGTCTTTTGCAATCGGTATAAAAATGGGCGAAGGCCACAATTACTAGTATTCTCAGGCATACCAAATATAAAATAAATTTGTGGATCAGTTATGATGGAAACTCCACATGGATCACGCCTTAACTAGATGGCTCTGGAAATATAATACTTACGGCTTGTTGTAATTACTTGAATGTAATCGTTTTCGTTACTTTACAAAATGCTACTACTTCACAAAATTGAAGTAAGTATACCATTTAAAACTTTCTTTTAAAACTTAACTTTGCGGATGAACGAGTTTTATATTCGTTCAGTTAACACTCACTGCCTTAACTTTGCAGAAGATACCTACTACCTTTAGCGCTCCGACTATTTTATATATTTTTTGTTAAGTCTAATATTATGTGAATTATTTCTAACCACAAGCTTCAGTTTTGTTTTTGTCAGTAACCAACAACGTGTGTTATAAAATGTTACTTTATAAGTTCATTACTGCAGAAAGTCAAGATGATGAGCACTGAAGGGACGCCCTGAATATTGGCCGAGCGATTTTATCTTTCATCAGTCCTCGAAGGTTGTTCACTCTTTTTCTTAGTGGTTAATTTTAAACCTTAGATCATATTATATACATATGTTGATAAAGGAATAAATATAGGTAAATTAAACAAGTATTAATAAAAACTATATTCTTTTTTTCTTATTAAACATTGATTCCTAAAAACGGAAATTCGTGGTTCCTATTTGAGTTGGAAAAAAAAGTGTTTTAAGTGATGTTTAAGCATTTTTATGATTCCTATGAGCCTTTCAACAGTAACTTTAGTCCTTAAGTCCTTTTTTGGAGGTTGATTGTCAATAACATAATGATCATTTTATAATAAAAACATTGCTTTCCTTGTGGCTATCATGTACATTAAGGGCCGTATTATGTAAGCTTACGTAAGACTGAAGAACCACTTAAAATAAGTTAAGTGTTTGAATTTTAGAATCCTTCCTTAGTAGTAAAACGTTAATCAAGCATCACCTGAGTGTTGTCATTGTTTAATAACGTTTATTAAATATTATAGAGTATCACCGGCCACCGACCATGATCGAAATCTCCAAGAAACCCTGCTTTGAGCCTAACCCTGATTATATTACCGCGAACGCAATCTGTAATAGTTTTCTGTAAACTAAATTAAAAACTGTGAAATATTGTGACCTAGCATGTCTAATTTATCTCCATTAATTAGTTTCCCCCGTTTCTAGCACGTGGCCGACCACCTACCACGTAATAAGAGCAATACTTAGGTACTAGTATAGTATTATATTATCTGTGACTTACGTAAGTGTCGGCTTACTGTTCATTGATTAAAGTTATAGGATAAATTTGTAATAAATTATATTCTTTACGCTAATAGTAGTTAAGCACAGCTTATTAATATTTGGGACTTTAGTTAGGTTCTGTAATATGACTTTAAATGTAGTTTTTAGACCAGCTGTAAAATATATATAACTTTTGTTTGCTGATTACTTTTTCTGTACCTACCTTACTTAGTAGAATACTCTCATGGTATCAGATGGACTAAAAATGGCCTCGAGTCAAGTCGAAAGTATACATAAATTGTAGCTTGAAGGCAACAATTCTAATCATTATTCTTACAAATGTATAATTTGATCATGATACAGAATAATTGAGAAGAGTCAATGTTTCGAATAATGCTATACCTCCGTAACTCGTTATTTACTTTTAGAATCTGATCTTTATTAACCGGAACCTTGAAGATTTAAAGCTATAGAACTCGTTTTAACTTTAGAGCTTATGGCTGAGGTTTGAAGTTTGTTAATATCTTCTCCGAGCACATGGTTTACTTCACCGCTAAAGCGATTTTAAAAGCGAATCGGAATAAGAATTTAAACTGTTTTGAGCATTACAAAAAAAGCAAATTTCAAAATTTTATTAAGATATCATCATTTCAGATATTGAGAAGTTGTTCTCACACATTATTTTACCATCAGTAACTGTAGGTGTCACTGTCGCTGTTCAGCAGTGGACGGCGATAGGCTGATAATTGATTGATTGAACTGTATGCCATTATGTGATGTATGTGAGCCAGTATGATTGCGCATCTTATGTAAGCAGTGGGTTATTGTTCTAGAGACTCCTACAATTTAGTATAAGTTTACATTAGCCGAAGGACGTTTCTTGAAGATACCTTTAGATGGAAATAATTACAGAAATATTAAATAAAAACATACTAGTTGATGGCGTACTATTGAATATACAGACAATAATTTACACATATACATAGCTAGTTAGTAGAGATTACATACTCGTAGTGTATTCGAAATTAATTATGATCTTAGTTATGTAATAGAATAAGAAAGAGATAAAGATATCACAGATGGATAGTGTTGCTTGACCACATTTTTAAAGGCTATAAACCTTACCTTATTTTTACTGGTAATGCATTCCACAAACGAACAGCCAGGTCCGTAAAAGGTTGTCAAAAAAGTTGTTGAATGCACTTCTAATATCAGATTTTCTGATAATCGTAAACACTTCGTATGGGTACCATGAAGGAACACAAACCGTCCTTTGAAATAGGAACACGTATAAGGGTTAAACAGTATTTTGTATAGCAAAGAGAGAATATGAGCATTCCGGCGAAAAGGAATAGGTAACAGCTTGAGCTTTTTTCGGAATTCAGAAACATGGTCATATTTACGCAGTCCAAATATGAATCCGATACAAAAGTTTTGAAGTCGCTCTAGTTTATCTAATTGGTTCTCGGTGAGATCTGGATAGACTGGCGTCCGCATAGTCAAGAATTGGAAGGAGTAGTGAATTTGCAAGGGTACTGAGATTTTAATTCCTAGTCCGTCTGTTATTTAGCCCAGGTCGTTAGTTCGTCTTGTAGGCTAATCCTTATAATGCACATAATTCCATCGCCTAACATCTCGTTTAATAATAAATAAATAATACGTAATTAAAAAATAAATAACAATAAATAACACTTGCTACCGTAAAAAGTATATAAACATTTTAATGTAAACACAGAGGCGAAAGACATGTAAGAAAACGATGGATCACGAGAAGGATTGATTGATGGCGATATTCAGTGTTTTTTTGGTAAATGTTAAGAGAATTGCGAAAAAGGCAAAGGCCCCAAGCATTTCCACTGGAATTTTTTCTCGGACTATCTGAGTTTATTGCAGTTATCCTTTGCAAGTTATTATATATTCCAATCAGCCTATTTAGAACCCTTTTCAGTATTATGTGGATTACCTATATTTATATATCTATTAAAGAATACGGTTTAGTATCAGCAGGGCTGCCAGTAAGGACAACTTATTTTATACCGTCGAGTCTCAGACCTTATACAAAATCAGTGTTGTACAACGGCACATGTACAGTACTGAGTGTCAGTCCTATCTATTACCAAACAATATTTTTTAGCCAGTGATTAGATCTTACAAAAAGAACATAAAGTTAACCTAATATAATTTAAGGAGACACCTTAAGAAAGTGTATGTCTAGCTTTAGGTAACAAGTTACACTTATATTGTGTTCTAGAATTATTAAAACCAAAAAGTTTTAAAGATTTTCAATCCTTTTATTTGTCGCATGCATGCATGCATATAAGTATAATGTAACTATATATACTAATATACATAAATAATAGTATTTATGTAGTATTGTGTTTCTACTGCAGATCCGCAAGAGCTGAACCTTGATAGAACAAAAACTCTAATTAAATCTGTATGAACAATATCTGGGCTTGGAAATTAAAAGAAAAGAAAATAACAATTTCCACATTTCTGTTTCACGAAACAACGGGAATGTGCTGTATCACTGCGTTTGAATGCACCTCGTGAATGTTTGTAATCTGTGAAGTACTATTAAAAATACCAGACCTGCACCCGGTTGCAATTTCCTCTTATATACTACACCAACTAACGGTTTTTTAAAATAATATGAAATTCTGTGTAAATATAAATCACTTGATTTGTGAGTAGAGTAATAAGTTCTCAAAAGTAGCACTTGGGCTAGGATAAAGTCCCTGAATTATTAACTTTCACAGTCAAAATTCTACGAGTAAACTTCACTCGATTAGATAAAACTTTACAACTACACATGCAAAATGTTTGTTTTATTTTATAATATAAAAATTTTCAGTTCAGGGAACTTCAGGTTAAAAACAATTAGGGATCAATTCATTTCAAGCATCACGTAAATTTATGAACTAGGACGAGTTTTTCTCTCATCGAAGAGAGCGGAATAGTGGATATAGTCAGGCCCCTCTCGACGAGTATGCAAAGAAATAAATTACACATAAAAGCTTGGGCTTAAAGGTGGTAACCCGGCTTTCAGAAATTTATAAGTAAGAATTCTATACTTTACCACTAAACCCTGATTTACCGAAGGGATACAACACAATCAAACGACGGTGTTCCACTTCAAGTTTAATTTAACATAAGGTTAGTACTGCAATAAGTGATAGAAGCTTACGGAGGCCTACGGATCTGTTGAAATTTTTGAAGAGATTTGTTCCATAAATGTTACTGACCCCAGTAACTTTGAGGAATTTACTTATTTGGCAAAAGACCAAAGAAAGAAAAACGGCACAACGCTATTCCATGTTCAATACCATGTGAAATTAAATTAACTGCTCAATGAATTGTATAATGCAATTTCAAGCCCCCATCTGACCCAGAGAAATACAGGAATGTCTCAGATAAAAGCCATTAAGGCTATGTGAGGAAATAATAATAAAACCAAACCAACGTGGAAATAATAACCAACAACCCATCCACTCTCACGGCTAGGCTGAATACACTTTTACAGGGTCTGGAAACATAATCACCAGGCCTGTGACGCCAGACCGTCTTTTGAAGAAATTCAAGGAAAATATCAGTTATGAAAGTAAAACTCACCATGCGTCTCTCCCTCCTTATAACAATATTACATAAGTATCACTGTGGTCTATTACCATCAGCAGAAAACCCTGAGACATCTCCTTCAAAATTTAAATAACTCGTACATCACGACTAAAATAAAATTGCTACGTTACACGCAAGCAACTTTTATTATAAAACAGAAATCTTGTTCAGGAGCATCAATTGTAATATATATTGAATAATAAAGTCGCTATAATAATGTATGATACAAACACTCATACATAAATAAACTGCCTACATCTTATGCTACGTCGGCTAGGTCGCCGGTAGCACTGCAGGCCACTTGATGATCTAAAAGTCGTGGAATATAATGAACTTCAAAATTATGTTAACTTAAAATTTACGGAACATTCATACATTAAATGAATACGAGGAGACCTGTGTGTGAAAAGTCTTATAAGTCAATTCATATTATGTATACTCATACTCATATTACTGTTCTCACTGAGCTGTACAAGTAGGGGAAGGGTGGGAGTGTCGAGAGGGGTTAGGTTCTCCGGTAACTTCACTCACTCGGTAAAACACAACACAAGCATTGCTTCATGCCTCTTTTCTGCTTGGCCGTGGTATCACACCGGTCGAGCCGGCCCATACGTGCCGAAGCATGACTTTCCCACGATAATCAATAAAATGTCACGTACGATTTTCTTTACGAATTGTATCTATATAAGTCTGGAAAGATAAATTCACTACTATTCCTCTCACTTCGTAGGAGCCCTCTGTTTTATATGTACCTACACTGTTTTTACACTGCTCCAACGATGGTTTTATCGTGAAAGTCATTTATTTTACGATAGCATTTCGAAGTGACAAATTTTGCGTGACATGCCTGAACCCTACCGAAATTCCTTGCTCGCCTCTAGTTTTGGTATTCCGATAATACGGCAATATGCATTCGACCATTTCACATACAGTTCGGTTTATGTAAATGTCAAACTGTGTTGAGCCCAGACTCGTCCTTGAATAACGTTTTATCTGCCAAATAAATAATTATGGTAGCAATAAAAATGTATAAACTTATTGTTATACCGCGCCACTGGAATAAAAATATATTTTACAAAGACGATTAACTATATGGCACTGTATATAACACTGGCTCCTGCAACACAGTATTTACTAGTGCAGGAATCAGAGAATCCTGAGATTATTGTAACACAAGTACTGTCAATAAAGAATTATTATTATTATATAGTTGGATAAAGTCCGTAACGAGATTTATTTTTGCGAAAATTATGGGAATACTAACTTTTAAAGTTTCGCGTTCCATGATATAATTATGTATTTAAACGGGAATTAACGCGATCACGAAAAGGTATTACATACCTCTGAATTGCCTGACGTTTCGACCAGGTTGCACTGGCCGTGGTCACAGGCTGCCTGGCTCAGCGGTGCACGCCCTCCGTCGTCGAGATCGTGAGGTAGAAGGTTCTTAGGCTACTATGTACATTCGAATAAAAACTTGCGTGAGTGGTAACCGTCCCGGCAGGACGTTTCACTCCCTGAAAAAGGCATCCCCGAAATACACACGTGAGTAACCGTACCTTTAATAAAAACTATTATGTAAACGTTGTTGACTATAAATAAGAACTTTAAAGTTTAGTTTTTCTGTCTTTTAAACTCTTACTAGGAGAAAATCAGATTAACATTACCGAACATGTATTAACTTGTCAGTATTATAGTATTATGAAGAGAAAGATAATAATATGTATATTCCACGAGTATATATAAAGTAAGCCCTATATGTACCACACGCACACGGCTTCTCACGATTAAATGACAGGCTTGTAATTTAAATTATGCTTTGTGATAATTCGGATGCCTACATGAAGTTACTAATTGTATGTCAGCGTATTCACGGCGTTGAATTAATTTATCTTGAAGGAAGTTTCTAACTTTTAAAAGAGAATGCCCATTCATGGTTTCACTTTTAGACGTTCGCGTAATTATTTCAAATGTTAAAAAAAAAAATGATTTTAATGTGACTTTTCGACCCTGAATCTCTTCTATAGAACTTGGGGTTTGAACTTAAACCTTACAGAGACTAAAACTTGAATCAATGACCGTTTAAATTTTAAGTGAAATGTTGCCATTTTATAAAATAAACCATTAATGCAAATAAACATCGTTTTAACATAAAATGGTTAAATAATAATATACGTGATAATAATTCGTAATGTCACATTAAAATATATTGCAGTTTAGTAATCTTATTATTTCGTGTATGTAGTCGTAGTTTATGTAGTGAATGTATACTTCAGTGTTAGTTTTGCCTTAGTTTACACATGATATCCCTGTCAAAAACATCATGCCACAAACATTATTAAAAGAAATTCTAACGTCAGTGCCACAATATTTTCTTGTTGTTGTTATCGTACATATCGTTATTTCTTTTTTTTACCTAATATTGGCATTAAATTTCTCAATAACCCCAAGTTAATGTTACAAAATACGTTTATATTTTAGATAATACTCAATGCAGGCTTAATAATGCAGTTCATACATATTTAAAGCAGCATAAAAAATGTGAAACTGATTTTCATTCTGAAATGGGCATTCTCCTTTCGCTAGGTTTTTACAGCACACGATCTTTTAGAAGAGTAAGATATGTTAACCTTAAATACAGTACTATGTAGTAACTTGCGTATAAAATAAAGGAGATACGTTGTTTAACCAAATATAAGAAAACTTGGATGTGAAAACTAGCTTAGTCAAATCTTCAGGATTATCTACAGGCACTTGTCTATCATTTAGATCTCAATTTTTTTGTCGGCGTAGTGGACATCCACGTATATTCTTAATATTGAACTTGGCTCCCATTTTCACATTTATGTTGATGGGAAACCTATTTCGTGATCGCGTTAATTCCCGTATAAATACATAATTAACTACTTGAAGGAAGTTCTTCTGTGTGAATTGAATAGATTAAATATTTAAATGAGCCCTAGTTAAGCCTCTCAGAGATATCAGTAAATACATATATAAACCGAATTATTATAATTTGTATTATAATTACCAAAGTGCAGTTTGAAAGTACAAGGTGTATTTACACTTTTATATCGGAATCTACAACATGGTTTCTGCTTTGGCATTTCTTTGCTCACTTATGTAAAGTGGTTTAATTTTTATTGTGTAGTACATACAATGATAGGCAATGTTAATTTCAATGTATGTATTTTTTTATTTACAGTTGTTAAATAGTTACCAACAAAAAGTACTTACGTACAGAATATAAGCGAAAACTTATGACACGACACGGCTCCAGTCTATCAATTACTTGAGTTAAACGATAGGTACATGTAGTTTTAACGAAAGCAAAGAACTAAAAAGTTTTACATGGAAAGCGTAGCTGTTGATAAGTAGCTTTGCTCGTGAAAAGCTAGTTGTAAAATACTCATTAACCCAACCCTACTACCCATGACTATGAAGTCATGGGTTGGGTTTATAGGTACAGGTAAACGCTTATTATTTTATATATTACTTAACCATTACTCATATGTCACTTTAGAGAGTCCATTTGTTGTAAAATGTTCGAAAAAACATTGAACTTAGCGTAAATTAAGATTCATATTAAGAACTAGTACCAATTAACTGAAGTATCTTCAACGACATTTATTTTTGGATTGGCAGGAAAAACCCAGGCCTCCAACTTGACGACGTCGAAAAGGTCGTATTATAGAACTCCTTACTCACACAGAAGCGTTGTTGTACAAAATTCTTATACTCTCTATACAAGACAAATGTGACGAATTGTTCATTGCGTTTTTACGAGGCGCCACTGTCTGTTCGAAATAAAACGAATGACATCAATTGTGGTCCAACGACATGGAGGTGATAAAATATACTAACTCACTTTTACTCTCCCCCATTCTCATGTGTAAATTAGATTGCATATTATAGAGGTATTTTAGTTAAGGAGTTTTTGGGGGCAAACGAGCAGACGGGTCGACGTCACCCATGTGCCCATGAGCACCTGTAACTCAAGAATCACAAGTGCGTTACCGCCCTTTAAGGTGGAAGTAGGGGAAGGGGGGAATAGGCGGAATAAATATTAGTAAAATTATATTTAAATTAAATAGTCTGTGTTATAAGGAGATATGATGGCACAATAAATTTAATTTAATGCAAACTGCGTATAACTGAAGGTCGCAGTTAAAGTTTATAATAATAAAATAGCTTTTAATATATATATATTTTAACATAAGCGGTGTTTACCTATAAGTAATTGTTACATTGTTAATTGATTTTCTAGCATGAGTACATTACAAGTCTCTATGTAAACAATTGTTGGTAAACCTAAAAAAAAAAAGATAGGTTATAGGTTTAATAACATCATAAGATGGGAGGAAAGCAGTTAAATAAACGTGGGTACAATTGTAGGTTAATGGTTTAATGTATGGTATTCTTATATGTATTGATTGTAGAGTGGATAAAATAGTCTTGCAAAAGTCAAGTTCTACGTTTGTTCTCAACTACAAATAGAAAGGCAAAGCGTCCTTGATGTACAAAGTTCTCTACGATACAGGACGCAGTCTTACAGCCTCTTTACTACATGTACCACATCCTGGAACTTTAAAGACTGGCACCTTGGTATTCTTACTTGATGACAACAAAAGTAGTAAAGAAATAATAATAAAGGCCTCAAAGAGGAGGCCTATCACGGGCCGCATAACTAGAAAACATTATTGATTACAGACAGAGGCTGATCTGAAACGCTCGTTTTCAAAACTAATTTAATCCAAATCCATTAACCGTTCCAGACCCTCGAATGCTCTGAAATGCACAACGTTTTCAATGTGAAATTCTTAATAAAATCCTTCAAATTAGTTGTGCAGTACCGACAATTAACCAAGACAATTAATTGAAAATTGTATTAGTAGATCATGTTATATTTCATATAACCTTCCTTTGCTCTAATAACATTTAGTATAACTTCATTTCATATAATTTTCGATTCGTATAATGCTCTTTTCATATAACGTTTATTTGACCTAATATTTACTCATTTTGAGCCACAATTCTGTAATTAATAAGTAAACATCATATAACCTCATTTAAACCAAATGATTCACCAACTATAGAGGGGGTCTGGCGCTCAGCGGCCGCTGCCGCGACCATTCGATGGTCTGAAACAATTAATCCATTTGGATTAAATTAGTTACGAAAACATTGAGCGTTTCCGAACAGCCTCTGTCTGTATTCCACAATGTTTTCTAATTACGTAGGAGTAATCAGAGTCTGTACGTAGTATTTCGGTAACCGTAAATACAAAAATATATTCTAATAAAAGCGAGCTAAAGAACTTTCTATAACGACGACTGTGTTCCATGATAAATGTGAGGTAATACTGATGTGAGGTGCATTAGTACACAGACTTTTATTACCCTCTTCAAGAGCAGTGAAAACTTACTTATCTATCTTACCGTGTCGTTAAGTACCTTAGCTGGCGTATAACATGCGTGGGCGGAGTGTACGAGAGAGCATTTAACATTTTAACATTTTAGCTTCAGTTTCACAAGGCCAACTTGTTGATATATTGTTCTTAAAAACCTCATTGTTACGTAAACCTTGATTATTATGAGATTTACTTTTAAAATATTAATTAATTTAATAATTTACATTAAATTAATTAATATTTTAAAAGTTTAGTTGTATTGAATGTAAGTTTATAGGCCAATCCGAGGTCAGGCAGGCGGTCAAAAAAATGGCAAACATCTTAAAAATAGATTTTTTAGGTCTTGCGCGAAAAGCGTAAAAGATACAAAAAAAAAAAAAAAAGATGCGCTATAAAAAGACAAATCGAAACAGTTTTTTTGAGTGCCGATTAGTTTGGCCATTATCTTTTTAATTCATAACTCGCGTTTTGTTGCCTATATAGCCCAACAACAAAGAAACCCTGCCACTGGCGATACGTTGATAAAGATTTTGCTGCCGTCGACCGAAACGCATTGAACGACTTAAGCATGCACCTGGACACGGTACATAAAAAAATACTTTGCACAGTTGAAGAAGAGAAGAATGAAGTTTTACCGTTCCTGGGCGTATTAGTCATCCGTGACTCGAACGGGCGACTAATACACACGGTGTTTAGGAAGCCGACATACATGGACAGGTACCTTCGAGCTGACTCCCACCATCACCCTTGTCAAATTTATTAGGGACATACGGTTTTACTCACGTGTGTATTTCAGGGATGCCCAACTAGTTTCGGACTCGATGTGGAACTTTATCAATGGCTGAAGCGACTTTCCGCATCAGTGTAAAGTTTCCACAATATCTGGAAAAAGAAATGGAACACCTACGCCACACATTAACGATATAAGGATGACGGATACCGGTGGCGGGAATGTACCCGGCTGCGAGTACAGTTGTTAATCGGCGGACACCCGATGCGGACCGAACACTGAGTTATTATTACTAGCGTATAGGGTAGGCACCGCGAAGCAATAGTTTGCAACGCGAACTGAGGTCCATGGACCACAACGACATCAGTCGGAGTTTACGCTCAGTAGCATTCGAACGTATTTACCTGACTTTTAACTATCGAAAAAATGCCGAGATTTTAAAAACGTGTACAAACCATTAAAGAGCGAAAAAAAAAGAAAGTGGTGTGACATTTTATTAGGAAGTGAACAAACTTTTACTAAAATCAACACAAAATAGTAAATTAAAATCATAATTTTGGCTTGGCAGCACCACCATTGTTGTTGATGTGCTTAGAAAGCACATCAACAGCACATTAACAAAAAATACATGCAGAACTCACACTGGGGTTTTACCTGTTTAGTACACCTGTAATAAGGTAACACGTGAATTACGCGATCACAACTTTTCGCGAAACATTTAGTTTGTCTTTATTTAATTTGGGTATAACAGAACCGTTTTTTTATATTTCTTCAAATCGCTCATTATAGCCTATGTGTTATTCTGATGTATGAGCTATATTATTGTAAAGTATCATGAACATCCATACAGCAGTTTTTTGCGTAAAAGAGTAACACACAATTCATACACCCTCACAAACTTGGACGTTTATAAAATTAGTAGGATACCTCGTTTCATTCCACAAAAAATAGAAACTGTCAAAACTACTACTAAAAGTACTATTTACTGAGTTTGAATTCTAATAGGTAATTAGGTATAAACTATTTGTCCGTTCTGTTTTGTAGCTTGGCGCTAAATCTATTAAAACAAATCGTTGCAGCAGGGATGCAGCGCTTTTTAGTTTTAATTCAAAAATAAACGGTACATGGATTTTGTTCTGAGTGGCTTCTCTAGTACATAATATCTCGATGGGAACAAAACCCTATGTTTCTCTTCTATATACGCGGAATAACTGATAAGATATGATGTATTTACCTAGTATCAAGACGATCTTGCGCCCACTCGTACAGCTTAGAGAACTACTGCGTTTCCTAAAGGATATGGATCCACTGGGATCCCCCGGAGTATACTCGACCCGTGTGACTTTGGCTAGAGCTATGTAGGAGAGACTCGTTACAGCATCGCAGCTAATCTACGAGTACAGGAACATATACGCACAGTGAAGAACATTAACTGTAACACACACACACGGCTCACTACGTACGTGTTGACAAGACTTCCGTACTGGCGAGACAAAAATATTTAATATACCGAAATATAAGTTAAGCAATCGAGATAAGCCGTAGAGGCTAGGCGACCGGCCTTGAAACTTACGACCCACGAGACAGTGTCGGTTCCAAAAACTGATACAGTCAGTCAGGTACGCTGTGTGTCTGTCATAAACGACTTCACAACACACAATTCAACGGAAATGCAGGTGACTACATCCAGGCGCTCTTTACCTGCAACCCACGCGGTAGGACGCTTCACTCCTTATATCCGTATATCCTTAATTAACGCAATTTGTATGCATGAATATTCTTGTTTTTAAATAGATACCTGCTACAAGTTTTACTTTGTTTGTATATAAATAGAACTTTGTAATATTTAGCAGAATATTATTACAATTCCGAAAGTGAATAAAGACGAAAATTGACCCGCCTACATTAAATTTGAACAGAAACCATTTTGTCCCTCACTTTTTTCTCGCTACTATACTAACTCATATAATTCTATATCAGCTTTATTATAAGGGCTTTTTGTATTAAAATGTAAAGAGATCCCTTTATAAAGAATGTTCATTGATTTATGATTCTTTGACTTTCTGGTAATTACGTATTTATACATAATCATGTAATCAACAACTATAATTCGGTATGATAATAAATCAATCAGTCTGAACTGTTATCTACTTCAATTAAACTTTATTTAGGTTCGAATCGGGTATTTAGGTCACCTTCCTGAAACTTAAGACGGCGTAGCTATGTACTTCCATTAATAGTTACGACGTAGAGTGGAGGTAAAAGTTTTTCAATCAATTTTGTTGATCTTTTATTACCGCTACGCTCATTACCGTCATTTAAGAAATTATTTATTATTGAGCTTCTATAACTTGCTAAGTTCATTACCGTTACTTTTGTAATTTATTTATTTTTAAATATGTGTGCTCAAGAAATTATATTACAAAATTATGTCAAATGAACTTTGGATCAAAATGTCCATAAAATATGTACTTACATAATAATAGTGCAGTTAAAGGTGCATTAACATAATAAATTTTTACTGCAAAAGAATGTGGTGGTAGGACAATACTAGCTGTATATTAATATAAAGCTGTCCACATGTTACAATACAGTATCACACAATGTACAAAGAAAAAAAAAGATTTTAGCATATTTTCCCGCCGAATAAAATAAGACAATTTTTTTTTACCAGAAATAGATTCATAGATTTACATTTCTTTTCCTGGATATGAATATTTACATATTAACAAATGGTTAGGGTTTTTCATAATAATTGTAAATTTATCATTTTTCTCAGCAAACAAAGATATCCATATTTGTACTAAAATGTCCTACTAAAACATGGTATATGAATATTTTACGTGAAAATAAATTTGGGAAAAAAGGCAAGAAATAATGTTTATATTATAGGTTATGAGCAAAATGTAACATGATGCTATTAAAAAAACAATTAGCCCTCTTCTGATTTCAGAGAAAATATAATTTATTTCCGAACCATTTTCTGTCATATTGTCTGCTTAATGAGGCGGCGGATATTCACGTTCCATTATATTGATGGATTCAAAATTTAAACCATCGCTCCAATTTTGCATCACAATATCGATTCAATAATTGGACAACACGCCTACGAGTTTATTCGCAGTCTATAATATGCATTTGCGAGCATAGTATGCTGGCCAGTCAACCGATACAGCCGTCTGAATAGCATTTCATAATGGTTCACCCGTAATTTATTCTGAATCATTCGAAGTGATTTTAAACAACGATAATATTTGTTATTTTATCCTGATTGCATAAATACAATATGTTTGGTTCTATCTACCTATCTATATAATGGCATCCAATATTTATCGATTCTATTGGGACCGAATATTATAACAATAACACACCAAGTGACGAAAGCAGTTATACGTTTAATATGTTCGTAAAGATATTTCTGTTTCTGTCATAAAAAAATCTGACAACTACTTTTAATCTAGTACCACCGAATAGTATCAATCAATTCAGAAAGTCTCAGAAGATATCAAATAATACATTATTGGGAGCAAAAATGTTTCCGTTAAAAGAAAAATCATTAGCAGTATTCAATCATTTATGTTCCGGAAAGTATAATGTTTCAGAGAGGCTTTCTAGAGAGCTCGCTAAAAGGTTTTCTTTTCAAACTCAGGCGATATCACATGAGAAGGGGTTAAATGTGTTTTCTCTACCCGCTTAGTAAGAACGTAGGCCTACTGATACCAGCTACGAACCGTGGCTTTGGCCCTCGTCACGCACAAGCAAAAGACACTTCCTGCAGGCCAACTGTGTTGACGAGAATTGAAATATATTTTACATATTAAAAGAGGCTGGTTGTTAAATGTTATGTTATTTTGTTTTTTTCGATATCGATACTAATAAGTCTGTGAAAGGTAACCGGTAATATGATCTGATTAATACTTTAAATTCTGGATAAAGAAATTTTAAAATAATTATAGTTTAAAAAACTAAAAAACACGCTTTTATAGAAAATAATACTAAAAAAAATAAAAAAAAAAAATCGAATGATTGCATTGTCATCGGTCTTTGACAGGTGTGCAAAATTTGAATGAAATCTGGCCGTTTAAAGTGGGTCAAAATCGTGCCCAACGGAGTCGGTTACAAACATACAAACAAACATACATACAAGTGAAGCTAATATAAAGCGTGTAATAAATATCATATCTTAAGTTTAGTCCACTTGAATTAAAAAAAAATATGTTAAATTATTAACATATATATGTGTGTAACATAATATTATTCGTTTTTATCAACTAGTTTATATTAAGTTTTGTGATTAAGGATTGAGAAAGTTCTCAAAATCTTTTAAAAAGTGAAATTTTCAAGAGGTATAGGAACAGAAAAGTTCTACAGACATAGTTCCATATCATTTAATTTACTCTTTGCTGTGCTGGTTTACTGGCAGTGGTTAGCCTCGCTCTTCGATACGCTGCCGTAGCTAGCACGCGCTTATATTGAATTAGAGTAGGTACATTAGATTTATTATGCTCTGTCGGAGCTCTTTACTGAAATCTACAGTGTTTATTATATTAGAAGAGACTTAGAATCCGAGAAGGAAAGCTTTGTCATTTTAGAAAGTAGATGGTCAATTTCATTTTGTAAAGGATTAATGTATAATTCCGTTAATGACACTATGTATTCCGTAATTTTTACATTTAATGCTGCAATCGGCTGTATTCTACAGATGAGACTCTAATAAAACAAAGAGAAAATTAATAAACGGATCTTTCGTGTTTATAAAATGAAACAAAGGCTTTTAGGGATTAAATATAAACAAAAGACTCTCGAGGAACGACTAGCGGCATTCGAAGCACTCCAAGTCAATTTTGTTCTCTTTATTGAGGCTGCTAATAAACTTCCCTCAACATAAGTAACCACTTAAATGTATGATCAAGTTTTTAGCATGACGATGTAATTATAAATAATTTTCAAGTTAGTAATAACGACCAGATCGCAAGAGCTTTTACAAAGATTTGATGAGAATATTAGGACTAAAATAAGTTTAACTACTCTCTTTTTGAGATTAAGTGACGACTTTTTATAAGTTTTACAATGCGGATGAAACCTGTCAAAACCTAGGAAGTTTATAGTCACACAGTCCTTCCATTTTGGTAGCTACAGCTAAAAATGGTCTCTATACCCTAGGGCTATCACAGAAATCATAATCCTTCCTTTAATGCCTTTCAGATTTTGAACTCCAAGTAGGAGAACTGAAAAACTCGGAACAATTCTATGAGTTACACAAATAATTGTGCTATGTGTCTAAGTGTCCATCGAAATAACAACACTCGAAGGGGTGGACGTTAGCTTTTTATTTTTATTTCATTAAGTGTAGGGTTAGTACCCTATACAGTTACATGTATACAGTTTTGCGTATATTGCACTAACTTGGTTAGTACCAAGTTAGTGCAATATACGCAAAACTGTGTAATATACGCGTTCGTATATACACAGTTTTATTTAATAATATAACTAGCGGACAAGACAGACGTTGTGTGCCTGAATTTAAAAAATATTATTCCTGGAACCCTATCGCAGCGCCATCTACCGGGTCCAATTGTAAATCTAAACCATTCTGGAATCCACCTGAAGACACACAAAAAATTTCATTAAAATCCGTCCAGCCGTTTAGGAGGAGTTCAGGAACATACACACGCACAAAAGAAATATTCTAAAGTTACGTACCTCGTAAACAGAGTTATGTATATTATATTGATATATCCGACACTTGTAACATTGTTACAAAGCTTTAGAATCAAGTGAAGCTTGATATTTGTTATGAGATTGTATAAAACATTGATTTGTATGGAAAAATATTCATGGTTTTAAGTTTGATATACAGCTTCACTCTCAGGGGTCAGGTTTGATTGCCTAAATGTCAACGTAAAACTACTAAATGTGAGTTTAAACTAAATTGCCTTCTTCTTCTAAACGGCCGTCTGATCCCAAATTAGGATGAGCATGTACTATGGTAACCAGACTGCTGATAAACATACTTATATATTTCTAAATACATACATATTTTAGATCAATTACACCCGGACACAGAATATTTATTATTTCCTTTACAGGCACCTTAATGCTAACAGAATAATCCATGCGCAGAAAGTGATATGTATTATAAACGTCTAAAATGTAAGTAAAGTAACAATCAGTAGGTTCTATAAGATTAAAAACAAACTTCAAATTTCAAAAACAAATAAATAGTAAAATTCTTGAGTAAATTAACATTAATTAAAATTGCAACAAAGTAGTAAAAATTAGATATAAATAATCATGCTCATTACACAATTATTTATCCTGGGTGGGAATCGAATCCACGACCTCTGGCTTAGCAGTCAGGATCACTAACCATTAGACCAACAGGCCAGTCGAAATTATATTATCGAGATTATATGTAAGTATCAAATTAACAAGAGCGCAAAGTTAATCACTTATCTGTAATTGCATACAGGAATTTGATATTTTAACAGCTTTTATTAGCTTCACTTATAACTAACTATGTTACCAAATCTTGAAACTCTCTATTGTCGTCCAAACATATACATATAAAGATTCATTTCGATACAATAACTAGAAGTAAGTTAAAATTGACTCCCAAGATTTGTTTCCATTGTTAGCTAGCTAGCTAATAATGTAAACAAATAACTTGGAACTAACTAACAAGTGAAGTACATTATAAAATTTTAGAACCGTTATATATACATAACGAAACTGAAAAATACTTCACTTAGCTTCATAAAAAAATTGATTTTGAAAAAAATCATCATGGCTGACATCCAAAAAATTTGAAATAAAATATACGTTATTAATTGACTGAGAGCACAACGAACGAGGCTCTCTATTTTAGGGTGGGTGATTCGGCTTTCTGTTGGCCCATTGTAATTAGTAATTGAATCTAGACAGTATAATTAATGATGATTGAAAGATATTGGCCGTTTTTTTGCCAGTTCCTTTTTTCTCTGGCTCTTTTTATTTTGTTGTGAACCTTGAAGTTAATGTAAATGTAGCTTTTGACGTTCATATGTTTTACATTGTGTTTAAGACAAATAAACTTGTAGGTCTTTAAGTGAGATATAGAGGTCTTGAAGGATATTAAACCTTCCACCCGTTTTCTGAAGCTTAATCGTGATTTAGTTGTCACTCACTGCTTTGTTGTTTTTGGGCTGTCTAAGAATAATTAATTATAATCTCCTGTAACGCTTGATTCCCACCCCAGAATATACCCTCACGCGATACAATAAAATAAGACTACAGTCTTTAGCTGTTATGTCAGTTTACGCTTATATCAATAAATATATTGTTTTATTTATTAAGATATCCAAGCCTATACAATCGAAGCGATATTTTTGACTTCAACAGCAAAACAAAGGATGGAAAGTCTTTAAAAATCTGAGTATTGTATAAGTCATTTAATAAATTTGAACACAGACCTTCAGGTTACGGTCTAAGAGCCAAACTAATCATATACTTGACCGAAAATATTTATAGTCCAATATTCTATTGGCACGCTAAAATTTGGCTTCATATAGGTTGTTCTACATCATGAAAATTGGTCTTCTACACAAACTTTGTAAAAAGCGAATGTAAATAAAACTTTCGGTACTTCAATGAATGCTCTCAAAACGTTTTACACGTTTTGAGAGCATTCATTTGACGACAAAAAATGTTTCATACTTTAATAGAACGCAACAGCCCGTGGCCGACGTAGTTAATAAATTTCTCGTTCCTTGCTTCCTTCAGTTGCTTTTTTGTAGTAATAAAAACATTCGCAGTTAGAATTCTACGTAAATATCGCACTCAAATGTTTCTGCCTTGTAACATAGCTTAAAACTAAGGTGTCATATATTTTAGACGTATTATGAATAAGTTGAAGACAATATATAATGGTTCAAAGGGTTTGCCTGAAAGTAAACGCTTGCTATATATATATGCTTGGTGTCTATACACACGTGCAGCTACAACGAATTCACTTGTGCATTATCAACTCTATCTCTGCCTAGTAGGGAAATCTGATATTCCCTATTTACCATGAGTGAGGAATGTGAGGATAGCACTAGTAAGAAAGAAGAAAGGAAGCAAGAAATTATATTTTATTCCAAAACCACAGCGCACGTACATACATTATGTCTACAGTGACAGTTTTGTTTGGTTTTACAAGTTATGTAACGTAACTCTATATAAAAAAATAAAGATAGATTAATATAAATATCTAGTAATTCCACTCTAAAAGACTCAAGGGTAGAAAGACATACATATGATGAAATTGATGAATTAATCTATTTATACCACTTTTGGGTGCCATTTCCTCAAGCGCACCATCCAAACGACCATTTAGAGGCTTAACCACCTTCTCATAAGTAGTATTTTGATACAATTGGGCTATTGTTTTGATAATTTTTTCACAAAAATATAGCTCACTTCTTGATAGCTCACACCCCACTAAACCATTACTGAAGTCGCATAAGGTTCATACCCCACAAATTACTAATTTAGAAGCTTCTTTAGAGCTTAGAGCTAAACTCGGTCATTCTGCTTATTAAAATGTTGCTCGATAGTAAAAAAAATCTCGTCGGTAAATAAATTTTTCCTGTGACCTTTTTTTGCGCACTGCCTAAGACGTTCTTTTGATTTTATCACCCTAGTCATTTTTAAATTATCAGTTAAGTAATCAACAGTGCATCTTTTTTTAAGCTGAAACCTCAGACATCTTTTAAAATACGCGATATGGTTCTGGGTGTTGTATTCATTTCCCTAGATCAAATCTTTTGTTTACGGACAAGATTTCTTCGGATTCTGCACTTTTCAGCTTTTAATCGCCGTTTTAGTACGAACATGAACAGATCTTTTTTTGTCACAAATAGAAGACATTTCACTAACCTGTCAATAGTCCGGTAAACAAACATTCCACTAATACCAAGCGGATGGAGTTTCAAAAATTGCATTTGGCTCCATACCTACTTAGTGTAATGCTATCACAGCAATACGGTTTTATATTTCACCCACTCCATTTATCACAAGAATATTTTTAACAAAGATTGGCCCGAAAATGAGACAATTTACACACTATGGTAAACAGACAGCTGATAAACATACTTATATATTACTACTACATTCATACTTATATATAATACACACATATTATAGTTACAGTGGTACACCCAGAGACAAAACAAATGACCATCACACAATTATTTGTCCTGGGTGGGAATCGAATCCACGACCTTTGGCTCAGTAGTCAGTATCACTAACTACCAAATCACCACTCCCGTCAAATTATTAATATAATTGTTGAGTATTTTTTATTGTAATAGTATTTATGGACAGACTGTTTAAATTTTTTTGATAAGTGGTAGTGGATATCATTCTATAGAGTATGTACTTATTATGACTTTTTTCACTTTGGATTCCTTTTGAACTATGTAAGAATAGAATAGAATAGATTTATTTGTGTTTAAACATGGTTACAAATGAAGATCTTAACAGTTCAGCATGTTTAACCATATCAATGGTATGCAAATATTGATGATGAAGAGTACTTCTACAGAGTTCCATTTTTAATTTCGTGGGGTCTCTTTTCATAAATTTACAATTTTCACTTACCTTAGAAAAACATGTATAAAGATACCAAAGTCAAAACTTTAAACTTCCTAAATATTGGTCACTGACTACTCCGGCTATTGTCCTTAAATATTTTGAAAAACAAAAGGGCTTAAGTAAAAACTTAAGGTAGCTTTAAGAACTTTGCTTTAACAATTTTTAATGGAATGTTCTTTTGCAGTCTAAGTATAATGGACTGCAAATATAATAGAGTTGTCAAAATATTTTTTAACACTACTTAAATAACACGGCTACTTATCAAAGCTGTTAGTTTGTAAGCCATTAAAAGGCGGTGTTTTCATTAAGGTAGAAAAATTGCAAATTTAAACATTTAAGACAAGAGATGGTTTAAAATAGAGGACCTGACGTTTTGAACTATAAGCAAATGCATTGTAAACCTTTAACTAAATTCTGATTAAGGTGAAATATCAGACTGTTCATTGTTGGTTAATTACTATCTTTAATTTTGCATCTTTCACTCAAAGTGACACATGTAAACAAAAAATGAAACAGAATTGACAAATAAATTGAGAAATGAATCGATCCAATAATGTTGCGTACGATGGTTTTTTTCAAGATGGACGAATAGACGTCCATTTTTTTACGTTTTTGTTATTTAACTTGTATAATTATAAAACACTTGACATTGGCGGAATTCCTGCGCTGATTCTTGTGCGCGATATGTCCATAATAAAATAATAAATAATATAATGTTGCGTATGTCATTCCAGCTAAGCCGTGTGAACATGGAATAAAAGAAAAATGAAGCATTCACTCTATTGAACATTCATTCGAGTGAATTGTCTGATATCACCTTTACTGTGACATAATCTAATTAAGGAACCTTAACTCATCATCCTCCTCCGCGCCTTTTTCCAACTAAGTTGCAGTCGGCTTTCAGTCTAACTACGATATGACCGAATTTCGATATTGACTTTGAGCGACTGCCATCAGACCTCCACAACCCAAGTACTAAGCGATATCGAAGTTCTATAGTCAGACTAGCTTGTGGGATTTTTTACTGCTCTAACTACCCGTAACGAATGCTACAGATGTTCGTATGGCAATAGACGGTTTAACGTGCTCTCCGAGGTCCGGAGGGGTCTCAATGTGTTAAGAATGGTCACCCATCCTAAGACTGACCTGGCTAGTATTACTTAACTTTGTAATGTGCTAACCAACTCGGTTACCACTTAGCCACGAGCCCCTCAATTATTATATATAAGGAAAATTGACTACCAAATAATTTAAATAGCTGGATTTCCATTTTTTTTCCTTTAATTAGGATTGAACAACGAAATCCGCAAGGGGATAACGTGTGGCTTATTTTATGGAGAAGAAGTTATTATTCACGATGAACTCCATCTTCCAGACGCGACCGGAAATGAATGTGAATAAAACCTGATGGATACACGAAAAATAAGAGAACACGTCAAGGGAACGGTTTAAATTGGGTTGTAATGTAATTGATTGTAATGAATTGGATTGTAATGTATTTCGAGCATATGTCTTAAAAGCATTATATGCCATATTCTTTTCCTTCCTTACAATGCAAATTCAAATTCAATATCTGCATTTCATAAAACTGCTCAACAATTATTAGAAATCGTTCTTTTTTAAACTCATATTGGACTCATATAAATAAGTCAGGACTATTTTCCTTGTAACCAAGCAATGTAAGCACCTTTGAGTCTGTTATGTTCTTAATACCCACACACTAAATAATTTTCAAAGCTTTGTCACATGAAGTTTTATAGATTTCATAAATTATCGAATGTTCATGTGAAATTTCAGTACAAAATCGCTAACATTATTACGCTCTGATAGTTATGTTAAATAGCCTATTAAATTTACATGGCCCGTGTTACTTAACTGTCACCTGCAACCTCTTGCTTTCTAAGGCCTTTTAAGACTATGAGCTTTAAACGAGAAAACTTTTAATAAAAAAGTAAGTTCATATTACCGTCATAAGTGTGTGGTAGATAATGAGGATTAACATTACATAACTTTTATAAAATATGAACCTTAAATCCCTTGGCTTTATGCTTCATAGAGGTAATATATGACGCAGTTAGCAACTTCGAAGGAATGTTACTACTAAACAGTGCGTTTTATAAAAGATTTCTAGATTCTACATGATTAATAAATACGTTAAAAGATGTCACAGACTGAGCCCTATGTTCAGCCATCCAACTGAACTACTAGTATGGTATGATTGTTACAGTCTCTTGTGAAAAGTACTCGATCTTAAACAATATTATTCTGTGCACATATTCTCAAAACACAAATTTCATATGAACAAATACTTCTATTTGTATATCTTGTAAATCATTTTACCTAAATATTTTGTCGAATGAAATGAGATTTAAACGACACCTTTTTTACAATTTAGAAACTTAAACACCGACTATTACAACTAACGCCTACACAAACATAATTATAAGAAGTTAAATTCAGGTTGTCTTACAAACTTTTAAACTGTTCGGCGCTATTACAATTATTTTCAGTCGACATTGTAATATTATTATACAGCCCACGCGATCGCCTCCCTTTTAAAATTCTGTTTATCCTATGAAAAAACAGAATCTACCCTCATACTTATGTCCCTTTGGTATCCCTCTGTCTGTCTATTTAACACTGGCTATGTTGTTTTTTTAGTATTGACGGAACAAATACTCATAGTGGACTAAAAAAAGACAACTGTGTTTTGTGATACTCTGTAATGCTATTAATAAGAAACGAAAAACGTATTTAAAAAATGAATATTGGCCATTTTATTACGTAAGATTAAACAACTGAGGTGGAATCTTTGAAAATAAATACATCATCGGCATCATCACGGGACAAATGTGTGGGCATAGGACATCGTTACCGAATCTGTTAATAATACTGATACTAGGGCGCTACATAAGTCTTGTCGTACTTTGTGAAATATGTTTTTTTTTCGAAGTACGTTGTGTCCACGGGCTGTAACGCTTTTAACCTCCTCATTGCTCGTCGCGTCGCTTCGGTTGTTTTTTTACGTACGAGAATAAATCAAAGCCACATGGCTCTAAATCCGGTCTATAAGGAGGGTGTTTCAGCTATTTAATTCCAGCTTGGTGCAAAGTTTTGCCGCCTTGCATGGACGTTATCTTGACGGAAAAGCCAAGTATTAAGTCTTGAGTTTGGTCCTTAAATTTTTAAGGCTTGTAATACTTGAGACTAACATTCCTTTGTATAACATGCAGCAGTAACAGTATTCCCTATATCAAGCACAACCAATATTCTTCTCTTAGTAAAAAATACAGGAACCATTCTTTTTTTAGGGATTGGGACATTTCCACAGACGTCGGCGGTGGTTCATCTTCAAACATCTACAAAGGTTGAAATAATGCAGCCAGGTAGAGACACAAAATCGTACTTAATTGTATGAATTAATGAATCGATATCATGACTATATAAAATTGTTATTGAGCCACTACAAATAAACCAGTGAACGTTTATTTTTCCGAGAAATATCTAATATGTATGTTTGAGGCACTAAACATAAATATTGATTTTATATTTACATAAAATATTTTGATAGGTAAAGCTCTGGTAAACAGAATGATACTGTTGCCTACGTTTATTTGTATCCAGCAGAAGTAGTTTCACTCGTTGATTGCTAGACTGAAAAGAAACCGGCTAAGTGCCACACACAGTACTGGGTTCCGTGGTTGACAACTTCATTTAAGTAATTTTCAAAGAAATTTGTGAGAAATTTTGCTCTTTATTTTTCCAAGTACATTACTCGTTAACTTATAAACCTTGGTTAACTGTGACAGTTTTATTTTAACTTCGTTTACTTCAATATATACTAATGCCGTGAACTTTTTCACATTTCCAAAAACAACCATTTAGCAGGCGGATACTTGAGTCACAAAAATAAACATTTTAAAACTTAATATTTCGCAAACGGATCACTGAATCGGCAAATCCATGTCACAAAACCGCAACATCTTTAAAAGAAGTATCCAACAAAACATCCAAATTACAGCTTTTCAGTACTAAGAGTCTCTGTGCTAGCTGACAGTTGTCCGTCCGTACAACCGGACATAGCGAAACTATAAGGGCTCCTTGTTTACTACAGAACATGAATATTAGATAGTGTTAAGAACAAATGTTTTGCCGTGTTGAAACGATCCAACTCCGTTTTAAATGCAATAATGGTTATAATGAACATTCGTTTCATTAGAAGAATTAATCAAGGCACAAAGAATCTGCTACTCATTGCTTACCGGATAATGTCATACTTATACCCTAAGTACTGTTTTTGTTTGAATTTACATTTCTAGTCGGCTTATGGGAAACATATTTCTCCCTCCTATATAAACTTGGTAACTGTGCTCTGTGTCAAATATCGTAAATATATTTTTGGTTCCCATATCCCATATAAACATATTTGGTTCCCAAAAATATATATAATTACTACTACTACTATAAGTAATAAAACATTAGTAAGTTTAGTCACGAATGGCTTGTAGTGTAGTAACTTTATATTTTATTTATCTTAGCAAAAGTGTTAATATTGACCAATCCATTAAGAAGAATCCTTGTATAAAATACGAATACTCTTTATAGGAAATGTGACGAAATGTTTATTTACGACGTGCCGCCCGCTTGGCTCCTAATACCAACGTAATCATTCAACGTCCCGTGAAGCAATAAAAACGTAAACTCATTTCTATTTAAGCTCATAAATGTGACGTGGTATTAAAAATAAGTTACTGATTTTTTGCCATATTAATAATCATATGTGTAGTCTGTTTTAAAATGAGATTCTATAAAGTTCTGTAGGTTCTCAGATTGAATAAATAAGTCCTACATTTCCGTCTATCTCATTTCCTATAGAGAACTGGGCTAATATTGGGCAACATGCAAGTAACTACGCAATAAGAAATACACTATGCAGTTTGCGACTTTAATTAAATTTTATGGATCAGACTTGATTGTTTTATACTTATTAAACTTTAATGTTACTCAAATGTCCGACCAGAAAGATTGTAAGATTCGGAAAATTTAAAAAAAGTGTTAACGGTGTAAGCGTGTGTTTAACAAAATATTAGTACACTATAGTAAATAAAATTAACAGTTATTCATGTAATAAATTAAACTTGCAATTAAATTTCATTCAATTACAGTTATTAATTATAGTTACTTAATTTGGACGGTGCTGTCGTGGCTTCGTGCGTCTATCACTATCACAAAGAAACTTCGGTACATATGTATGTACAAACTGTTATTAATTGTCAGGTATGGAATAATTTCAAACATACTTTTTAACGTTGACTATCTAACTAGTTTTGAGTACTGTTACTAGTTTTCACGTAAACTAAATTACTTAATTCGTTAAACCATTAACGAATTTAAATGTCTCAATAGTCTTCTAATTTTGTACACCATAAAAGATGTACTTTTTATCCGAAATAGATAAACATGATTTAACGAAATCGCTTAAACAATAATTTGTATACATAGTTTTCTCCCAAAGTGGACGCAACAAGTTTATACCAAAGATTAAAGTAATTTAGTCCAGTAAAATTTAGTTTGCAGCCTGAATTTGGGAATACCTTAGCGGCAAAGAGCTATCTATTATATTACACATTTCTTTTATATTCATATCTGCTTGGCAGGCAAGGGCAAAACCTTGTGTATTTACATATATAAACATTCACCAATATATAATACATATTATCTCAGATTACATGTAACAAGTTATTCAATTATCTTGAAGTTCCATATCACTTCGGTAAATAATAGTAGTGTTCAAATACGAGTGAATTCTCCAGAAATCGTCGGTATTCTCTCGGGAAAAGCCCAACATAAACAAGTGCAGAGCTGTATGAATAGTGTGAGGATGTTGTGGAAATTTAATACGCGTTTAGACCTCACACTGTGTAATTCTCGTTTCACTTTATATGTAACTACATACATTTCTTCCTATTACTATTTTCTTGAACTGTTGAACACAAATTAAGTAAAAGCCGCATTCATTAATGAAATTCAGTTGAAAAATATTTCTTAATTTTGGTCTTCTTCTCTTTTAAAATTCTTTGTCATTTGTCATAAAATGGCCTAAAACATTGAATGTATTTAAGAAATACTTTTATTTAGAAAAAAAATATTCAACATGATCCCTAATACAATCGTTAATATAAGTAAATATATGGGTTCCGTTGAACCCTTATCTTGTTGTCACTTTAATGTTATAATAAAAAAAAACGGACAAGTGCGAGTCGGTTCCGAAAGCAAACAAACTTGTAGGTAGATGGTACCTTAATCTTTTCCGAAAGACAAACTTAATTTTGCAGTTTTAAAAATACTCCCGCATACATCGATTTACGACAAAGTCAATTTTGCCAACCGCAAAGTGTTGTTTTTAAAATCTAAGGCTTAATGGCCGTATCTTTTAGAAGCTTGATATTTTTACAGCTTAAAGGGACCGCCAACATAGTATTGCTGTTAATTTCAACTTAACGCCTCCACGGGTTTTGAGTAAAAGGGTCTTGACAGGTGTGTCTGTCAGACAGACAGATTTAACAATAAATTAAAGAATTTCGAAATTAATCCTTTACTTGTGCTATAAGACCTTACTTCTTACCACATTTCATGGTTCTAGGTCAATGGGAAGTACTCTATAGTTTTGATTTATCTGCAAAATGTTCAAATTTGGTCAAATCTAACGCTTAAATGGTAGTATCTTTTGATTGCGTTCACGTAGAATTTGATTTTTTTTACAGCTTCACCGCAGACATAAGTATTTGGTATTAATTTCAACTTCATGCGTCCACGGGTTACTGAGAAAGGATCTTGACAGACAGACAGACAACAAAGTGATCCTATAAGGGTTCCTTTTTTGCCTTTTGAGGAACGGAACCCTAAAACACCATTAACGTGTCTATTTCGTTTTGTCAGAAGATATACGGAATACTAAAGTAAAAAGCCCGCTAAAAAGTCAAGTAGGATCCAAATATTGAAGTACTGTTTATATTTTAATCTAATGTATCTCACATGTAATTTAATAATATAGCATATTTGAAAAAATATAGGAGTAATTCAGAATAAAAGGATAACGTGTAATGGGAGAGTTAACCCTTTCCTGACTTTTCATATAAAACATTGAGCTAACTTTATCGTCATGAAATATATTCCAATATGTTAAAGACAAAAAAAAAAGATATGTACGTCAACCATGTCCTTTTCAAAGTCTTAGCTCATACAAAAACAGACCTGTAAATAAATATCTATATTTACACATAGTTGTAAATAAGTAGGTCTATGGTATATCCAACCAAAACTTCGCAATTATCGTTTCGTATATGTGGGCGAATTAATTTGCATTGTACTTGAACTAAATCACTAGAAATGGTAAATATTTGTAGCTTGCTCTTACCTGTATAGGTATTAGTGATGTGTCGGATATCCGTATCCGTATCCGCTTATATCCGAGAGAGAAAATAAAACTGTATTCGTGTCCGTATCCGTCACTTTTTGGCGGATCTTGAACGCATTTTTTACATTATTATATTTTATTACGTTTATGAAATTCTAAATTCATTTTGCTAAAATGATATATTTACCTAAGTATATTTAATACCTATCTAATGTAGTGAGTTACTAGCATTATTGACAGTTATAAGGTATTATTATTACCTTTATAACGAGATTAAACCTCAAATCTTTGTGATATGTGTGTTAAAATAATTTTGTAAAAAAATACGAGCAGTGCAAGCTGAAATTAGCCCTTGACGTCATGTCAAGGTCACCCGTATCGGCATTAATGGAGAAAAAGGGTTGAGGTCCGTATCCGTATTCGCGGATCTAGACATAAATTTTACTATCCGGCACATCACTAATAGGTAATTGTCGTTGGTTGTACAAGTGTGACGTACAAGCGCTCTGATCAAAGAGGCTCTGATATTTTCCACTCCGTGACGTAAGCCTGTAGTGCTGTACTATTACTAACTACATTAGTAAGTACTGTTTGTAGTAATTCTTAGAAACTGTGCTATAATATGTTTCAAAGTTTTGTGTCAGAAAGAAAATGAATGTCTATATGCCCACTTTGTTAGCCAGCTGCGACCGTTCCCTCGGTAATAAAATAGTTTGATCGAAAAACTTTGTCACTAATATCCGTAGGAATGTTTTAATGGTTATCATATTGTTGAACTTAAATAAAGATTTTTATTTCCTCTAACACTTTACTGAAAAGAATAAAAGAGTATTGTTTTTACAGCATTAATTTCTTTATCTACCTCAAAATAAATAATTTCTTACGAAAACGAAGAGGCGTCTAATGGAAGAGAAAAGCCTTTAATTATATGTCTTACAAAATATGAAATGGATTTTTGTAAACCTATTTCTTCATGTATCTTCGTATATTTGACTATTGGAAACTTTTACACATCAACACATCTTTTCGAAAATACCACACAAGTACCTAACTTGAAATCAGGTGTAGTACAAAAGGAGAACAGCAAAAGGTGCAACTATTGCTTAATTCTAGTTTTTATGTTGACATAATTTTGATATACGTGATTATTAAGATCACATTTACCAATATTATTAAGAGGTAATGTTTCTGAGTGTGTAAGCTTAGGAATTTGATTTTGGAATTAGGAGATAATCTATTTAAGTTGATTCTTAGCTGTGATACAAGTTGATACACAATGTAAAACTTTATTCTTGAGTAAAATTATTTTTTGTTTTAATTTACTTATGTAAAAAATGCAACGTGCTCATGTGAGAAAAAGTAAAGTCCCTTTATGGCATCAGCTATTCTGTCTGAAATGCGTGAGTAAATGCCCAGATTAAATTAAGTATTTACTTAGGTAAAACGGTGGATAAAACTCAGGTAAGGTGAGGTAACTTAGGGAATTAAAAGATGGTCTACTCCTCATACAGTCTAGCCGTTTAATGGTAAAGTGACCTACATTACAATTTGAATTTAAAATTTATAATAAACGCTTTACATATTATACCAGCAATCATAACGTACACTGGTATTGGTAAGTATTTTATTAGGTACTTTAATAAACTGCTTATGAATAACTTATAACTAATAATAAGCTTGTGTTTAAATATATATTATGAGACGCCGCAACAAATATTCATTTAAAAAAAACCGGTACGTCCACCTCGGAAACCAATTCTCGAAGATTTTTGCCCGTCTTTTCCGAAAGACAAATTTGACTTTGCAGTTCTAAAAATACTCTCCTTACATCGTTTTACGACAAAGTCAACTTTTCAACCCCAAAATATAAGATTGTAATCACAAAAACATTTTTTTTATGTGATAAAACAACAAATTAACGACTTTCAGATTTTTTCCAATACTTTTGTTTTTTTTTGTTTTTTATTATAAAAAGACAATTCCCGCATTAGGAATTAATCTTGTGTGTGTCGCGGGGGACTTTACAGACATACAAACAACGTACACAAAGAACACCCAGACTGGTGGGAATCTAACCCACGACCTATGGCATAGCAGTCAGGGTCACTAACCACTAGGCCAACAGGCATACTATACTTGTGCTATTAGACCTTGTTTCTTACCAAATTTCATGATTCTAGGTTAGGTTAGGTAGGTTTTCTTTTCATTACGTTGACTTCTAAAGCTTGTTTTTTTACCACTTCAAGGGACCGCTAACATAAGTGTTTGATATTAATTTCAATTTTAAGCCTTCACGGGTTCCTGACGTACAGACAGACAGATATAACCACATATTAACGACTTTCGGATATTTTCCTTCACTTGTGCTGTGAGACCTTGCTTCTTAGCAAATTTCATGATTCTAGGTTAATGCGAAGTATCCTGATTGATTTACGTACGAGATGTTCAAATTTGGTCAAACCTAAGGCTTAAATGGTCGTATCTTTTGATTGCGTTAACTTAGAAGCTTGATTTTTTTACCAATTTAAGGGACCGCTGAAGTATTTGATGTTAATTTTAACTTTATATCTCCACGGGTTCCCGAGGAAAAGGGTTTTGACAGATATACGGATATCAAACTGATCCTATAAGGGTTCCTTTTGAGGAACGGAACCCTAACTAGTTCTTATTGTAAATGAGAGAAGTGTAAGGTTTAGACAAGAGTTGGGGTTATATCCTAAAGTTACAAAATCTATGAAGTATTAGATTAATTCAATTAACAAGAACAATTTTATCTTTCCCTCAAAAGATGAAAGTCGAAAGTTGTCCACGGAGGTCGGGTTGGAATGGAATGAAAATGAAAATTGTCAAAGTTCAGAAACTGGATATTGCTTTAACAAACATTTCTATAACATTTTACATTATAATAAGAAGCTTTCGTTGACAAGTGATCAATGATATACACGAAGTGTATGTGTTGTTTTTATCCGTTTAATTTCTGACCAAATCATACGTTTAAACAGAAATTATTGTCCTTTTTCTGTTATTGGTTCAATCAGTAACTATTCATTTCATTTACAGTAATAGTTATTATGGATGTGTTCGACAGCACCAATGATAAATTAGTGCTAATAAAGTTTAAGGTATTACCTTTGTATTTAACTTTGTTTGTGATTGTAAAGACATTGCTAGCAAGAGACTCTGGCCATAAGGGATAAACAGAACATAAATAAGCTTCCTGACTCTCGTCCCAGTACCTTATTGTATAAGCAAACATGTCCTAAGATAGTGACACATTATGTAGTGCGACCGTGCCGTGCCGAATATATATTTATGTTTAGCTCTATTAATTTAAATCTGTGGTACAACAATATACACATGTGTAACTAAACTAAATCTGTTAGTAATTAATAAGTGGCCGTAGTTTGCTCAAATTCCAATATTTTTTTCTTATAGCGAAACTAATAGTTCCTGTATATATATAATTAAATTTAAAAGTAAAAATAATTACAATTAAATTTACATATTTAATTGTAATTATTTTATACATAATATATAAAATACGGTTTAATCTTACCATGATTATGAAAATCCATAATGCTTATACCTACAAAAATTATGATTGCAAGCACCTGTAGAGTTTCATAATGTTTATTGGCAGTTTGCCAATGTCTTTGTGTGGTTAGACCTCAACACGAAACAATCCCGTCAAACCATTTAATCAGGTCACGGTACTTGAATGGAAATTAAATAGATGAAACTATTTATACTAGTGCACTAAAATAGCTAAAATATGATTCTGTATGTCTATAAAAGGTACAAATATGTCTATAACTACCAAAAATTATTCTAGTTTAGTCGTTGCGAAAGGACCTTTTGTCGCGTGTCTAAAAATGAAAATGCGGCCGGCATGCTGTCAACATCACTTTAGCGAAGCCAGGTACATCGATTTTTCGCTTTTTAGCCCACCTTTTTATAACACTGTTTCAACTCAAAAGGCAAAAAAAAAAGGTTTAAAACAACATTCACCGTTTACGCTATTTGAATATCGATTTAAAAATACACGGCTTTGACATTATTTTACAAACAGGAGAACGTTTTAATGAATACAAATAAATACAATTGAAGTGTCTGTTTGTAATGACAAAATAGTAGCTTTTTTTAAGCTCTTACAATTATTTGCACGATACCTATGTCTAAAAATCAGAACTTTCACTGGCAGGTAGCTGGTGTTATAAGGAGTAACTTAAGCTACATTTAATTTTAGAAAAAGAATTAGGGTTCCGCGCAAAATATATAAATATGTACACGCGAAGGAAGCCGCGCGGGAACTTCTAATTTTACATAAAAATAATTAAATTCTTAAATTTGTATTACTGAAAAGTAAGCTACAATTACGAAAATATTCCATTTTAAAGAGGTTAGCCTCTTCCCAATATTACCGTTGTCATTCATGGCCCTCTAAAAGACTTATTTAGGTAATTACTTTTCATTATTTATTTATTTTCCAGCCAGGAGTTAAAAAATACTTCTATCAGAGTTTGTTAATGTTTTGAATAGGGACAGATTCGGTTCTACTTTGAAAGGACACACGACGAACCCTTTGTTGTTAAAGCATGTGAAATAAATTGATTCCGAAGGTAGAATGTGAGGCCACCTGCAAAAGGGAACATTTTTGTCCAATAATGAGCCCTGGTAGATTGACAGTTCTTACCACAATAATCGATCACACGCTGTCACCGTTTTGATCTGATAGTAAAGAATTGTAGACTGGAATTCTTTAATAATTATCCTTTCTTTTCACGGTAACTCAATATTAACACATGGTTTTATGTAGGTGTTATATCTAGAAGCAGTTGGTGAATGGTCAGTCGGGAAGCAAAACAAAATGAGCCAGTGAATTTTAGTAGCTTTATTTAAGACTGTATCGTGAATAAACTTTGATGAACATGACTTTCAAGTAGAATATTTGAATGTAAATGTAAATACAACACAAAAAGGAAAAAATACAGTATCATTAGCAAATGCCGCTAAATGAAAACACAAACAAGGTCATTAGTTATCCATGCCATATTAAGCGCGTTCAAACTAACAAACAAGAACTGGTAGGTATGTTTGTTTGAACGCACTAATCACCGTTTCTAGAGTTCTATATATCCTGTGTCAGAAAATACTCAACAATAATAATAGCTTGAGATATCTTACAAACGGTCGAGTCAATGAGCGGAAATAAAAAAACTGTTGTCCTGTAGTAGTCGACAACAATACAGGCATAACCAATATTTCATAAAAAAATGCGAGTACCCGTGTACTGAAACACGTGCTGATTTATATGCTTAATAACTGTTCTGTGTAAGTTTTAGTATCACACTAATATGACTTTTTCCTGATCTCATTAATCGTTGTTGGTTGACAGTGAATTAGACCGGCCCATCGTCAAGACCGGCTTACTCTGATTCATGTTTTGTGTTTTGTTATAACAAAAAAAGTTTATTTAATAAGTATTCAATTTAGTATCTTAGAGGAAACAAAACTTTGCAGATTAAAGCCTACTACTAACTACTGAATATTTTGATTTCGTTGGTATGAATCAACTATAAAAAAGTTTATACCCGTTTTTCTTAAGAGTATTTTTCTACAAGGGAATTCACTTGTCAGAATTACTAAGGCAAACAAACATAAGCCGTATGTAAAGTTCAGACGACGACTTTCTCCATTTCCATATCTACACACGGAATTTAAATTATGCTTTGTGATGAGCGAGGCCAGAATCTAAATAATGCCTCTACACCACATTCACATGTGGCAAGCACATAAATGAAACATAAGGTAATTATTTGTGTGATTCATAACGAGTTGTTTTGTGAACGAGTTGTTTATTAAAATGTTACTGTTTTACGAATTAGGCTTTCAACAAATTGTTATGATGATGACTCCGTAGATTACTACAATACCCCAGAGGACTTTTTGGTAATCCCAACCTGTCTTATCGAAACTACATGTCACTCAACAGCTGTACTGTGACTGTGTCTTATCTACACCGTTTTCATTAAACAATATGTATATGCAAAATAATATGTTTATGTATTTCGTAGTTTATTTTGTATGGATTTCAGCAATCTGGTTACCATAGCGCAGGCTCTGCCTAGTTTGGGATCAGACGGCCGTGTCTAAGATGTGTCAAGATATTATTATTTCTTTAAAAACTTAGACATTTATCTTAAAGACAAGTACGAGTACAATACAAGGCAAAGAAAAAATAAGTACAATTTATTCCTTAATATATAAAGCTCATTTAAATTTAAAACAAACATTTATAAGCTCTTTTACACTTGGGCCCTGCCTGCCTTTAGATAAATTATAATATATGTATGTGACTTTATAAAAGACAGCTCGTTTTCTAAAAAGATTAATACTACTTCACTTAACTAAATAACTTTCGAAACTAAAAGAATATACTTTAAGCCTTCGAGGAATTCGTTTCATATCTGAATTTCAGAATATTCAATATATCTCAAGATATTTATTTTCAAAAATATAAAAAAAATATGTGAATAGTACATTACAAATCGTAGTTTTGGAGGAGATGGAGCACAATAGATTTCTGATGTAATTGCAGCAGTACCACTGGTGTAACTAAGATGACCACCGATGACCGCTTGTTATTAAAAACTTTTCTGAAAGCATAAAGATAAGATTTGCAAATTATCTTTCCAGTAATCACTTGGAAGTAAAGTATTTTAATAATTAGAGGCACAAATGTGGTGATAGTGGGTAGAGACAACTACTTACTCACTTTCTATTGCCAACGTATGAGAGCTTGTAGAGACGTCCCTTAAGTTTATTCTTTATTGTTGAAAGCTGGTCACTCTTTGTGGAGTTTTGATCTATTTTACTATAAAATAACAATGAAGGTTCCTCTACCAAATATACCCCAATTATAAGGTATTCCTATACAATTTAAGGGTAATATTGTTTATATGCGTCACAATAGCGATGAAGAGTATTTGGAGTGTTCACCTTTATTAGCATGATATTGTAGTCCTCCTTCCATTTGAAAAGAGAAGGTACGAATTCTTTTCGAACCTTCTCTTTGTGTGTGATGTATCTGTGCTTCTACAAACCCGTAAAGATGTTATAGTACAAATGTATTATTTTCAAAATTAAGTAGTGGAAAGAGAAAAAAATTCATTTAGTTCAAACTCCAGACATACCGTAAATATAGAATACATTACTGCTTTAATCTTAAGTGGGTTCTACTCACTAACGATGTATGTACAACTGTGCATACATCGCAAATCTTTAGAACTAAAGAGCCAATCTTTTGTCAGCAATTTTTTTGAAAAGAAGACCTTTTATCAAGGCACCGTTGGTAAAATCAAATGCTAAGTCAGACAAAAGAAAGAATTTTGATTTTTTCTTAGAGCTTTCGACGCAGTGCGCTCTTGAAGGTCCAGCTCTCTTCCGTCCGATAAACGGCTGAAAATTGCATTTCATAGACTTAGGAATCAACATTGGAAAATATTTGTTTTTATGCTTAAAATCGGTGCTGAACTTTTAGTTCTTAAGTAATAATAATAACAAATACATTTATATATAAATAAGTAAATACACCTATATAAATAGAGAGCTATATAACATAAATGCACCGATTTCAAGAATAAAACCAAACATCGAACAATACATTAATATCGTTCTAAAAATGGTCAAAGAATCTGCTAAATGAAATGAATGTTATATTAAACTATTTGCATATCAATTACGTTTAAATTTCTTATTTTAATACATAATTGTGATTTCTATTTATATAGGTGTGTGTATTTACTTATCACTACATATTATAAAACAAAGTCCCCCGCCGCGTCTGTCTGTCTGTCTGTCTGTCTGTTCGCGATAAACTGAAAAACTATAGAACGGATTTTCATGCGGTTTTCACTAATGGACAGAGTGATTCATGAGGAAGGTTTTGGTATATAATTTGTACCCGTGCGAAGCCGGGGCGGGTTGCTAGTTTATATATAAATGTATTTGTTTATGTATTATAGACGTATGTAAGTACTGATACAACAAAACCTACTAATATTATAGATGTGAAAGTTTGTGTGTATGGATGTTTGTTACTCTTTCACACAAAAACTACTTTACCGATTGCGATAAAAGTTGTTATGTAGATAGTTGAAGATCTGGATCAACACATAGGTTTTTATCCCGATATTCCCACGGAATTGGGACTTACGCGGGTGAAACCGTATATACCGATCTACTATTACTTATTTATAGTATAATCCTTTTTCGACCTTTTTACACCAAAACTACCCACGTAAATCACTACGTACACACCTGACCATCCAAAGGTTGCCTGGAAGACATTGCTTTTTGATAAAAGGCCGCCGATCCTGAATTTTATGTGTATAATAACTGTTTCTATATATTTGTTGTCATTGTCCTAGTGACTTCTCCTATCACAGGACGAACAAACATACGGGTACACGACCCCCACCTCTTTGAGCTACTGCTGTCTCAGTCCCGTTTCCCCGTAAACTTAAACAAAACATTCAAAATTTTATTAATTATGGTCGAATTTTGATCACAAAAAGGTGTGAAATGTTATAGTTTATTTCTATAAATACAAATATAACATAAATGTTAAACACTCTCAAACCCATACTATGTTTGAATATGTACCTACTTGAATCTGGTTATGTTAGGAGATTCAAAAAGGTTCTATTTGTGAAGACAGTTTACCATTATATTACCCCTATGAGTATTCCAAGAAACTTTTAAGACCTCTCTAATATTTCATGTCCTAAAATTTATGGTACAAATAAACGTACTACTAGTGTGTGTTTACTTTGTACTCGGAGTAATAAATTAGCGTAATCGAAAAAGTTTATCATTGATGTTATAACGCTTACGTAAGCAAACTTAAGTAATTAATCTTCATTCTAATAATACATGTAACACATAAAACGGTACCTTACTGTACTAAAGTTCAAATCCATTGTATAACTAAAATTTAACTATAATAGGTATTTTCTTCAATTAAATATTATAAGTCCAGATACTGTGACTATATTTAAACCGTCGTTCAGTTTGAAGCCACAATTTGGAGCTGTGTGACTGAACCCCGCCCAACGCGAGTTCATTACGTACGAGTACAATCTTGCGCCTTGCGCGCATGACAGTTTTATTACAAGTAATTTTTAGGGTTCCGTACCTCGAAAGGAAAAAACGGATCCCTTATAGGATCTCTTTGTTGTCCGTCCGTGTGTGGGTCTGTCTGTCAAGACCCTTTTTCTCAGGAACGCGTGGAGGTATCAAGCTAGAATTTATATCAAATACTCAAGTCTACTGTCCCTTGGAGCTGTGAAAAAATCAGCCAACGCAATCAAAAGATACAGCCGTTTATGCCGCAAATTTCCGCAAATTTTCGACACTCGCAAGGGAATCAAAACCCACAGGGTACTTCCCGTGAACTCAGAATCTTGAAATTTGTTACGAAGCAACGTCTTATAGCACAGATAAAGGAAAAATTGCGAAAACCGTATATTTTTAGTTAGATCATATAATAAAAATATTTTACGGAACCCTCGGTGCGCGAGTCCGACTCGCACTTGGCCGTTTTTTTTAAATGTTATATTAAATACAGACTTTAGAAATATATTATGACTGTTGGTCTAGTGGTTAGTGACTTTTGAACCAGAGGTCGCGGGTTCGATTCCCACCCAGGACAAGTAATTGTGAGCACGATCATTTGTACTATGTCTGGGTGTAATTTATCTATAATATGTATATATTTAGAAAAATAAAAGTATGTTTATCAGCAGTCTGGTTAACATAGTATAGGTTCAGCCTAGATTGGGATCGGACGGTCGTGTGTGAGATGTGTAAAGTTCGTCGTGTCAAAGTCAACAAGCTCATAGAAACTCAAACAAGCAGGGCATCTGGCATTCTAAACGTCCGTCGCGCAACTAAGCATAAAGTAAATCACGAATAGTGTTGATAAGAGAAACGGATTTTGCACGCTGACAACTATAAATTTCAGACAGCGCTAAACATAAACATAGGTACAAACAAGCAGATTAATTATTATGTAAAATGAAATGATAATAAAGAATACATACGATTAAAAGAAGCTCATACCTAAAAGATATGATTTCTTTATTGAGAAAACTATATTAAAATTTCATCATTAAATACAAAACCACCGACCTGTACCAATCTATTAGGCATGAGATTAACTGATTCAAGATTTTATTTTGGTTTTTTTTTTTTTTTTATTGGTCTAGTAAGATACCCAGGTCTGGAGGACATCGTACAGTTAATCACTTACTTTTGCTTTTTATAAAATTAGTTTAATAGTGTTAAACGTTATTCTATATTTTTATTAGAGCCTGATTCATTAGAAGTGAATTTAATATTTTTTTCGTTAAAGTTGGTTTGATTTTGTTTAAGATTTAATCCTAGTCATATTAATAAGGGGTACTGTAGATACTCTCCTGCTTTTGTATAGTGAATAACTACTGCTGCTAAAATTATCCACAAAAATCGTACAAAGCCGTTTAATAGTTAAAAAAAAAACAAAAAAGAATATTTTTATTTTTGTTTCTTTTGGGAAGGGCATATGGTATGGTACAGCCCTACTGTTAATTGTGTATAAGCATTGTTTTGTAACTTCTAAAGTATGTATGTTCATGATACTTTTATGTAATAGGTAGTAATATAAGGGGTTTCGTCAGTAATGCACGTGTTTACATTTGCTCCCTAATGGTACCACATCATATACCCCTAATACATACTCGATACAAGGCACATTCCTAGAAACATCAACGTCCATTCAATAAAAGTTTTCACGCATTGTTTTGGAATGATACCAAATGTAGAAAGCAAGTACTAAACAACGTGATTCGAGTGCCAAGCGTGAATGAATTATGCAGTTCATATGAACTCATATGAACTCTTCCTCCAAAGCGTCGGTATATTGCATGTTCTTATCACTCTCGACGCCAACGCGTGGGCGGTGTTGGGACGCAAACCAGTCGTGACCTCGGCTCTGTTTAAGGTTATAGCGCTTTCGCCCAATTACAATGCCATAATCTTGTTTTGTACAAAGTTATCGATAACGGAAACGGTGTTGGCACAGTCGGCGCAGAATATATAAAAATAAATCTGCCTACTGTTTTGTTCATTCGGCATTCATCGGAGCTGCGAAGTGTTTTGCGCATAGAGTCCATGGAATTTTACTCCGTACATCTGAGTATTGAATTCCATAGTTTATTCTCAAATAATTGAAAAAGTGTCAAGAGAACAGTGTTTAGTTTATTTTATGAGCATCGTCGGTGGGTGCGTCATCGCGATTAACCACCACATTGATGTAATGATATAAATAGAACTGAGACATGTGAAACTCACAGTAATTCCGTAGCGCTTGCTGATCACGTACACTTTACGTTATACACCCTTTTTATTTTCATTATGGTGTGCACTGAAGAAAACAGAGTTTTGCGGACGGATACAGTCATTATAAAAAATACAAAGATGTTGGAAAACATTGTAATGGAGATGACTGCAAGTTCATGTTAGTGAAGGTACGATTGGACAGTAAGCCATCGAGTGAACTGCCATTACCGCAGTTGACTTTGAAGAGAATTAGAACGAGGGAACTGGAAGAAACAAAAATTGATCTGGTTCTGAAAGAGATTAAGAGTGAGATTAAAGAAGAATTGGTGAAATTTGATACTGCTTCTCAAGAAAGAAATATATTAGTAGTGCCCTTCAAGAAGTGGCGTTACTTTGAACCACTTGTGAATGATAATTCTGGAACAAACATCTGTACAGTGGAAGAGACACAAGTTTTGAAGCTGAGCGTCGCTATTAAGAAAGAGCACAAGCCAAAACCATGTCTTCCGATAAGTCGGACGGCGAGAAGGAACGCAGAGATAAGAAAAAACAGCAGCAGAAGCAGCAGTAGCAAGAAGCAGCGTTGCCACAACCAACCAACGAAGCATCATCGAGCCAGATGATGCATGCACCATGCCAAGATGAAGCTTGTGCTGGAACATCTGCCACAGGGTTTTTGTCATCAACCAAACAAGAGTCCCACGATGAATGGTTCGACGAATTGAGAAAAAAATTCAATGAGTTGGAGTACAGCAAGATGCTGCAAGGTACCGAGTTTACAAAAGAACAAAGTGAGATACTGAAGCAGTCATTCATGCAAGTGTCACGGAAGATGTCTTACATTAAGAAAACAGCGAACGTTTCGTGAAAACGTACAAGTGCAAACGTTGCGAGTTCTCGATATCACATCAATGCCTGTCCCTCGATTTCATCCGATGTATTCAGTTCGGCACGGAGCTCCTGAATCAAGCCACCATGGTGCCAAGTCAGACAGTCGTATGCGACTGTGACTTCGCCTTCTCCCATGTATATCTTAAAAGAACGCGCACCCCGGTGGTGCTTACCACTGCGCAGATGTACACGCCTCACTTGCTACGATACGACTATTCTGTCGACGTCAGTTGCCCCAAATGCTATACCAACATCGTTATGACCAATCGAACAAACACCCTCTGCTATGATCTGACAACCTGGGACAGTATCAGCGATGATGATAGTCAAACGTTCTACAATACTGTTCATAGTTGTCTGCACTATCCAAAAACAGACACATCCTTTGATGGGTTTTATTCTTGCAGTAGGGGTTGCTGCTTCATATTTCATCGTTGCTCCCGAGCCGGGTCCAAATCACCCGGTTGACTACGACCACCGAAACAATCCCATGGATACTCATCGTTCCAATGAACTACTGGAAACACTATGATCCAATCCACCGCTGAGTTGGGAGTACGAGCGTAACTGGAGGCGCTGAAACCGACTCTTGACAAATCGCAACTCACGGTGTCAACATCCAAGAATATTTTTCTAGGAACTAGACATCATCGTTTCTTAGACCAAATATTGTTCCGAGAAACCATTTCCTTCCTCATGATAACAATGTTAACGGCAATATGTGGCGCCTCGTTAGGCTTGTTTTCGTTATCACATTGGAACTTGCGTCTTGGAGTTGTGGAGAATAATAAAGTAGAGAAAAATGCACATGTTCGATTGTAGTAACGTCCACAACATTTTATTTCATTATATCCTTCCTTTAGTATGTAAGCTATTTATAGTAACTAAAAAAGTGACTACTGTAGTTTGCTGTTCACTTATTTGAATGATACATGCCCTGCTATAAGTTTTTATATTGTTTACTTTACACTTATCAATGTATCTTGTGTCTTTTCATTTACAATTTAAATAAGAATAATAATCTAGAATTATAAGATGTTTTTTTATTTTTCTTTCTTTGGTATAATTTGGTCTTTGGTTGTAACTGTGTGCAGAGTTTTGCACCGACCACTTATAAAGGTCATCACACACTATACCGTCACGGTAAGGGCACGGCTACAACCCAGCAATTAAGTAGTCATTTGAATCTGAGCATTAAAACATGGTCGTATTTCATAATGTCAATATGAAAAAGCCAACCATACAACTCGACTCGCAGTCAGCTCGCTTACAGCGCGCGGTCCGCGTGCTTACAGCGCGCCGACGACTGCGAGCCGCCAGCGAAAAAACTTCGCATCGTGTCGCCCTCGAGGTGCAAGCTAATTTCATCGTCTGATGAAATGCACGGACTGCGAGCTTGCACCTCGCCGGCGATGGGTGGTAAAGCCATAAACTAGTATATTAAGTTTATGGGTAAAGCACGCTGGCGGCTAGCGGTAGCCTCAATTTCAGGCGGCGCCTGTGTTGCAGCAGCTGTGCTGTTGCTGTGCCTAACGGCAACCATCACACACTAACAGTGTGTGATGACCTTTACTTGTAGACTTGTAGTGCGAGCTATCGGAATAATGTTATTACACTACCAACTCACAGTGTTGGTAGAAATAGGCCAGCTACAACGCATAGTCAATTATAAATAACGATCGAATCAACACGTCGTTCTGTAACGTTCACGTAATGAATGGGGTACCCCATGTTCTTTTTGTACCACTGACAACGTCTCATTGCAAAATTGTATGATTGGTTAAGTAGTAAAAATTTGAAAGCGTAACAAACAAACTCACTTTCTTCTTTTCTTCTTTCTTCTTTGGAACTGGGTTAACAATGATTGCAATCATAATACTTATCAAAATACTTTCGGTGTTCTAGTATTTTAAATATTTGACGGAGTTAGGCGTAATATCCTTTTACCCGATATTTTGCGCGACACGAGCCGCATCATTAGTAAAAAATATTTCTGCCCATCAAAGTGATATATGCCGGGAAATATGTGTAAAATAAAATGGTTTCGACATTCCTTAATGCAGATGTACTAAGTCTTCTCTGCACAGAAAAATAAAATATATCATTTTACAAATGGCCGTTCAATGATGATTAGTATTGTACATATAATGAAAATAGTAGTCGATTGTAGTATAACCATAAACTTAGTATAGTATACTAAGTTTATGAGTATAACTCATTTAATTAAACAAATTTAATAAAGGAAAAGATTCTACTACTAAATTCGACTGTATTTGTTTTTGTTCATTTTACTCGAAGTATTTGTCACCTGTGAATGTGATGCGTACGTTTATGTGTGCCTATGTAGGTATATAAAAAAGTGTTATTGGTGCGAGCGTACAAGTGTAAGTGGTAACTGGTTGTAACCACTTTAAGTAATCTTGATTAACCAACAATACAACATGCACCTTGCACAATTTACTTCTCGCTTTCTGGCGTTAATCCAGTCAATGACACTGCACTGCACTTATTCAGACCGAGGTAATAATATAAACAATAAAACGTGATCTATTATAAATTAATACTTTCCTGTGATTGTTCTAGAGCATTAAAGAGGCTGACAGTCGGATAGACTAATTTATTTATTCAATTTATACTGAAAGTTGGATTTCAGCTGTCTAAACTTAAATCCAACACACATGCTATAATTTATTATTTACTTAGTCATTATTATTTTTTGTATGTGGAGGAGTAGAATTGTGGAGTGTATGTGAATAAGTGGAGTAGAATCTAGGTTTCCCAGCTAGAGAACTTTCATAAGGTTTACCCACGGAGCAAATATGCTCCGGGGGTTTACCCTATAAAATAGGTATGCCTCGGTAACCAATGATTGCGGCGGCACGCACGTATTGAATAGAGAAAACAATTTACTTTTCCACTTCCTATTGAATAATTTTCTAATATTTTTTTTTAAGTTGTTGTAAAATGAAGAGCTGTGTACATGTGAATTTTTTATTACAGTCACATTTGCAACTACTTGCGTAAAACAATTCCTTACGAACTGTAGCCATGGGTCTGAAGCAACATATCTCATAAGTTTATGCGTTCACATGGCAAAGGGCGAGGCGCAATATTGCTCGCACTTGTAAAGCTTCACATTTCCTCATTAACATCAAGGCTGTAAGAATACTATATCTGAAGCATTCAGTTATAGGCATAGGCAACGACTTAAGACGTATAAAATTAACGTCTTGAAAACAGTTTGCAAGGCTGGGTTTCAACTAGAAATGTGGTAGACTTTAAGTTACGAATAGAGTTCAACAAAGCTAATTGCATGCTCGTGAAAGATGATAGCAAAGCTGAATACGTGCCCTAATTAGCGCACTTACTTAATTGCGTCTCTGAATGCAGACAAGCCATAGAGGAAGCAAATATATTTTATGTTTCTTCGTACTTCTTCCCCGCGTCCCACATTCGCCGCTTAGCTCGCAGCGCACACTTTTCTCATACATCTTACCTGCTACGGGACATGTATATGTGATAGTTTTCATAGAAATTGGCACATAGTTTCGTAGCCTCATCTTTGACGTTTGTCACCGTTTAGACACTCCACACATGTGTGTGAATTGTGTAAAAGGCAGCCTAATAATCTGTTAAAATCCGTGAGAAAATTTTTTTTTAACTCAACATAAAATCTATAAATAAATATTCAACATAGTAGATTCATTCGTTCAATCATGCACGTAATTTGTAAGCTATTCGACCAAAATAATCAGGGCTACAGACTCGTGGTTAATAGAATAGCCATGGGCGTACGCAGGTTTTGGTCGAGGAGGAGTTGGGGGATTTGTTTTTGTCGGCCCAAGGGAGGACAGATCGAAAATTGAATTAAACTACGTAAGCACAAGCACACAAAAGCCAGGGGGCAGCTTCCCCTTCCCCCCTGGGTAGGGCCATACGAAGAATAGGACAGAAACTTGTGAGGAAAGAAAGGTACTTGATTTAAAACTGTATCTCTACCGGCATTAATTGAACTCAATTTTCAGGTTCCACTTAAAACAATTCGACTGAGTGCGCAATAAGGAAGTGTTTCGTAAGACATTTTTAATGTAACTAAATTGGTATCTTCATTTCATTAATAAAATATTTGTGTTTTCTAAACTGACATAGTGCTGAATATGTTTGTTATTATGGAAATGGGACTGAAATCTTTTATATAATGAATATCTTTTGTAATCTTTTCTATAATAAAAGAATTATATCTATACTAATGTAATAAATCTGAAGAGTTTTTTATTTCTTTGATTGTTTGTTTGAACGCACTAATCTCTGGAACTAAAAGTCAGATTTCAAACATTCTTCTGATATATGACAGGCAGATTCATGAGGAATAGTATAGGCTATCTAGCATTATTGTATACCTCTCAGTTAGTTTAAATATTGATTTTTGTTAAGTAAGTCGGAAGAAAAAGTGCTCCCCAACTGCTTTACCCGCTTGCGCTGTTGTAATGGTTTGTGATACGCCAATCATATGTTCTACAAAAATATTGGTCCTACTCATATATGAAAAAATGCCTGGATACTATATGCCTATACACGCATAACCCTTTTTTTTATCGTGTTACCCCTCACGGATCATCACCTCACCGAAGCTAGAGGTGAAGTGGTATGTCGGCATCGAGATCTTAGCTGACCTTAGCTGGCTCTTCAACAGGAAGCAGTTACACCATTAGCGTAGGTGCGTAGACATCGCGCCGCCATCTAAGGCCTGCTTCTGCTAAGGTAACGGGCAGGTGACGCATAATGCTGGCCGACCGTGCATGCCAAACCAAGAAAATGTACTAAAAATTGTATATATTGAAGCATTATAAAGCACCAATCAGCAATTTCTTTAAAATTATTCGCGAGTGACACAGCTAGTTATTTATAACAGCGACAATGCAGTAATACATTAGTAGGCGTAGGAACTCTATGTACGTTGTTTACGTTGTTAATTCTGGACCCTTTGCACTAAGTTTACCATTTCCAATTGGAAACATCCGTAAACGCTAAGATGATATGGATATTTTAGTGCCTGATATTGCAAAAAAATTATGGTGAGAGTTTTATATAGAACAAAAAATTACTTCTCTGTTTCATATGCGTTTATGCGAGGCGGTGCGATATATATGTACATATATACCTATACGTACATAAGTAGTCAGCAAGTAGGATTTCTGAACACACCGCTGTCAATAACATGAGCTACGGTAATGACATAACATGAGTCTGCTGGGTCTACACGGTAAATACTGACAGCAATATAACGAAACTGAAACAAAAATAGTTCATAATTCTTTAGTATAACATACTTTTCGCTTTTATATTGATTTTTAATAGAGATAAAACGGATACCGGATATCCGGCCAACCTTGAAGTCGGAATACCGAATATCTGGCCGAACTTTGTCAATTGCCTGCTTGATGTCGAAAGTAATGCTACGTAACGATAAATAGTTGTATGTTGAATTAAAAAGTCTTTTCAACTACTTAAGTCAATGTAAGTATTGACGCTACATTATTTAGACAAACTACATGAAGAACGTTGAATTGGTATTAATACTATTGGAATTAAAAAAAACGTCTTGCGACGAGTCCTTCAGTTAATCTTTAACACCAGTTCAAAAAGCATATTATGTTTAGTCCTATGAAATATCGATACATCGTTGGTATGAGTGTTATACTCATACTATCGGAAGATCGATATTTCCTTAATCAACTAGTCGAATCATTAAAATTTTGATATTTACTCTATAATGATAAGCCACAAAATCTATTAAATAAATACGAACTTAGTTTACCAGCTTACACTAGATTTCTCTTTCTAAATTTTACCATTTGTAAGATAAACGTAATACTCACTAAAAACCATCACCTTTACTATCCACCTTGCTAAAGATGAAATAATAGTAGTAGTAATAGTAGTAGCTATTAAATGTTTGTAACTTGAACAAAATCGGTCAAACTTTTTTTTTAGTTGGTTTTGTATGGAGACAACAGAAACCGTAATTAAGAGAAATGCCTGAATGCTGAGAAATTTATTTATTTACTAGCTTTCACCCGCGATTTATTTAATAACATCATACCACTATGCACACACATATCACACAAAGCATTTACTTTTCTTTTTCTGTTTTAGTTTTATGCCTAATTTTAGTTTCCATTATTCTGTAAATCTGTACGTATAATGCATGCTGAGTTCACCTTTAAGTAGTCATACATAACTTGCACTGTATATTTTAATGTTTATTTTTAAGCACTTATGTAATGACTGTTGGTGATCCTAATAAAAAAAAAAAAAAAAAAATCCGTGCTACTATACTTTACTACTTGTTGCAGAATGAAATGTATCTACCTTGTCTTTACTGTATCCCTGCAAAATTTCAAGATGATGGGTTGACTACTTAAGGCGTTATACACAAACAAACAAACCTACATTGGCATTTATAATAATAATTAGTTAGGATGTATTTGTTACATTATTGTTTAGTAGTTTTATAAATTACTAGCTGCGCCCCGCGGTTTCACCCGCGTAAGTCCCTCGTTAAGTTTTCTTTTTTGTGAAAATTTCACATACACCATCTACTAAATAGTCCGAACAAAGCCTAAACATTTGGTTTGGATAGGTGAGCCCGTTCTTGAGTTATAAAATTACAACGAAAAGTGGCATTGATTTTTATATATGTGGACTAGCTGCAGCCTGAAGTCCCGATGCCGTGGGAATATCGGGATAAAAGGTAGCCCATGTTTTAATCCAGGTCTTAAGCTATGTACATACTAAGTTTTATCGCAAACGGATTAGTAGTTTTTGCGTGAAGGAGCAACAAACATCCATACATCCTCACAAGCCTTTACGTTTATAATATTAGTAGGACTGTGTCAGGTGCTCTGTTTACCACACTTCGTTTGGTTATGGAACTACAAATATCTTAAATATTAGTAGTTTTATAACCAAACCAAGTGTATTTGTCTCTACAAATAATTTCTCTATTGTCAGCTCACAGTACTTAAGATAGTTACAAATTCTATTAAACAGCTTTATTCATGCGATATCCGGCCTTAATTTACTATCCGGCCGGATATTCGATTCATCTCTAGTTTTTTAAGACAAACAGGTCATCAATCAAAATAATAATATTAAAGTTGTTTTTCTTTGCTGAAAGGTTTTGTTCCAAAAATTTCAAACCATCCACTTAACGAAATTAACGTGTATTGATTTTGTATTAAAGTTTATTTGCTAATATTTTTCTTCGGTGTGCAATAAAATTGTGCTAATATTCCCTTTCCTTTTACCGCACACTTCAAATGCTTGCTCATTTCAATTTACATAATTCGTTCACTACGCCTTTAACGGCAATGAAAGCTTTACTTAAATAATTTTACAGACTTGTTTTTCAATAAAACGGTAGCAAACAATCGTATGATAAGCAGTGCTGAGGTAGCGCAATGATCATAAATATTTCCTTGGAGAAATACAGCTCCTTATATTTGTATAAGTTTAGAAGACTACCCACAGAAAGAGTAACTTATTTTGTCACAACTGCTGCAGACCCTACTATTTCTGTCAGGCGACTCTCGACTTGTCAATGTCCAACACTGTGTCCAGTACTTATTTATTATTATTACTGACCATCTGATTCTTTGTAGCGTGTCTAGTAGGTACCTATGCATTTGAACATTAAATATTTTTTTAAACTATGTCAAGAATAAAATAAGGACTTGTATTCGAAAATGCTGCCTTGGTTTTATTAAGGAAACTTTGAACTTAATAAGGTTACATTCGCGCAAGACACAAGGAGAGCATTACCCTCCCCCGCGCCACCTACCGTGTATTGCAACGATAGTGACGGTATAAACACGAGATGTTGCTACAAAGCTACGGCTTAGCCAAAGTTTGTAGCGAAATATTTTGTATAGGTACCTCGTTAATATGGTATCTGTGATATTCTTAAACCTCCGTAGTTTTAAAGTGTTATAGTATACTAATACTGACTGTAACAGATTGTAACGGAGATTAAAACAGTAATGGCTAGGTAGTATAGTATTATGTTATCTGTGGCTAAGGTGTCTGACTTACGAATGATTAGTTGTGGATTGGAGGAAATACTTGTGTATTTAGCTTAGCTGGACGTTTTGACAAGAATACTAGTAATGTCTGAGTAACTGCCTGAACGATTATCATAAATAATAACAAAAAGTCCATAGTTATTTAGAACAATAATAAAACCACTAAGTGAATTCCGAGGATAATGTGCCAAAGTGGTCAATGGTGGTAGCTGATTAAAGGCAAAAATACCACCACTGAAGGTAAAGGTTTGGGCAGACCGCGGGCGGGGCGTCCCTCGTGAATAGTTTTTTTTTTTCATTTTTGAAATGTACTAGCGAGCGAAGCGAGAGCTACATTACGCCGACGCATACATCTGAGACGTCTTACACGTGTAAGGTCGGTGTGCACATAAAATTGACCCCACGCGTGTCATTCAAGAATTCTTTAAATTCACTGTCCGATTCATTCATTTTTAAGTAACTGATGATAACAGAGTCGAAAAAGTCGTTGCGTCGATTTTATGTGCACACCAACCTTACACGTGTGACGTCTCAGACGTGTGCGTCAGCCTAAAGTAGCTCTCGCAGACGTCTCAGACGTGTGCGTCGGCCTAATGTAGCTCTCGCTTTATTCTCCATGAGCTTTATTTTATACGAAATTGTTCGATTAGCTGACACTATAAGACGTATAGCTAAAAGTTTAGAATAAAATTACTATTATATTGCTTCCTGATTTGGATATCAGGTTTGTCAGTAGTACAATACATGGAATTAAACTTCAAATAATCCCTTCCACTATTTTTTCATATTTTTTAACATATAACTCCATTTTAAAATTATTTATTCACGAAATATTTTTACAAAACCAGAATATGGGCACACCTTTACAGAACAATAAAACAAGAGTTTTAAAACTCAATATTCGAAAATGATAGCTCAGAGTATTGAAAACTTTTTAAATTCACTAAAATTACATGTACCCATTTGTATTATTTTTGAACCTTTAAGTAAATCTAGATAGCTAGGAGAAAGAAAACGTTGAAGGTCGTTCTTCTGAAATTGGATTCGATATTTATCCTGATCTAGTCAGACTCATTTTCCGTTTCTACGTTTCTTGTTACGGTCCAATCTTTAAACCACGTATTGGAGAATTAGTATTCATTATACATCGTAGAGATAAAGTCCCGCCTAGGTGGCATGTTGATAATGCCGTGAATTGTGAGGGTATGATCAACAAGATACCAAAATATCTACGAATTAGATATTTTTGTAAGGTTTGTAAAAGTAGAAGGGCATTGCATGACTTCTGAAGTGCCGTTGTATAAATTTAATTGGATAGTTTATACTTTTTCTTTCTGGAATTTTTTTTTGGATTTAAATAAAAAACACTTAAAATAGGTATGTACATACATATATTTAAAAACCCTATATTAATACACAAGACAATCAGACCCTAAGTCTTCATAAGTAAGGTTTCATAATATCTGCACAAAGATTGTCTGGAAAAGATCCTAATTGCCTGAATATTTGTAACATGTTTGTATTGTATATTACTGGAACGGTGAACAATAAAGCTAAACACCTAATTCAAACATAATTTTTAAATTAAGCATTTAAAAAACAATGATGTTGTGAAATTTCTTTACACTTGACTAACACTTGACAGGTGTCAAGAAACTACTACATCTTAACATGTGCACCTGTGTATTTTGTCTGTCTGTGGCATCCTAGGTCTTAAAGGGATGAACCCATTTTGATTTATTTATTTTTCGTTTGAAAGGTGACTTGATCGAGAGTGTGCTTAGCTATAATTCAAGAGAATATGCTTAGCCGTTCAAAGATCATCCACTCTTTTCTATTTTTTAATGAGATGTTTGAGTCCGGGATATTTTACATTTTTAATTTATTTCACGGAAGTCATCAGTTGTTTTGAAGTGACCGGTTAAAAAAACGAGTGTTTGCACGGACCTAGTATATCAACCCTAAACGCTTAGAAATATGATTTGTCGTCGTATACCTGTATGCCTGCATGTAGGTTCAAGCACAGCTGGAGCGCCGCCGCGTCTGAGCCACGCTCACTCGTTCACATTACCGTTCAGAATTTCGCATAGAGTACTTTAAACCATTTGTCAATTGTGTCTAAAACTGTTAATTGATTTTATTGTGATCAAAATCTAATAATGAGCACATTAAATATTACATTGAAAATATTTAATGAGTACATTATTTTAGTATCCGTCCGTATTGTTTTACAAATACGCTGTGCTCCGTAAGGAAGTATAATTAATTATTCCTGCAGCCCGTTGGAAGCCCTATGGACTACGTTTTTTTGTTTTTATAAGTAAATTAAATAGATTTTTTATATACTTTGCAAGACAAAGCAGGTAATTAAATTGTACAAGGAGTCGCTAAAATAGTCTTTCTTGATAAAATATGTTTTTTATTGTTTGAAGATACAAAGAGAGTTCAAAATGTATTTCAAATTCGATCTGTTACTAATTAAATTTTGTTCGACTAAATTAATCGATCTTAATCGACTAAAACCATGTCGCAGTCCCAAAAGGGTGATTTAAGTACCGAAGGTCTTTGTTGTATGTGGTTTATTACTCCGTCAATCCATAGTCATGAGAAATGCACTTAAAACAAGAATGCCTGACAACACGTGTGCAAAATTTTATGATGATCGTTTGAGTAGTTAATGCGTAAAAGCAAATAAATAAACAAACAAACTCACTTTCGTATTTAATATTAGTTAGGATTACGGTGGACAAAATTTTTTTCAGTTATAGTCTGCGTTATTTGTGATACGTTCGCACTTATTGACATCGTAATGTTTCCCTCGTCCACTTTCCCTCAAGAATTCATCAAAAAGCACGTTAAATGAAATTGCTATTAAAGTTGAGAGAGTTGCGGTTGAATAGATAACGTGAAACCGTAACAAACAAACCAACACATAAACTCACTTTCACATATTTATAATATTAGTTAGGAGTACATAGTAATAGTAATAGCAAGGAAATCAATAAATAGTAAGGACGTAAGGATAGTAAGGATTCTTGGAAATTTTCTTTAATTATGTTGGAACAATCTGTTTTTATTGTACTCTATACTAAAGTATATATAATGATAAAGATTGAAAAACTTATTGGAGAGACATGATTGGTAATACGCACTGTTGCAATTTACAGCTGTTTATCGGTATCGGTAAACGATAAGCGCTTACTATTACTACCAGACTGGTAGTCTGCGTTTACTACATTGGCTTTAAAAAAAAACAATGAGAAGCTTGATATTAAATAATTCAGAATTTATTTGAATATAGAGAAAGAATCAATTGAGTTGCTTAGTAAAATCACAATAGCTACACTATATCAACGAACTATCATATTTTAGTGCGTACTTCTGCACATTTATTGAATACTAGCAACGCCCCGCGGTTTCACCCGCGTAAGTCCAGATCCCGTGGGAATATCGGGATAAAAAGTAGCCTATTTGTTAATCCAGGTCTCCAGCTATCTACATACCAAGTTTCATCGCAATCGGTTAAGTGGTTTTTGTGTAAAAGAGTAACAAACATCCATCCATCCATCCATACATCCATCCATCCCAACTTTCACATTTATAATATTAGTGGGATTTTGCACGATTATTTTCCACAGTGGGTAAATTGGATAACATTTGTAACTTTTATTGTATTGCTGATATCGTCGGAATCGATAGTTCTAGTAAAAATAGCATTAGATCAACAATATAAGTCGATCGTATACATAGAATAAAGATCACATGCACACAAAACGAGCAGTGATATCTAATAGCAAGTAGTAGCAGTAGTTTCGTTTCTTATAAGCTGTATTAAAAGAAAAAACTTGTAAAACATTATTTAATAATATTGTGAAACAAAATAACTTATAAAGTTCTCTCACATTATGTTTAGAACAAGTTGTTATATCTTTTGAGTCACGTGATAGATGAATTCATCAATCAAGCGACTCGAAAGTACTAACTTGGTAAATAACACGCTTCTAAAAAAACAACGAGTTTCGAAGTTCAGCAGCATTAAAATAGCTAGCAACGTTATTTTGGTGGCACCTAATTTTGAGCCTGCTGATAAGTGAATGCTATGTAAAGAATATTGTGTAGGTCTAACCCTCGTCAAGTAGGACAAAGTACCTATAGGGGCGTGAGCCAATGACAGGTTTTGTATTAGCACAAGGTACGCCGCAGAGCGAAATTCGATTCTTCGTATATCAAGCCAAACCTTTCTAATCTGGGTGTGCTGCCGTATTTCTAAAGATTTGATTTCTTATATCTCCTTAATTGATAATTTATTTTGGTCTTCAAATACTTAATCAATAAAATATAATTATATATAAGAGCAAGTTGAAATAACTGTATCTGTCGTACACATAAATTTAGACCAAAGTATTTTTAGGTGTATGTTTACCAAGAAAGGAGCAGTTCTTTTATAATTAAAAGGTTTCAAATCATTTTATAACACTTATATGACAAACAAATATGGCTTCATTGATGGTAAGCTCCTATTTTGAATTATACTATTATGGTATATTAAAAGTAAATTGAGCGGTGGCAACCTGTTGCCTTGCGTTGCTGGCAATTTTTTTACAGATATTTTATACTAGCAGCGCCCCGCGGTTTCACCCGCGTAAGTCCCGATCCCGTGGGAATATCGGGATAAGAAGTAGCCTATATGTTAATCCAGGTCTTCAGCCATCTACATACCTAGTTACATCGCAATCGGAGTTTTGGCGTGAAAGAGTAACAAACATCCATCCATCCATCCATCCATCCATCCATTCAAACTTTCACATTTATAATATTAGTGGGATAAATAATCTTGAACTGCGGCACTTGCATCATGGAAAAAATTAGGCTGATGATAGTTCAGCGCATTCTTTAACCAAAACAGTGTTTGTAGGCCCATTTTAGACATCTAATGACCAGAACACAGTGTTATTTTGAATAAAATTGCATACAATCCCGACTATGCTCCACTTCTCTACAGTTTTTGACTGCACCACAATACCCTGAGTTTAGCGGTTTATGTGGTCACCTCTTCAAATGACGCTGCGTTTATTACTGTGGCAACTTTTATCTTATTTGAGGTTTTGAGTTGAATCTTTACAGGGACAATTATTTGCATGGTTAATAAATAATTGGTCGGTGTTTGTGTCCGTTAGTTGTACGTTTGTAAGACATAAGGAGTTAAGTCTCTGCGAAGATATTTCCCAATCGTTGACATTGTTTTATTTAAGAAAAATATTTAGAGTACAGAGTTCACAAAGTCTATTATTGTTCACTATGATGTGAAAGGATAATCTTGAAAGCGTGTACTAAGTAGGGTTTTTATTAATTTATTCGTTATCTTCTTTAAAGTACTGAGAATTGCTATTTAAGATCAAAGAATAAAGTGCATTCCGATACTACTTTTTCAGTGCCCGTATTATCCCTGTAAATCTTTCCGTGATTGAATCCTGCGAGCTTCTCGGCTTGGAACAGAGCCAAGCTATTAAATCTTGAGAGTGAAATATGGTTTTATTCTGGTATGACGTCTGGTGTTAAATTTTCAAACTATGTTTGTAGTAGGTTGATGGCTGCGTCCATTGTGATCAGTAGTGATATACTTTAATTTGTCATCAGAGATAGAGTGTAGAGGGTTGACTAACAAGGTAAAGGCAGTTATCGTTTAATAAAGTACCTAAGTACCAAATTGACACATAGTTGACATTCCTCTCTTGAGAGATTTGGATGCCGCCGGACTAGCCGCATTCGAACAGATTGCCACAATTGTCTACCGAAATATCTAGAAAGCCACTATTATGAGAAACTATTGAACCTCACTATCAGTATTATCTATGTCAAAGTATGGATAGCAGCTGACAGAATGTGGTGAATCTCGATTAATTTTATAGCTAGTACATCAATCTCCAATGTGGGTTAACAACAGTAAAACATTTTCTAATATTAAAGCTCTGAGCTCCATCTTAGTGCTTTAATTAACAATACTTATTTATTAAGAACTGATGCATATTTTGTACAAATGTGGACTAAATGCCTAAGACATTCTCTACTAGTTCTACATCTTGGGGTAGTGTAGAAAAAAATACGGTAGATGAAACATCATCACTACATATTATAAAACAAAGTCTCCCGCCGCGTCTGTCTGTCTGTTCGCGATAAACTGAAAAACGACTGAACGGATTTTCATGCGGTTTTTACTAATAGACAGAGTGATTCATGAGGAAGGTTCAGGTATATAATTTGTTAAGATTTTGTGTAAATTGATTGAAATATGTTGATGATTGTTGAATATGTCTCTGCTACCCGTGCGAAGCCGGGGCGGGTTGCTAGTATTACTATATTTGAGATTATTTATGATAGGATTTGATGATCAAGACATAATATAATGTATAGCATGAAATATACACTTACTTACAGGGTTATCGTTACATATTTAGATACAGACAAGGTGGTAGGGTCGTTATGTGAATTTCACGAAACGAAACGTAACTACTTAGTTCAAAGGCGTCACTAGTTTCGAGAGCGCGTGATTTTAGTAACTAGTTTTAGTGAGCGTCTACGGCTACGGGGATAACGAGGCCAGCAGCCGTGGTCTCAACTTTAAGCTACGGTTTTGTGGCATTCAGTGACAGTCTGTTAAGGTCTAAATTAAATGATTGACTGATTGATTACACTGACTGCATGTAATGTATGGTCTCTTTATTTATTTATATAACTATGATTATTATAAAAATGTAAAAGCAGACGAATTTAGAAGTTCAGTCGTATAGATTATTTAATTATTTTTAGCTTTTTTGCGGTTTTAGTTTTTTTAAATGATCGAATCACTTTATTAACACTTAACACTATCATATGCTGTCTTAACGTACAGAAGAGCAGAAGAAAGATCTTAATATTAGATGATTTTGTAAACCACCAACGAAGTAAAAAAAACTTGTTTTTTACTTGAGCCATTTAACAGAACCACTGGGGTTCTTTTTCAATAAAGTCAGAATTAAACCAGTCCATACTACTCATTAAATTAAAGGCATAAGCATGATAGTTATATAAAGTGTACTACACCTAAGCTGTTTTTCTTTTCGTAGTCGTAGTAGTGTTAGATACGTGTACCAATTAATTGCATATGAGTATGAAAGAAACTATATGCACTTTGCCCAACGAGCTCTCAGTATATAGATAACATGCCTTAGTTAACTTGAAACTCCGCTTGTATGACGCGTCAACCAAACGAGGGCGTTGTGCGTTGTATTGTAAATAACGAGGCTAACAAAAGTCACTTTTAATTATGTTGACGGGAAATGACTTTTAAATACGTGATCGTGTTAATTCCCGTCAACATAATTATATTAAAAATCACTTGCTTGTTATTTGACTTGAAGCTAGTTAATCAGTTACATGTTGTGTAGCCAGTTATTGTAACTAGTGACATGAAATAACGCCCACATACATCTTACTTAGCTATTTTAATTATTATTGTACTAGGTACCGATGAAACAAGTTAACTAATATCATAACTCACTAAACGGATGACCCAGCTATGGTGAACAGTTATTGTCATCCCAATCCACTCAAAAATCTTTCCGTTTTTGTTACATATGACCTTACCTTTTTGTATCACTTCAAATAGAAACTTAATATATGTATTTTGGGTCCGTAACGAAATTACTGTTATTGGGCCTTATTGTGAGTAGGGTAAATCTATAATTCCATATTGTGCAAGAGTTTTATTTTGCCAGATTTTTTTTTTCTGTTGGTTATGAAAGTATCTACTATATTTCGAATAGAGTTTAGAGATAAGACCTTACCGGGAACGTATTTTTAAAAGCCTACAGAAGTTTAGCCTTTACAAAAATAAAACATTTTCATGCTTTAAAATATCACGCTAGTCCACTAAGATCTATTGCAAATTTTCATGAAGGAATTTGTGTGGATTTCATGTAAGCTTAAATCCTTTGACAAAAACTTTTCCACGTACTTGTATAGCAGTATTTTAGGTTTTAGGATTCAAATTTAGTTCTGTGCGTTCGTGAGTAAGAACTTCGAATGAACATGTAACAGTGTCGACAGCATCTTTGATAAAGTTTTCATGAAATGATTTAGTTAAATAGTTAAACGCTGACGAGTACCTAGAATTAAAACATTAGCCTTAGATACGGGCACAAAAAATACTTACTCTTTGATTTTAGTCATTCGAAAAAGTGCAAGTCTGACACGTGCACTAAGGGTTCCACACAAACTTGTTTGTAATTGAAAAAAATATTTTTCATGTGTTTCAAATTAACTTTCGGATTTTATTCATTACTTTTGCTGTAAGACCTAGCTTCTGGCCAAGTTTGATGACTCTAGGACCTATAGCTCAATGGGAAGTACCATACAGATACATATTAAATATATCATTTACTTTTAACATAAATACTTTACATAAATACATAAAATAATAACATATGGGTACTTACTTTAAAACACACACACACACACAAATTGCATTTCCACATGCAACTCCTAAAAAAGTTACAACGTGTTTTAGTGTATTTTAAAAAAAAAAACCTTGTTGGACTGGTGTTATTGTTAAATTCATAGTTAACAAATTCAATTTTAATTTTAAGTTGTAGATAGTTAATATTTTCTAATATTTGTATTAAATGTTAGATATTTACAGATCTTTAATTCAATATTAAATACTGTTTTAACAGTATGTAATTATTGTATTTTACCATAATATAATCAGCCCCGAAAACTTACCAATATTGTTGAAAAAAATATTCTAAATCTAAAAATATTCAAAGATATCTAGTCAGATAGTTTTAGTACACTCTTGGACATATTTAGAGGAACGCAAAGTTCGATTATGTTTATCATGTTCTCCTTACGCACTGGCCACCTAAATCAGCATTATGTAACTTGAAAAAAGAAGATTTTAATCGTCTTTTATTTCCGAGTTTCATTTGTTTTTTTCGCTACTTGATAATTTAATAATAGGGAATATGCATGTTGTTAAAAATTACTTAATTTATTTTCCCTTGAATCTTTATTGTCCAGATATTACGCCTAAACAATTATTTTCGTATTTAGTTCATCTTTAATTGCACAAAATATTAATTAAAATATGCACAATGTTCCGAGTTTCCTAGTCTGCTATTTTTCGCAATGTGAAACGATACCCGCAGACGAGAGAGTATACGAGATGCAGAGGGCAACAAAAAAAAATAACCACAGCTAGGGTCGACATATTTATTGTAAGCAGCGTGTTAAGAAATCGTACTTCAACGTCTTCTGAGGTCAGAGCTATGCTCCAGGAAGTTCGAGATGTGACAGTTAGCACTAAAACCATAAGAAGAAGACTTAAATCAGCTGGAATAGCGGCGTTCTTACCTGCCAGAGGGCCTCTTCTTACCACAGGCCATCGTGTAGCTCGCAATAACTTCACTCGCTCTCACCGTAATTGGAATGAAAATCACTGTGACGAGTCCAGGTTTTGCCTTAAGCCAGATGATGAAAGGGTCAAAGTGTGGAGACGACCAGCGGAAAGATATGCTCAGTGTAACATTGTCGGAAGAGAACCTTAGGGTGGTGGGTCAGGGATGGTATGGGGCGGCATTTGCTTGGGAGCACGTACGGAGCTACACACCGTGGAATGGGTCTCTGACAGCGGCACGATACAAAACGGTCTTTTGTTCCATTCATAGGAGATAATTTTTTTAATGCATGATAATGCTCGGCCCCACACTGCTGCCATAGTTTTGGGATACCTTCAAGAGGTCGACATCGAAGTTTTGGAATGGCCAGCCCTCTCACCAGATCTAAACTCGACAGAGCGTATCTGGGATAATCAGGGAAGACAAATTAAAAAAAGAATGCCATCAGAAACCAATTTAAGACAACTAAAAAGACGCCCTTTTTAGTTGTCTTAAATTGGCAGAAGAATGGGACGAATGCAACAAAGTTTTATTGACAATTTAATAAAAAATATCCCCAGACGGATGGAGGCAGTTTTGACAGCGAGAGCAGGTAAAACTAGGTACTGAATACTACTTGTGTTTATGTTACATTACATTAAAGAAGATAAATGCAATATGCAATGTGATAAATTGAGAGTTTTCCGTTTCCTCACATTACGTCAATAAAAGATAACTGTCAGTAATTTGTTTTCTTTTTCGGTGAATTTTAAGGGTCTTTATTTAAAAAAGTTAATTTAACTAATGCCGCGTTCCAATAAACAAGAAACGATTCGTTTTGCTTACGGATGGTACTCGTTGAATTTTCAACGAAAATTTTACCATCCGTAAGCAAAACTAATCGTTTCTTGTTTATTGGAACGCGGCATAAGTCTACTTTAATAAAAGCACAACAAATATAAAAAAGGTGTTTTTTTTTCTAATCTAACCTTTTTTTACGTTCTTCTAAATATGTCCATGTGTTTAATAAATTTTTTATGTAACTATATAAAAACTGTCTACTACATTAACTACACTACTACGTCAACTACATTTGTCTAAAAAAGTCTGGATTGATGCCTAGCACTCACATAAGTGAGCCCCACCATGGTTGAAGTTTTTAAGTTTAAGCTAGTATTATGTTATCTGTGGTTTAAGTAAGTTTCATATTTATTTTTTCTAAAGATAACATAAACAACATAACATTCGTTTATCAGAGAAAATACAAGATAAATATAATAAACTCTCTAAAACTAAACTCTCAAGAAGGCTAAACTAATGTATACGTTTTCGTTATACATTAAGTTTTGTTCGTATGATGAATGTGTGTTTACTATAAACGCCTACGAGGACCATATACATACAATGAACAATAGTAGCTTCCAGTCCCCGTAGACATCATTCGCTTTGTGTTTACTTCTAGGTGTTTTTATATCACAGACTGAAACGGTCGGCCATTTCACCGTGTGAGGGATTGAATAAATGTTATTAGGACTAATGAATATTAATTACCGTAATGAATACGGAGGGATAAATTTGTCCAGCTGGTTAATATTTAAGTATGCTTTTATACTGTACTAGCCGTTTCCCGCAGTTCCACCTGCGTTTATAGTCACTGCTCTGCTCCTAAGGATCGTAGCGTGATATTATATAACCTTTAGCCTTCCTCAATGAATATTCTATCCATAAACAAAAGGAATTATTCAAATCACTGTTTTCACAGTGGGAGAGCCATGCTTCTGCACGTATGGGCTGGCTCGACCGGAGTGATACCACGGCCTCACAGAAAACCGGCAGTGAAGCAATGCTTGCATTGCTTTTCGCCGAATGAGTGAGGTTACCGGAGGCCCTAACCCTTCCCGCTTCCTCTCTCCCCTTATTTCCCTACTCCCACCTTAAAGACCGGCAACGCACTTGTGACTTTTGAGTTGCAGGTGCTCACGGGTGGCGGTAGTCATTTACCATCGGGTGACCCATCTGCTCGTTTGCCCCCTACACCATATAAAAAAAATGTGACTGAAAGTTCCGCGCGTTTAAATAAAAAACTCGTCAGCTCTATTATTCATATTATATTATTCATATATATAGTATAGATTAGATAGAGCGTTGATTAAATATAAATCTCAGTCTTCGATCATCGAAACTTAAAAGTAAATTTTTGGTACCGAATTCTTGTCACTTGGGAAACGGCTTTCAATTTACTGAAGTTCTAAGTATCCTTTAGCAGAAGTAAGTTATAAGGTCCTTTCTCGTCTTAGTTCCTTTCAAAATAGAAAATAAAACTCTTACAAAGTTTAATAGTTACGATTATCTGTCGCAAGTGTTGAATATATAGTAATATAGAACTGAATATCTGCTTTCTTGTAAATTTTCCACAAGCTGCTATATCTTCCACGTGACGTGACGTGTGCTACAAAATCGATCCTCATGTATTAACGATAAAACAAAACTTTGTAATATTGTCGATTCAAATCATTAAAATTTGATTTAAAAGTGCTTAACCTCTTCATTAAAAATATTTTCTTTTCATGTTTAGTTAATGTTTTCTGTTTTTGGTTATAAACAAAAAAAAAGTAAACACACACACACAGAAATCGGTCTACCCGTTCTGGAGATTAGCCGGAATAAACAGACAGACAGACAAAAATTAAAATAAAATGATTTTTAGGCATAGGTATCGTGCAAATAACTATATGAGCTTAAAAAAACTATTATTTTGACATTACAAACAATTCAATTTTATTTATTTGTATTGATCAGCATCATAAATGTAGTGAATTTATTATTGTTTGTATTCTACATACTACATACAACTTGTTTGTAATTTAAGAAAATGGTGCCTAAACTGGTACCCATACATCATCATACATATATCACATGTTTGGTATAATAAAAACAAGGGGGAGTTATCATATACGACAATAATAACTTGCATCAAAAAACACAAACTTTCAACAAAAATGTACAAAATTGAAAATAAAAACAAAACCGACTCGCGATTGTAAAAAAATCACAGAATGCTTTTCAAAACTCTGGTAATATATGTCTGGTAATGTAGAAGGTTTTTTGTACATGAGCGAATATCTACGCATCACAACTTCGCAATTACTGCACATTTTCTACTTCTCATTGTTCTGTTAGAGTTTCATTTGCGCATTTTAAGTCAAACAAAATAATCAATTTAAGCAGTCTGATGGATCGTTGCGGTGTGTTACGGTGTTACGGTGTAGTTATGTCTTTAAAATTTAAATATACGAAAACATTTTCATCGTCTGTTTTATAACCGTAGAAATTGCAAAATAAGGTTGAAATTATTTTACTTTGGTTTTTGAAATAGAATAGAAATTTTGATAGTATTCGTTCTTGTACTTGTTATTTAAATAACCAATATTACAGGCATGTATTAACAACAATATTAAATGAATGGCTTGGATTACCTGCGAAAACACCATACAAGATACAAGATAAAAGCAAAAATAATTGTATGCAGTGTCGTAACTATAGCATCTGAAGCCCGTGGCCGATTCATCGGATGTGTGAGTCTGACTCGCACTTGGCCGTTATCTTCTAACTAGTGTGTTTATTAAATTAGATTACTTATGTTGATTAAATACAAAATTATTATTTTTTAATACATTTTGTAATTAGTGCCTCCTGTGTTTAGGGCCTTTGGTGCCCGGGGTCCCCCTCGAGCCGGGAGCCCGTGTCATTTTGCCCGCTCTGCCAACCTATTGTTACGCCACTGATTGAATGTATATTGCTTAGGGGCCAGCAATTCGTGCATTAAAGACTTAAATATCTTCAATGTACGAGTTTGTTCACCATACCAACTATCACAAAAGTTAAAATGACAAGTTCAACCGTTGCCTCTGATGTAAGTTTGCGAGTTTAGTTATACCTGCTCATAGTTCTCTCAGTGTTTGGACTATTGTCATAGTTCTCTCAATGTTTGGACTATTTACCCAAAGTTGGTTAAGTTTGTCTTCCAAGTCAGACTAGCTGCATCTGATCTATTTGGACATTCTAATAATAATTTCAATGTAAAAAATATTTTTTATCGTTTACAAAAAACTCGAAAAATTGTATTAGAAATTGGTTAAAATGTCACTTATATTGTATTTGATTATTATTGTTACTGCTAATATGGTCGAATACCGTACCTGTAGTAGTAAGTACATAGAAACAAAGGGTCGGTCGAGCCGGCCCATACGTGCCGAAGCATGGCTATCCCACGACAAAGATCGAAGACGAAAGAAATATCTAATTAATAAATAAACAATAAAGTTATTTCGTTAAGTTTAATTACACAAATATTTATGAGCATGTTTTGCACCTTTTCAATAACAGCCACCTGGAGAGTTATTCCAAGATTTACACGAAAGCCAACAATTTGATGCTTAAATTATCCGTCCTCGTGTATCGAACGTACAAAAGGTAGGGTAGAGTGAAAAAGGTTATTTTAGACAAACATCCAATTTTAGCCGTTGAATCTCAGATTATATAATCTAAGTATTAAATAGTAGTTTACTTATTTTTTTTTGTAAATACTATATAAATCACAATGATTGATTACTCACACTTAAAAGACGAGTTATAGCCCAGTCAACCTAGCTGTTTTATGATAAAAAATTGAAGCATTTTTAATTTTGGATAACTAGTAAAAAAATGCGCTGATTAAGCATTTCGATACCCGCAGGCTGGACAAGTGAGGCGTCATTTTTTTTTTAAACAATTAACGAAAAATAAATACTTTTTTTACATTTCGTGTGATATCTCGTTTCCTGTACGTTTTTTGTCATATAAGCCCAAAGATTTTTATTCTGTTCAGAGTCGCTAAATGCTTTTGTTTAACAGCAAATGAAGATCAAAGTTAATAACTTTGTAAGGAAATTACATAGAAGTCTGAAACTTTCTGAAATTGTAGCTTGTGATGATATTAAAAAGTGTTATAAATTTCAGCGAGATCGATTTTAAACTTTTTAAACTATTAACAATCATTTTATTTTTTTAGCCTTCAATGCAAAATGCGCCATTTTTTTCCTAAACTAATAAAACTGGTCGGAGTAGTTTAGGAAATTCAAAAAAGCATTTAAGTTTATTAGTCCGATGGAATTTTTAAGAAATATATTTTAACCGATTTTATAACGATATATTGAGGAATACCTTTTTTACGTATGGTACATACATCATACATAGACAATAACAACCGCAAAAAAAAGAATTAGCGAAATCAGTCCAGCCGTTCACGCGTGATGCCGTGACCAAGGGAAATACGGATTATTTTTTTTATATATAGATATACGGTTTTACTCATGTGTGTATTTCGAGGATACCTAACTAGTTTCGGACCGGACGGGAGATCTTTATCAAGGGGTAAGGTATTCCATGTCCGTGTCCGTATATAAAACCGTATATAATAGTATATATATAAAGATTTCTGTATTCAAAATTACGAATATTTCTGAAACCGTAATGTGATTACGCTATTTACGGGGTCTACCAAAGAGTATACAAACACTACGGGGTCTACTATACGAACCAGAGTATGACCTCACCTTTCTGTAAAACCCTGTTCAAAAGAATGTTGTATCATTCATCTTCACAACCTAAGCGCCTGTTGTTTTCAAACCACCAACCAAGTTGTGTGATTTAGAACTATTTAATTGAATGATACAATTGTGTACACTATGGGATAGATTCTTTTGATTAATATTTTATAAAATGCTTTTAACCTAAGCTTGGAATTGAAGTTTTGTTAAAGGATTACGTGCTTCCATGCTCGTGAAATAGTTTTACGAAAGTTCAGTTACACATTTTTTTTTGGTGTTATTTTAATGTTTTTATTTATAAACACTTCGCAATTGATAACTAAAAGGAGATGGAGCTTTCCTCATTTAACAGAAAAATAGTTTTTACTAGCAACCGGCTTCGCACGGGTAGTAGAGATGTCTTCAACAATCATCATCATATTTCAACCAATTTACACAAAACGTTAACAAATTATACACCTTAACCTTTCTCATGAATCACTCTGTCTATTGGTGAAAACCGCATAGAAATCCGTTCAGTAGTTTTTCAGTTTATCGCGATCAGACAGACGGGGCGGGGGACTTTGTTTTGTAATATGTAGTGATAAACCTTCCTCATGAATAACTGTGTCTATTGGTGAAAACCACATGAAAATCCGTGCAGTAGTTTTTCAGTTTATCCCGAACAGACAGACAGACAGACAGACGCGGCGGGGGTCTTTGTTTTATAATATGTGATATGTTATAAATGCGAAAATCAGTTTGTTTGTTTGTTGCGCTTTCACACCTTAACTACTTAACCGGTCGTCATGAAATTTTGCATACATGTTGCCAGACAGAAAAGGACATAGGCTGGCTTTCGGTACGGAAGTTCGGTTCCTGAGGAATGGAAAAATTACTGCTACGCGAGTGGAGCCGCCGGCTAAAGCTTGTATATAATATGAAATATTCCTTTTTACCTGCTCTAAATTCATATATCAATTGCAATTGAAAATCACAAAGGGCAAATAACAAAGGGACCACTGAATAGCTACTAATGTCATTGTACTAATACAAATGGAATGTGATATTACGAGAGACACAAAGGTTATTGTTTTCATTGCTTCTTATACCTACTTTGTATGTACGTTGTGAGATAAGTATTTAAGAACAAATGGGGTAACGAATGCCACTTTTGTCTTTTCAGAACGACATACGAGTATAATGATAAAGCATAAAATGACTCGTCAGTTTAACCATCGACAATAAGTGTAATCTTTCGACTTTATTGAATACTAGCTGACCCGCGCAACTTAGTCTGCGTTTGTAAATTTTCCCCGTTTTTGCAACATTTTGGCACTCCTATTGGTCGTAGCGTGATGTTATATAGCCTATAACCTTCCTCGATAAATGAGCTATCCAACACAAACTACTGGTTCGAATTGAAAAAGATTTTTTCTGAGATTAGCGCGTTCAAGCAAACAAACAAATAAACTCTCCAGCTTTATAATATTAGTATAGACACAGATAACATAATACTATACCAGTAGTATAGATTTATTTTAGAAAACAGTATTGATTGGTAGATTCCACCTACCAGGTATACGGCGACGTTTGAAACTATCATATTTCTATCAGCTATCTCAATTTACCAGTTCTACGTAATATATCATGAGTGAGAGTAGAAACGAATATATGCGCAATATCTAAACTTAGTTTTTACTGATGTACGCCAGGGTCTAATAGCAATATTGTCTCTATAACAACAAATAATAATAACCAAAGATTGCCTAGTGATCGAATGTCGACCATAATTCATCATCATGATCATCATCATTCATCTTTTGAATTTTTCTGGTTTATATCTAACTATTATATATATTATTATTTTATTATATATTATTATATTATTATATATAATTATAACTAACTTAAACTGTATTTGTATAGACTTACGTACCATGACAGGTCAACATATATAGTGAACTTGATGTAGCCGTACGCGTAATTTTTTAAATTAGTAAGACATATCGTTTAAAAATTTTAGCTTTCTGCACTTCTTTTATACTCGTACATAAATTTTTAATATTACAAATGTCACGTGTGTACGTGTGTAATGTGTACAAATCTATAAGCGTATACGTATACATGGAAGATAAAATAAAGTAAAAAACAAAACCGAGAACCGTGTCTTTTTTTGGCGTTTATTGCTCAATTTTAGTAATAGCAATACAATAGAGACTTCAAATGTTCACAGAGTGGATATTATAACAAATATTTACATAGTGTCGTAGCTCCTCTATTGGTACGTTCACGAAGGTATTTAAAAAGTACATGTTGTTAAATTGTGTACGGTAACTAGGATATTTTATAAATAATAGCAATTATCAACATATAACAACAATCGAGACACTTTACGAACTAAACAGACCTTTTCGAAGCGAGGAACGATAATTAGTAAATCTATAAACATGTTATACTAGCAACCCGCCCCGGCTTCGCACGGGTACAAATTATATACCAAAACCTTCCTCATGAATCACTCTGTCTATTAGTGAAAACTGCATGAAAATCCGTTGGGTAGTTTTTCAGTTCATCGCGAACAGACAGACAGACGCGGCGGGGGACTTTGTTTTATAATATGTAGTTATGATGATCGTAGAGTGACATATACAATTCACACGAGGTTAAAAGTCAATACAATTTTTCAAAAATTATTTAGAAAATACATAACGTTGGTTATCAAAAAAACGTAAATGTTTACATAAAAAGGGATTCCATGCGAAAATTCACGACCCTAATAAAAATACAAGAGGTGGCATTTCTGCAAATTGATGTTACTTTTTTTCACGTTTTCGGTATTTGTTCTCACGGTTGACTTGAAATATTTTTCTGTAGTGAATAAGAAATAGCTTAGTTGTAACCTTGATGGTCGCGCACCGAGGGTTCCGTTAGCTAACAAACTTGTACGTAGATAGTATGTCCATCTCGGGAATCTATTCTCGAAGATGTTTGCTCGTTGTTGCCAACCTCAAAATGTAAGTTTGTGCTCACAAAAGATTTTTTTATGTAAAATAACAACAAATTAACGACTTTTAGATTTTCTCCTCTACTTGTGCTGTGACCTTGCTTCTTACTAAATTTCATAATTCTAGGTTAATGGGAAGTATAGGTTTTAATTTACCTGCGAAATGTTTAAATTTGGTCAAATTTAAAGCTTAAATGGCCGTATTTTTTGATTACGTTGATGTCAACAACTTGATCATCAACTTGATGCGTCGACAGGTTCCTGAGAAAAATGGTCTTGACACACAGACATACGGCCGGACACGGACAACAAAGTGATCCTATAAGGGTCCCTTTTTTCCTTTTGAGGAACGGAACCCTAACAATGAGTTAATAGACATTATTATAACTAGTTATACCGGTAGCGCTACGGCATTGGTCGGTTGATAATGTTAGGGCGCAAAAAAGGCTAGGCATGCATTATAAGTTGATAACGATCACTTGAGTACTAACGGAGGTACGAAAATCATAGCAGTTACTGTTATTTAGTGAATTTGATACTTTCTAGCAATGGTGGTAAGATTGTTGCTAACAAGCGAAATTAGTAATTATGTATATTTGTATTTACGTGTGGTCCACCATAGCGCCTAAACTACTGACCCGGTTATGTAAATGAGGTATCAATAGATTTGTAATAATAGTCCCGGTGACATAGGCTTTATAAATTCAGATTTACGCGTAAATTTCATCATGACATGTTTGGTAACAAAAGAAAGGTAACAAGCACATTACATCACACACACACACACAATTGTTAACAACCAAGTAAAAGTGAGACTGCGCGACTTAGAGCAGTTGGTTATGCAACTAATACCTGTTATGCAATAAAAATTAACCTGTTGTGTCAGTAGTAGGTGTGGCAATGTATATTGCGAAGTGTATAGCAAAATCTTAACCACCGTAAATTCAGACAGCAAAAACAGAAGCACGAATAGACTTTGTGAATGGGGTGGAACTTTCAACAGCAAATTTATTTCGTTGTAAAAAGTACGTTCCTCAGCCATCGTCAGGTCTCGTTGTCAGAATGTGGGCACAAATTATGTCACCTGAAAGCATAAACTTGGTAATAATAGTATATTAAGTTTATGCCTAAAAGTAAAGGTGCAGAATGCTGCGGTTTGACACTGACTGTCCTGAACCTTTTAAAACATTTTCGATCGATACGAAATTCGGCCGAAAATTTGGAAGGCTTAAGTTTAAGAAATAGTTTGGCGGAACATGAACTGGCTGATTATTTACGAAATATCCATAGTACCGTATCAGTCCCTGAGAAGCTTACACATCCGGCTTCAAGAAATTTAGCAAAATTTTGATTTCTTTGGTGGAGTGAATATATTGTTGTTCGGTGATATAATGCAGTTGCTTACGTATCCGTATCTATAGACGTCAGGTGGATCGTACTGTTTCAGACAACCCAATCAATTTGCAGCGGAGCCTCACCTACGGAGACCTTTTAATTTTATCGAGTTGCGTGAATACATGCGCCAACCTAATGATACTGCGTTTTTGGATATTTTCAACAATATTAGAGTTGGTCAATTAAATTGGTTGCAAAATGTGAGTGATGCTCGGGCAAAACTTGATAATAAGTCGAGGTCTTGTAAATGGTGCGATGGACACCTTAAAGAGCCTAGATTAGCTGTCTCTAAGAAAAGATCAATTGGTGCCCTGTGAACTTCCTGCAGCTGTACCATCAAATCTGATAACCAAACATATAAAACTGTTCAAATAACTCCAAGGAATAATTCTGTGTTGGGTTGTGACTGTACACAAACCACAAGGCTGTACTTTATACAAGGCTGTTGTAGACGTTGACTCACGTATTTTTGCATAAAGCTAGTGGCATTGAGCAGGGTAAGGTCATTGGCCATATTTATCAGTGATCTGAACCCAAGAAAATATCGTGGAACGCTCACAATGCAGCGTCTTTGACGGAGTTAGAGAGGCTGAGAAATTTAGACTCCGCTCAATAATAAGCCAATACCTCGGACCTACTTGTATTTCGAATATATCATTGTAGTGAACAGGCCATCATAACTATATTCAAATTCCGTGCACACGTGCACGTGTGATCGTAATCTGATGTCGGGATTTTAACACTTGTAAGAAATGAAATGCGACCCTTTATGACCCTGAGCTTGTTTCGTTTTCTCAAGAGGCCATTAAGCTGGGCAAGCAGGCTCTTTCAGATAATCTCTTCACCCTACGAACTCAGTAGCCGCATACTGCCCACACGACATGTTAAATCGCAGGGCTATGCAGTCGTATAGCATTTGTAAATAATCTACATTTATCTGTAAATAAGTAAATATAGTATAATATGTGCAGCACGATTACATACGTGTTTTTGACACTTCACACACCTCTCCCTCTCATTCCCACTACCACTGACACTAAGTGTCGACAAATGAAGAGTAAATGGGTTAATTGTTGACCTATTGCATTATTCTTATTTATGTTGTAACGTTTATGGAGAGTTAAAACGCCAAAGAATAAAAATATATTATGTTTATATGTGGGAGGGCCATGCTTTGGCACGTATGGGCCGGCTCGAGCAGAGTGATACCACGTCCTCATGGAAAATTGGCAGTGAAGCAATGATTGCATTGCTTTTCGCCGAGTGAGTGAGGTTACCTGAGGCCCTAACCCTTCCCCCCTCTTCCCCCCTTCTCCCCCTACTCCCATCTTAAAGGGCGCCAACGCCCTTGTGACTCTTGAGTTGCAGGTGCCCATGGGCGGCGGCAGTCATTTACCATCAGGTGACCCGTCTGCTCGTTTGGCCCGTATACCATAAAAAACAAAAATTACTACCGACTACAGAAAAATAAAAGTGATCTAAAAAGTACGAAACAAGACAATATTTCAAACAGGAATCAAGACATAGGTGCAAAAATGGTCCAAGGTATAGCCATGGTCACATGCCTGTATACCATGTGGGTGCCAGGAACACTTAGAAAATTATAATGGAATGCGACTACGGCTTTAACCGACCATATTTGTACATATGTCTTGATTTCTGTCAACAACGTTTAATTTAAAGAATGGATTCCGATGAGTATAATCACAATAAAAAAGTGCTACTCCTCAAAAGCCCCCAGGGGTTCCAGAAGCATACCTTTTTCTAAGGTGTTTCTAAGGTGTGAATGAAACGTCAAAGTTATATCCCAGAGTTAAAATACGAGAGTCTGAAGAGCGTGCGTTGTGTGAGGACGGTGGCGGCGGGCGAGGCATGTCGGCCTGGCGCAGCCGGGTCGGGTCGAGCAGTTCTCTCCCGGACCGCGCCCCGTCAACACCACTACCGCTTTGTTCGCAGGCCCGCCGCTTATATCGCGATCTAACTTCGCCAACAATCGCACAATGGGAACAAACGGGATCTTTGCGTTTGATAGCACCGAATCGAAAATGTGAAGTGATCCAGTTGTGATCTGTAGCAGTGCCGGGTGCTTATCGACTAGTAAATTATTTTCACTTGTGTTTTAGTATGTAGTTGGTGCTGGATGAGCAATTGATATTAATGGTATGAAATAATTTTTAAATTTTATTATTTTTTTCGGATTTCGACTTTTTGGAAAAATTGTACCTATTTCAGTTATTATACAGTTGTGTTTAAATTCGCGACTTTTATACACATATGTGTAAATTTGGGACTTAATCCATAATATATAATACCACTGCAACCGTGACGGTCGAGAATTCGGTCGAAACGTCTGGTTATCAAAAAAGGTACTATTTTTATAGGTCTGTAAATGTACAAATAAATCTGTAACCATTTTATGTAAAAAGGGATAATTATGTCATTTTTCCTTTGATCAATCAGTCCTTCCTTTATTTAGTGTAAACTACATTAACCTAGCGCTAAATAAGAGAAAGGTTGAAATTCCCTTTTTGGAACAGTTATCTACTATAATTATAAATTTCCTTAAAGAACGACACTAGAGAATAAAATTGTTAATGAGTATTTAAAATTCTACTGTAATTGAGTAGGATAGATTTACTTTCCTTTCTAGAACCTTGTTAATTATTATTGAAAGTTAGGTACTATTATAAATTGTGATGTAGCTAAATGTTGATATTGTAGTGTATGTAGGGGGATCAGAAGTTCTCTTGAGGAATAACCGCTATTCGGCTAAATCCCGTTATAGTGAAAACCGACTTCAATATTTTTGGAAATAATAATAGCTTTGTTAATTTAGAAAAATATTGATTGAGGAGATAGCTAAACATATGAATAGCCTGTTTACCCTAATGGCAGACAACACGGCTGACCATCCATAGACAAGTGAAAACCGTCGGCAGTACCGGAGACAAATATCAAGTCTCTGCTTGCCACACAGTGCTATACTTTACCTTGATACGAGGAACTGCGTATTGTTGGGCTCGTTAAATAGCTAATGCAAAAAAAAAACTAATTTGTACAAATGGTTTTAATATAGATTTATTAGTAAAATGTTGTTTTGTACACTACTTTTTCAAAACTAATCAATTCAAGTAATTTGTTATACCTAATCTGATGATTGGAATGGCGATCGCCGATACTCAATTTCCTTTAATTTCCGAGCTAAATGTGTAGTAGGTATACCAAACCAATGCACCTCATACTATATACATTTTTAATTTTATTTATAGGAGTATATTTCCACAAAATGGCACAAAAGGATCACATAGAAAACTTAGGCCGGTAAATCATCTTCAAACACTTGGAGCTGTACCTTGAAATAGACGATGATAAATTAAAACGACGGGTCGTCAGACCCAAAAAAAAGACAATTTGAAGAATAAATAATTAGACTATTATATTACTATTATATATATATATATATATATATATATTACTACGTTATATCTTAAGCATCTTAAACACATAAGTTATTTTATAGGCTCAGGGACCGACAACTATTTCAATGACCTGACAAATGCCAGCGTAAACTTAGCTTGCTCTAAATATAGTTATAGGCGGTTAGTTGAGCCCTAACTACAGACTACAGCTACTATATATTTTCTGCTACAATAAGCCACGACTATAATCTCAACACTTGCTGAACTTCATGAAACACGTGTTTTAGCTCTGTTTTAAATATATTCACATACGATCACAGACTTAAATATTTTATAAGTTCTGTTCCACGAGACTGTTGCCTGTGGGAGAGCCATGCTTCGGCACGTATGGGCCGGCTCGACTCCGCTCGTTACCACGGCCTCACAGAAAACCGGCCGTGAAGCAATGCTTGCATTGCATTTCGCCGCGTGAGTGAGGTTACCGGAGGCCCTAACCCTTACCTCTCCCTGATTCCCGTCCTCCCCCCCTCCCCCCTCTTCCCACTCTTCCCCCCTCCCCCTCTTCTCACATCCCACCTTAAAGGGCGGCAACGCACTTGTGACTCGAGTTGCAGGTGTCTATGGGCGCCGGTAGTCATTTACCATCAGGTGACCCGTCTGATCGTTTGCCCCTTATACCATAAAAAAAAAAACGATATTTGAATATGTAGGTTGTGATTAGTAATAAATTATAGTATCAATTGATGGATTTGAATGAAGTAAAAATTTTGCTGTTACATTAGGGCTATGTGTAGACATATTTTAATTGAATATACGGACATTTTTTCCCAAAATGAAATGAACTTCATGATAGTTTGAATTGTTTTATTTAAATTGTCGCCTGCGGTATTTCCGGACCGATACTACCTTCAAACCTTCAAGAAAAGAGCGTACTCCCAACTCAAAGGCCGGCAACGCACTTGTGACTCTTCAGTTGCATGGGCGACGCAGTGTCCATGGGCGACGGTATGATATTCGACGACGATGATGAAATTCAGGCGACGATATGATGGACAGTATGGTAATGTTTCTTTATCTGTCTTCTAAATATGTGAAAACAAAGTCAGGAGTGATAAACAGTTTTTTTTCAATTATATTTAGATACTATTAAAGGGTAAAGCGTACGAGAGATTAAAAAAACGAATTTTGGCAGACTTGACTGTTTCAAGTCTGCCAAAATTAGCATTAGCAGGGCTGCTCGAATTAGTCTCCTGTTATAGTTATATCCTTTAAAGTCGAGTATTTTGAAAGTAAATTACTGTAACAGGAGATTAAATTATTTGATGTACAAAAACAACTGGCTTCTAACAATTTTATTTTGGGAAAAAGGTATTACAGACACCGTGGAAATATTTTCTAAAAAGGAAAAATGTGTTTACGTCATGCTGACATTTATACATTGTAATATTCATACCTAAACTAACATATCTGAAAAAGACAGTTAATTCTGAAGGGACTTTTTACCTGCCAGCTGATCTCGGCTATCTCAAAAATTGTGGGAGCGAGAATCAATGAAATCTTTCAAGGCGGTTTGGACTGCATCGGAATTGAATTTTTTTCTTCGCAAGAGAAGGGTGGGAGGGAAGGGAAGAGAAAGGTGGATGTCGGAGATATTCCAATCGTAGCTCCTCTAATTTTGCGACCGTCTGTTGTGCAGTGTGCGGTCTACTGTCGTTCTAAAGTTGCAATGGGCTTGAGCAATTGACTAGTCTCGGTTGTTTAACGGTTAGCTTTTCCATAATTGTTTGCAATTGTTGACAATACAGTTCTGTCGTAATTGTCGATCCAAGTTTTAAAAAAGCTATAGTAAACAACACCGGCACTGGTCTACCAGACATTCCCCAGTATCTTTTTTGAGTCACATTTCGCCTGGGACAAGATTTAGCCGGTTCTTCTGGGTTTAACCATTGTGGTGAGCGTTTTCGAATATCGTATAGGATCCATTTTTCATCACAAGTAACAATACGATTTAAAATCCCCTCGTTATTGTGACGGTTGAGTAATGTAACGCAACACTCAACACGAATTGTTGGTGTGCTTCAATTCATGCAATTCATTCAGTTCAATTCATCATTCATTCAATTCAATTCATTTTCTCACTTTTTCACTAATCCAATTTAAGTGAATTAAAATTGTTTTAACACTAACACCGAAGCTTGCGCTAATTCTGATATGGTTTGTCATGGATCCGCTTCTACGATCCCTTGTAATTCTTTATTGTCAACTAGGATTTTCAGCCGTCCACAAGGTTTGTTCTATAGGTTAAAATTTCCAGGACAAAAATGGAAACGAAAGATGGAACCAAAAACGTATCGCGTTTTTTTTTACAGCAGCTTCCCCATACATATAATTAATTCTTCGAGCTGTTTCGGCAGCGCTAGTGCCACGCCGGAACTATTCATTCGTGAATTCTATTCGTGAATAACGCAATATTATAAGTTTTCTATATTGTGAAGAATACGATATTAAAGAAAAATCAAATGGCGTTAAAACAAACGAATCACCTAATTTGAAACATAAATACAAATGAATACAACATAAAAACAAGCCTAAATTTGAAAAATCATTTCAATTATATGTCAATATTTTAGTCAAAACTTCAAAAGTAATAATAATAACCTAATATTTTTGAATGTTTGCTACAAAATGAAACAAAGTTTGTCTATTACGATGTGATGAAGTAAAGAGATAAGATTGCTGGGCAATACCCATTTATTTTAAATACTGACATAGAATATACGTAAACGTTGTTACAACTAAAAATGTTATCATCTAAAGTTATTATTGTTATTTATTATGTAAAGTTGAAATTGGGTATTTTTTTCATTGCGTACTTTAATCCTTATCATGAAATAAACCAAACAATTTAATTTTAAAACAGAATGAATCGAAATTACTTCATTGTCTTGATATTATCTTATAAGATGGCATATTATGTAGGCACATGAAAAGTAGACTAAACTTTTGCGCTAATTTCGTATTAAGCCCATAAATATAGATATGTATTTCTATAGTGCCTCAAACATATTGACCAAAATATTTGCCAGTTTACTATGAGCCAAATTACGTATATCTGCGCTGAGCTTCGCTATTCGACTCGGCTGGATATAACTAACTTCTGCAATTGGCTTAAGAATTTATTCATGTATTATGTAAAAGAGCTGTTGAGTTTCCTATAAATAAATAAATAAAACAATCCATACGACGCATAATTTTGACTCTGTATATCGACTGTTTTATGGCAGCCATAAGCTACTGCTTTACATGATTTTGTGTTTAAGGAACGGAAATAATATATAAAATTTTGTAATCTATCACACATCGATGGATTCAGCGGTGCGGAACAAATTGTATCCGTGCTGACACCCTGAAAATTATGATGAATGTATTCTGCCTTTAGATTCCTCGCACTTTTATACCCAAGTAGGTATTCGTCAGCACAGGTTACTTGTATAGGGATATTTGCATTAAGTCGCTAATTTATTTGCAAAAGAAGGTTGTATAGAGTTTTAATGTTATAAGAGCTTAAAAATTCTTAATGGTATGTTACGAGCAGTATTAGAAAATAAGCTCTATCCACATGTAACAATAATCTGGACCAATGTTTCATGGATTTATCAGAAAATATACCAGAATATGAAAAGGTTTAGGAATAATTTTCCTTCGGATCCGTACCTTAAAATTTCTATATATGTTAGATATTTTGTAGTCAAGTCAGCAGAATTCGTAATTGCTATTACGCATAGGTATTTGCTATCAAACACTAGTCACGCATAATGCCTATCAGGTTTTGTGCCTTTTTTATTTGTAGAGATTAAACATTTAGTCGAAATTATATTCCAATCTGGAACACATTTTAAGGGTCTGAATCTAATAAACATCAGGTAAAAATGTTTTCTTATAAAAAATAATTAGAATATAGAATTTTCGTATCAATTTCATAAGGGCTTCTCTTTTCTTATTAAAAACAAAAACACCATCATATGAAATAATCACCTAAATTAAAAAGTTAGAAGGTAGGAGACCTTAATTTTTTTAAGTTATGCTTCTATTGGCGCGTTAGGGAAAAATGATGAGAGTAAATTTTTACGATGCGTGCGCACACCGTCACGAAAAACCGACACCCTGAAGTTAGCTAGTCAACATTTTAGTTTTTCAAAAAGTTACCAACTTCACTATATTTATTCAAGTGTTTCTGAACCTACAACACGTGTTTTGTATCAGTCTGAATAAAATATATATAAATATATATTTTTTCAAATAATATATCGTGGTGACTGTTATTTATTAACAATTTATTGATTTAAAGATAATTTACTGTGATTATAAGTGATAAAAATGGTTGTTACATATTACTTTGAGTTAGTTTGTAGGATTTGAGGTTAGTTGACGGTATGTATTATTTGTTATGATATTTAAATAAACTTAATTCAACTAGAAAATGCGTTATAATAAAGCTTTCAATGTATTAAATACCTTTTTTTCTATTATTAGTGTCGTTTTTTCTACAAACGTAGGATAACGCGAAGGATAAAATTTTTAGTAAGATTTTTATGTTGTTACGCCAAAGAAGTATAACTTCTTACGTGCGAAAATAAGTACACAAACACTTTTTTATAACTCAATAACGAGTAAATGTTAAAACTAGAGTGGTATGCTCATCATACGTAGTAGAATACTTTGTAACGTTGAAGTAGTATTTACTTACCCGTACTGCGTACCCTTTTCATCATATATACGCGTGAGCATAAAAAATAGAAGATATATGTTACTTATTATAAGGTTTGTAAGTCACCCTTGATAATTTAAACAAATTAAGTTGATATCGGACGATGGCGGTGGCTTAAAAACACGCTAGCCATCGAGTCAAACTCCAATAAACAATTAAATTTTATGCTATTGCAATTACCGTGTCGCCAGTGGTAAAACGAGAGCGGAAAATTTCAAAAATTGCCTTTAGTTCGTGAGGTTATAAATAATTTTAGTGGATTATTCATAACTAAAATTATTTTAACTCTCTATATAATAAAAATCATTGAGACGATATCATTTAAGCGAGTTTATAATATTTTTTTACCATAAAGATGACTTTAACAAAAATATTTTTGAAATACAGTTTGGTTTAGCTTGTGGCTAAGTGGTAACCTACTAAGCTACTAGGTCAGTCTTAGGATGGGTGACCATTCTTAACACATTGAGACCTCTCCATGCCTCGGAGAGCACGTTAAGCCGTCGGTCCTGGTTGCCATACGAACATCTGTGGCATTTGTTACAGGTAGTTGGAGCCCTAAAAAGTCCGACAACGTGGTCTAACTACAGAACTCCGATATCGCCTAGTACTCGGGTTATGGAGGTCTGATGGCAGTCGCTTCACGTAAAATATCGAAGTTCGGCTGTATCGTAGTTAGACTGAAAGCCAACCCCAACTTAGTTTGGAAAAGGCGCGGAGGATGAAGTATGGCTTATAAAAGTTCTTTAAAATAACTATTAATGTTAATAGTAACACTCGTTAGACACAATCGTTATAAATATTTCCGTTAGCAGAATAGTCTGCTAAAGGAAACATTTATAACGATTAAATAAATTGGTATTGTTATTATCTGAGTACGATGTAAAGCTTTAAAATAATTACAAGTCCAAAAAAAATTTCAAACAAAACAATCATAAAACAAATAACCCGCCCCAACTTTCTAAAAAAATGGTAGCTGATTTAAATTCATGTATTTAATTAATTTTAATACCAATGACGAATTCTTTAACAACTGGTGTGTTCATTATTTTCGATACACAAAGGGCGCTTCGAAACAAACTTTAGGTACCGTTTAAATGTTCAAACCGTTTCCAAACATTAAAATTGCGTTTCGTCACACATGTTACATACGACTTTTGCTTTGTTATGTGTTAAAGCATGCGGTAATTGTTTTTTAATTTGTATTGGGTTGATATAAACATACCATCAGTATTTACAATGCACTGCTTTTTAACCTTTTAAGGGCTGATTATGTTTGTAATACACATTAGGGCATTGTTCTGTTGATAATACAATAACGTCAAGAATAAATAAAAGATATATAAAAGTAATACCTTTCTATTAAATATCACATTGAATAGGTATTTAAATACAAAATAAAAAAACAGCAACAGAAGCTCGCTTTTACAGTCGATGAAATGGAATTAAGGCCCATCTTTGTTTCATCAATTATTTTACAATTGTGAAAGTAGGTGAAAGTTTTAGTTCACGTGGAAAAATATAGGTACTCGTACTTATATTGGTTACGTCACGTTACTTACGTCAGTTGGTATCTATCGAAAAATAAAGGAACAACCAAAGAATGGTACAACTTGATTCTATAAAGAACAGAAAATTGTTTCAGTTGTTGAAGTTTTGTTCTTGGGCTACAAGAACAAAACTTTTCTAAAAATACTGGCGTGGCGATAGGAACGATACTTGTCCCCCGCTTATCAGGCTAAAAGAGGTGACACGATTATGTCATTGTCTCGCTTGCTCTTTTCAAGAGGGTATTACGTTTTCTTCTGCTCCAAGAAACGGTGCAAGAAACAGTGGCATTGATGTTCTAGAGGTTGGCGATGTGTCCTATTGGAGACACCATTTTGTTTTAGTTTGCTCGAATTCATTATAACTATTTTAGGGTATCGTGTCGTATTCGGACGGGTAATTGTCAAGGAACATTAAAAGTTTTAAGTCTCTTGTTGTTAATTTGGGGGTAAGGTCAGGAATAGATATCGCAAAATAGGTTTGTAGAAACACCATGTACTAATAGTAGTAAGTACCAGAATATCAAAGACAAAATTACTTTTTTAAAACAAGCGTTTTGGTTGATTTGGTTTCCGGGTTTGACTAACTGAAATCAAAACTAGGCTAGTCATTTTCTGTAGGCTGTTCCATAGTCGGTTTCAATTCGAACAGAAATCTTTTGTGCCGTATATCCTTTCTGAGTATGGCATCAATGTTATTCACTTTATTTTTACCTCCGGTCGAATATGTTTTATTTTCGAAGGTGAATAATAAAATATATCATAGACAGTAGACCTTGCTATGACTAATATTTGGCAGACTAGATAAATATTAAGTAGGCCAAGTGTAGGCACAACTAGTCCTAAGATCACCGTAACTAGCGAAAGGGGACAAACGGCCGCTCCGAAGGTGAAGGTTACTCAAGTGTAGTGCAGTGTAGTGTAGCGCAAAATTGTAATTAATAACGTTTCTAAAAATAAAGTAATGTGGGGAGAATGGCACAATAATCAAATTGAAATAAATGATAATTTTTACTTACTTGTGCTAATAAAATGTGTAACTATACAATTCATAAATTATTCATTAATGAAATTTTAGTAAACATGTAACTTACATTTTTAAATATTTTTAAATCTATAAAAAATATTAGTCCCAGTGGTATCGGGTACAGAGACCATGTTACCGGTGGTTAGTGTCCTAGAGTCAGAAACCGTCCTCCTGCATCAGTCTCTTAAACCAGCTGCCTACGTAAGCCTGTGAAGGTGTTGGTCGAGGCTCTTACCAATGGACCCATGGACCTAAATGACTATCGGCGCAACGATCGCGGAATCCACATCCGACATGTCGACAAGCTCGTGGGTTACGTCCAAATATTTTATTTCTTTCTCTGTTTCAGCCTTCATGATATTGTCTTCATGGGGAGTGGTGATTTCAATAATCTATCACCTCTATGTCAGGCTTATTGGAACAATAGCCCTATCAGTGTTGAGAGATCGATCCCAGTACAATAATGCATGAACGTTTACGGTCGATACGGTACGGTAGCTCGACAGCCACAAGGTTATATTTATAGCTTTAATCTTACATATGCTGCAGATACCTGCAGATCATGTATCTGCAGCATATGTAAGTATTTGAGTAACGTCTTGGTTAATTAAGCGTGGCAAGTATTTCCCGCGTATTTTGCCACATGCCTTGTATTTTGCCTTTCTTCATGTTGTGTATGCTATATTTGGATCACTGTCTTGACTTAATATGTACCTATCTCCTAATGTTTCCTGTCATGTGATGACATTAATCTCTAAGCGTACCTTTCATAAATAATTAAATAAAAGATCATAATTCTGATGGGCTATCTAGGCACCTTGCTTATGTCTACGTTAATACTTGCCGCTCGAAAGACTGTATAATATAATAAGTGTAACAATTTTATTTATTATTACTCTTATAACATCGAAATTCTTTAGCATCGCAAAGTTTTATCTTCGATAACCGTCCACGCAGTTTCATCTGCGTTTATGGTCACTACTCCACTCCTATTGGTCTTAGCGTGATAATATATAGCCTATAGCCTTCTTCGATAAATGGGCTATCTAATACTGAAAGAATTTTTTAAATCGGAATTTTTTTAATCGGAATCGAGATTAGCGCGTTCAAGCAAACAAACAAACAAACTCTTCAGTTTTATATATTTAGTGTAGATAAACATGTTGAATTACACATATTCGTAATAGCGTAGTATTTGGCAAATATTTTGTTACGTAGTTCTGTTTAAGCACTAAGCATTGCAAAGACAATAGTTATACTACAAACAAAGGATTTTGTTCTTATTAGAAGTTACTAAATCCATTTCATTCTTGGCATGTTTAAAAATACACCAGATTTCGTTTCAAGCCAAAATTCAGTTCATATATTTCATTCGCCTTGTCACATTATAAAGACAAAGTTATATACAACTTTATTACACGTCATGTCTAAGCTTTTGAGCCTTCCGTAAAGTAATATTGTAAAGTCTTAGTACACTACCTTATTTTCTTCTTAACATACAGATTGTAAGGTTATAAATGTATCTCTTTGTTTTATGTTATCTGCAAAGTTTACACAATTTTTTAAGAGAAGGTTTTCAGTTTGACGGTTTTTTGTGTTTGTTACGCTATATCTTTGCCAATGGTGAACTTGTGATTTTAATAATTCTATCGTTAATTAAATTTTATAATTTTTATTATAAAATTTAATTAACGATAGAATTAAACAAATTTAGATTTAAAGAAAATATTCCAACATCTAGAGTAGAAAATGAATGGATGAAATATACAGCTTTTTTAATTTACCATGATTTAGACGCATGAAAATCGGTCATACTTTTTTAAAAGGTAATTATTATAGGTCTAACTTGGAAGCACACACGGAAATTAGATGACATGGTGTTACTAACCTTCTCCGCTCCACGGAGATTTTATGTACCTCTAAAAAAGGACTACGCTGGTAGTATTGGCTAAATGTGGACATCTGGAGGTACTTCCCAAAACCGGCGGACTAATTAAAGCAAAAATCTTCGGTGAATAATCTTGAGAGATCACCCATGCAACTTTTTGAAAACGACCCCACATCTTGTAATAAAATATGTACATAAATTTTTGACTGAACGGAAAACTAAAAAAGTTAAGTCTTCCTGTAAAAAAGGTTAGCATTGCTAAAACATAAATCTGTTCTGACCGAAATAATATCGTAACGATTGCCTGTCCTTTGTCTCTGTTTAATTTTGTTATTGGCAATATTTGAATACCTTTCTTACAACCAATAAATTTATTGGCACGCTTTGTTCTCTTGCTATCATAACCTTCATGAAATTGTAAGCTTAACTCAAGAAAACGCCTATTATTCGCTAATAGGCTAAAATAATTACATTTTCCAGTCCAATTAAATTGAATTATAGTTTGTTTTCAGGACATTTTACTCTTAGATTAATCTGAAGATCATTTTATAAGCACCTACGCTATTTTGTTATTTAATTTTACCCATACTTATTTCTTTATATAAGCATATAAACCAATTAATTGAACCTTTAAGTTTTTATCATTTTTGTTATGGAAAGGTTCTAAAGAATATATGTCTGATGGTAAAAAAATGCGGTTGCGGCCATTTATAAAGAAAGTCAAGTTGTAGGTGACTAAATAGGTATGTATACAACGTATCATTGTTGTATATCTATTCAGTCACCCACAGTCTGTATGTAAGTATATCAAAGAGCAAGATTTTTTTAAGACCACATCAAAATCTTAAAGAATTTATCATTCATTTATAGTTTCCCATTATTAAGATGTCAACTTTTAAGTTTAAGTTCCTCTTTTTAGGTTAGTAAAATACTACTTCAGTAACTAAAATTGAGATTTAGTATAACTGATCTGTTCTTTAGACTCAAACTAAACGAACTATGAGCGGACATACTTTTTTCCCATCTTGATTGAAGTGTTACCATGTAGTATGTAGCTTACGAGATGTAGTATATAGTACGTAGAGATAAGTCCTTTTGTCTAGAGGCATACAAGCAAGTGCCTAATAAGGACGATAGACCTGTCTGATTGTTTATCGCAAGTTATTGAATCAAATTTTTTTTTAATTTATTTATTTATTTATTGGATTCACCAACAGTTATATACAACGATACATTACACGTGTTACAAATTGAGGTTTTAAGGCTTATTGCATAACTAATTACAGGTGAATACAGCATGCATTAAATATTTAATATAAAACAAATGTGAATTACATATTTATACAAGTATAATTATAAGCTATAATATGACGGTATTAAATCAATTACAAATAATTAATAATTAATTAATTTACTTATAAATATAACATTAAAATTACAGAACCCACTATATATTAAACCATAATAATCGTAATACATATATTATATATTATCATTTGATATTGAAACAGAGTGGCCAAATTCTATTGTGTTGTCAATTAAAGTTGCTATGTACGTATAAGCTGCCTAAGGCACATTGCAAAATTCATTTACCTAGATAACGGGAAATTATGTAGGCCGTTTGCTTATTTGCCATGTTAGTTATGTCAAATAAACTTCAGATTTAATTAACAGAATCAAGGGTTGTAATTTATCTAACTGGTAGATAATAGCGCTCTTCCATAATCGTCCCTCGCTCGCAATCGATAATCGCAACGTAGAATGTCTGACAGTTTCCCACAATTGGAAACTATTTCAATTAACAGCACTTACAAATATGAAAATGTGCTTTGAATTGATTCATTCAAAGTTTTAATCTAATCTAAGTGCCGAAGTTAAGTTTCACAATCGATCACGATAACTGAAGCCAATTTGCATTGGTGAATTGAATTCAATGGAATGTAAAATTAAACTCAAATGAAAATTAAACTATAACAAATACATCTTAGGATACCTTTTAACCTAAGAATTTTGTGTAATTTATTTGTCGACTTGTTAAGTTGGTAATCGTAGATAACCGTTATTTGTGCGTGATTTATATCCAAAAGAAAATTAGGTAAATGTGAGCGCAAAACATGTGGAAGTTGTACTTACATGTAACCAATAACTTAAGACACGATACTGGGAAGATGTAGTTTATTATTGCCACCACAAAGGAAGGCAGGATTCAATTGATGTCTGTTTTGTCTCTGTCTGCACAGAGGCAAAACAGACAACGCAAAAATAATAATATATAAATGCAGGTAAGTAAATTTGTTACAATTGACATTGAAATGTCTACGATTTGCGGCACCAAAAGACTAGTCAATTTGTTGTAGGAAGACTTACTCACTTACACAGTCGATAATGATATAGAAAAATATTTTTTGCATCCTAGAACATGTTAATAATAAAAGCTGTAATCTTTGTACGTGTACGTCATAAAATATTATTTTCGTTTGTTTTTATGTGAAATTACCGATTTACCTAGAAGAAGCTAAATTTTGGGATCACTAGATACATATATATTTATATGATCTGAAACAAATAGTTTAAAAAACGAAAAACATACATTTTATTGAGCAGTTTCCAAAGTACTGAGCACCATATGATGATGATCATACTCCTACTAATAACGAAGTAGGTCAATATGTTACAACATAGAATTAAACCTTTTGCGAAATGAATTGCCCTTATTATTATTTACGGAGATCGTCAAATAAAACTCGACTGCAGCTCCGGAAGGATAGTAAGACACCTTTCCTCTTCAATTAATTATCTGTGACGTGACTATACGTATCACGCCTCTGCAGAACCTAATATGGGTTTTATAACACGGATCACAACCGTAAATGTTCATGTATTTTCTGCTTGATATGTGAGAGGGAAGCTCATGCAGTTTAAACAGTTAAAACCACTTCAAAAAACACCACCACTTCAACAGAGGGCACTGAAAAGTGAAAAATAATTGACTTTAATACATGTAACACAGTAAGTGCCGTGTGCCTTTATAATAGGTAATAGTATAAAGGAACTAGGTACCTATTAGTCTGTTTGAAGTCGGTGCTCGGCGAAATAGTTACTTAAATAGATAGGCTGGGTCCAAGGCGGCGGCTGCAAGGAATTTCATGCTGGGCAAAAAGCTCTTGAACATAATATTAAGAACATTGGTATTCGTCTTTTCCCTTAAAATGTAAGTACATTTTCCCCTTAGGGCGTTACATTTCCAAAAATGTTTCCCTAGCGTACCTCTAGAGTTCTGTTTTAAAATGTCTTGGTCAGTTTAGGTTATAGATACCACTCAACAACATACTGTGTATAACTTATATTTACATAGGTATGTCTATAAATAGATGACCGTTCCTAATAAACAGGCTATCTCATCAATATTTTTTTTAAAAATCGCATTGATAACATTTAAACAAACTTCAAGGATTACAAATGGTTAGATGGAAAATACAAAGAAAAGCCACGTTAAACAATATTTACGGTAACATCGTCAGCCACAAATAAAAAAAAAAACCTTTTGTTTTTAGGGCTACATGGAATTTCGCATGTAAAAAGTATTGGGAAGAACATTTTGACGTAGGTTAGATAAAGCTTAAGCTATACCCGGATCCCTCCTACTTAAGGCGCAGTACCGCACACCGTGTGGTTTTAGTTGGTTCGATTCCGACACACCGACCCACCGAAAACCCCGGTGGGGTGACGGCCCGAGGGGGTTTCCAAACGCACAAAAAAAAAATGTTACTCCGAAAACTAAACTCTTTAGTCTATACAGGGTGTAAGCAACACCGTAAGGGCTTAATCACGTTCAGAGTACCTACATATGTTTTGCCCTCATAAAGTTTAACTCTGTAAACAATGTTGTTTATTCGAATAACGCAGACATAACGCAGACATAATTATTGACTATATTGCTGTTTAAGTCCTGTCTAATGTTCTAATGAGTATAATAATCTATGGTTTGTTATTATACATATCGTCTGTATATTTTTCACTTTGTTAATTCCGACATACGAGTACATATGTAGAAGTATAGAAAACACTTGTAGAATCTTGGAATAATTATCTATATATATTTTAAGTTTAATTTTAGATATTACAAATACTTTTCCTAGGTTTTCTGTTGTTGATATTTCATGCCATATTTTCAGTGTTAAAATGCCTTGTATTTGAAAGAAAATTAAATATGAATTTAAAATTTAAAATACTCCCGACACTAAAATCCCTTCAACCATTACAAAATGCCTTACATCATTTTGGAAAAGAGTTGATACTCTTACACTGCTGGACCGATATTAACCAAACATAACTAAGGACCACCGCAAGGAAGCTGGCTTTCAAATGATAAAAAAACCGCATCGGAATCGGTCCATCCGTTTGGGAGCTACGATGCCAGACAGACACACAGACATCGACGTCAAACTTATGGCACCCCGTCGTTTTTGCGTCGGGGGTTAATGAATGACGTTGTACACGTCGTTTAAACTTATGCATTTTTAAAATACCCGATTCCCTGCCACCAAGCCCCTTTTCATACCTCACATTTATTAATAACTAGCAACCCGCCCCGGCTTCGCACGGGTAGTAGAGACATCTTCAATAATCATCATCATATTTTAATACCTAAATGATAATACCCTATAAATATACTGTCATATAATAAAATCTTATAGGATATAATTAAAATTAAAAGAACCCTAAGTAAATATTATTACATTTATAGCATATAGGTACATATTTACAAAAATAAATAAATATTAAAGTTAATAATAAGCTAGTTAGGCAAAGAACTTCATCCTCTCTCCTACACTGCCGTGCCAGACAGGGTCCATAACGCACTGTAAAACCTAATGTAATATCTTTGTAACGTTATGGTGTGCAATAAAGTATTGAGTATTTCAACCAATTTACACAAAACGTTAGCAAATTATACACCTATATCTTCCTTATGAATCACTATGTTTATTGGTGAAAACCGCATGAAAATCCTTTCAGTAGTTTTTCAGTTTATCGCGAACAGACAGAAAGACAGACGCGGCGGGGAACTTTGTTTTATAACATGTAGTGATGAGGACCCTCTATAAAGACGTAGGTATATAGAAAGAAAGAAAGAAACCTTTATTTAGAACACGCACAGATATACAAATAAACAAAAAACTATTACTAACATTTATCAAAATTACGTACTAAATTAAAACAGAGAGAGAGAGACAGAAGACAAAAAAAGGAAACAGGTCACATTCTGTGTGAGTCTAAAATGGCCGCCATCTCAGCATATGCTGCATGTAGGACATGCAGCGCTGGTTTTTAGACGGGGCCTCGAAAACAAAGTGACATCAAAAATAAAAATGAAGTTAACCTAAAGCAATTACAAATACAAACACATAAAAATATAGCACATAAAAAGTACTAAATGGAAAAAAAAAATAGACGAAAATTTTTTTTAGATATAACACAAAACACAACACATTAGTAGTTTGATTATTTCGTTTAGTTCAATACTGGCAACCCATACATGCTCCCATGAGAAAGACGCCAACCATTTGACAGATGGTTATTATTGTCAAATTGTCAAATATGTGATTGGATTATCAATATTTACGACAGTATATACGAAGATGGACGAATGGATGTCCATTTTTTTACGTTTTTGTTATTTAACTTGTATAATTATAAAACACTTGACATTGGCGGAATTCCTACGCTGATTCTTTCATAATAAAATAATATTTATATATTTATCAATATTTACATCTGGTTATACGAAACAAGCTCAAGCTCACATAATATCTGTAGAAATATAGAACTTGTGTATTTATATTTACAAATGTTGAATGGAAACTAGTTTGTATTACCGCAACGAGGCTCCATAACTATTTCCTCTGAGGTATCTTCTGATCTGTGACTAGAAAGTAGTTTATCCTGCCGCTTATTGTACAGGTTAGCTATAGAACAGGTTTATTATATGTAGGTATCTGTGATCCCCTAAGGACGTAAGAATATTGTATTATAAAGTTAATAATGTCTCAGCTTCAGTGCACAGCTCACGTTTAGCTTTTATTGTTTATTGTATTATAGTTATCCGAGATTGAATCCGATTTATTCGTTGAAGGTAATTCAAATTTGTACTTGAAAGGTAATTTAAGTAAGAAGGAACTTCAAATTAAAAATAGCCTATGATTACTTTCCCATTATGCAGTATCTATCTAAAGTTAATGTCTTGGCTCATAGGACGATAAGAAAAAGCCTAACCGCTAATGCTTCGAGTGTTATATGGTAGATGGCCCCATGAGAAAACTATTATGTTATTCACAGTTAGTTGTTCCTAGTTGGATTTTATTTTGAGTTGTTAATAGATGGAATAGTCCAGGAAATGTGTTTGTTTACTCTACTCTACTCTTGTTTATTTGTCAGCTACCCCATTTAGGACCAACTTTATAGAAAAAAACGCGCCTTGCTCTAAATATCACGTCAAGGCAATTACAGCCGGGCTGATTATTTAGTTATTACATATTCAATAGGAAATTTAAAAGCGTATTTTTATAGAAAATGGTATTACATTTAAACATTTTATGTAATCAGCTGGTCTTGACGGCACCGAACGTTTAAGGTCATTCACCATACCGCACAAAATGAATGACTACGCATACTATATACCTTAATCTCGCATTTTTATGATGAACTGACTTTTGTATTGTATTAAGTACTAGCAGCGCCCAGAAAGAGGTTATTGTAAGTTTTTCGCGTAGCTCAAACTTACACGCTGTAATAATATATACAATTAATAATGTACTTTAAAAGTACAATCCTGGTAGGAAACAAATTCAATGTAACCTATAACAGCCGGATTGTTTTGGATAAGGAAAAATTGTGATTGAGATAGCTAAATGCACAACCAATCTGTGGAACAAACTATCGCCTGCGGTATCCGGACCGATACGACCGTCAAACCTTAAAGAAAAGAGCGTACGAAAGAACAAAGGCCAACAACGCACTTGTGACTCTTGAGTTGCAGGTGTCCATGGGCGACGGTAGTCATTTGCCATCAGGTAACCCGTCTGCTCGTTTGCCCGCTATACCATAAAAAAAACGAAATCTTTGTATATTTAGTTGCTTTACAAAGAAAAGTTAAAAAAAAACTGTGGAAAAATAATTCCAAAAGTTCTGTGTATTTTAGCTTCGAAATAGAAGTGTAACGACTTGGCAAGAAACAATTTTTCCTCGATACTTTTCAACTTTGGTATTTTATGATATTTCATGTTATTAGTTTTGACTTTGCTAGTAAGTTTTAAAGAAGAACAATTTCTTTTCGAACGTATTTAAATTTTAAAACTAAAGTCAAACATAAATACATTAAACTGTTGGTATATGTTTGAATTAATATAGTTATTACACTACAATGGATTCTGCACTTACAATATACCAACGGGTGCAGAGAACCATTACATACAAAATCATCAATGTGTATATGTGTATAATTTGAATAATTGTTGAGTTATAATTAACTGTATTCTTTATTTTATTTACATTGGGTAAATAAATATACAATTACAGGACAACGTCTGACAGGCTCTGCTACAACCTTATATTTTTCTTGTGTTGATTCCAAATAAAGGAAATTTATACTCTAGCTTGCTGCGAACAAATGCGGATATGTGCAGTGCCTGCATTCCTGTCAGTGAATCGAGCAGACTGTCCAGACAAACTAATTTAGAAGTAAATATTTAAATTCTTTATGTATAGGAAATTAATTATTAAATAAAGAGTTTGCATCATTATCGAGATTCACCCTGTTAATTGTTTTAATTATACATATACATCAATATAACTATCAATATTACTCCTATTGCCATAAATACACACGTCCCCCCATAAACGTCATGTTATGAAACCGTTACAATAACGAAATCTCGAGAATCTTCGATCGTAAACACTTCGGAAAATCCAGCAAATTTACCGTGCCCTTGAGTAGCATTAAAGAGTAATTGACAAGATTTCGATTCCCAATTTTCAATACTAATTAATATCGAGTATCAAGAAGCCAATTGTTTGTAATAATATCTGTCTGGCTTAAAATGCCAGTTCAAACATACGTGGGCGCAATGGTTCAGTAGGAGACGATGAAATACGTTCATGTCGTTGTGGTATGTCATGGATGTCTTGTGTAAAATTTTCTCTAACGTTATTAGGTTCTATTTTATGATGGTACATACACACAAAGATCGAGTAAGTAATTAAATAAGAATGTGTTAGTATGACTAATGCGACAAACACCTTTTAACCTAGGCGTCAGGGAAAAACTACTAGGATTTTATCGCCTCGATCCTGTTTCTCTGCAGAAATAGGTTCATTGATATGCATATCATAAGATCCCAAGTTTCCTAAAAAAAATCCGTCTGCTTCAATTTTTAAATCCACAAATACATGAAAAATTGTGTTTTTTTTCTGTAATATTACTTCTCAGGTGCATAAATCGGTATACACTCCACAAAAATTTTGTAGCGAGTTGAATTATCTAAAAACGAGATGCGCCGCGATATTTTATATGCAATTGTTTACTCGCAAATAGCGTTTGAAGTTGAAAAAGTGTTTTTTTTAACATTTAATATTTCAAAAATAAAAATATGTGTAAGCTTGAAATTCACAGAAATTACGTAATTTTTCTACCCTTACGTCTAGGCTGTTTGGTTTTTAGGACTCTTAGGCGTAAAAAAGGAAAGTTTTAATTGGGGCGAAATTCACATACAGCGGAAAAACATACTTCACTGTCATCTAACGAGGACACGCCTAACTACGGAGACTACTATTTAGTTACAAATAAGGCATTTAAAGCCCTTGGCTCAATTTATCGTAAAAATATCGGCTAATCGACTTTCGAGCACTTCAGTCAACTGATGTTTAGTAACAAGTCTTAGGTATTCTTTTAAAGCTGAAAGTACAAAATTAAAATTATTTAAATAAGCTGTAATAAGCATAATAATTAAATTATTGAAATCACTAAACACAGTTGATTTAACAAACGTATTAAATGAATTTAAGTATGTTTATCAGCAGTCTGGTTACCATTGCCCAGGTTCGGCCTAGTTTGGAATCATACGGCTGTGTATGAGTTGTGTGAAGTTATTATTATTAATTTAAAGTACAGATATGTAGGTATATACATTTCGTTGTTCTAAGCACACCTGTGTACCTAGAAATACGCGCATGAATCACGTAAATAGCCCTTACATTATTAACCCAAGCAGCAGTCATAAATATTGTCAGAGAGTATAATGAGGTATATTAAGATTTAAAATACAGAACGGGCTTAGTCACTGCTTTTAAAGACACAACTATACCTCTAGTAGTGTATTGTAAAGCTAAAATGCCATCATGGGTGACTAAAGTAATAAAAAAATTGTGCTAAAACCTGCGATTACGTACAAATAGACGGAGCTAGTCAACCCACGAAACAGGGGTTTTACACGTCCACCACAAACATGTGGGCCACACAGGGATTAAAACCGGTGTAAGCGGATAGATTTAGATCTAGTGGACGTGGCTCACAATCTTTTTGAGGAATCAGGACCGAGTTCCAGTACAGATACGCTTTGCCTATGGCTCATAGTTAATATTTACATAAATATTATTACACATTCATGTGTTTATTTAGGTTAAATATATAGCTTTTTCATTTTTTCAGCATTTCTCTAACTTTCTTTCTTAATACCGGCATTATTTATATACCCGTCTTATTTATTCCTGTTAACAAATAACCAACATATTTAAATCAATTGACGTATTTTGTGAAACTCAAAATAAGTACATTTTTTACACTGCAATAAGCCGAAAATAATTGCATTATCCCTGCGAGTCAAATTGAATTGCCGCTTGTTTCAACCACATCCTATGCTCAAATTAATTTTGAAACTCATGGCGTGAACATGACGCTGTTAGTTTCTTTTTCCGGTTTCGCATGGATAGCAAAGCATATATTGATTTTTCCGACATGTTCAACAATCATCGGCGTATTTCAACCATTTTACATAAAACTTTAATGAATTATATTCTAAACTATTCTAAACTATTCTAAACCATTCTCATGAATCACTCCGTCTATTGGTGAAAACCGTATGAAAATTCGTTCGGTAGCTATTAAGTTTATCGCGAACAGACAGACAGACGCGGCGGGGTACTTTGTTTTATAATAAATATGTAGTGATCAACTACTAGCTTTTGCTCGCGGCGTCAGGTAAAACTATTTTTATCCCTCAGGTACAATAATTTTCTGAATGAATTGGTGATCATCATCTGGATGATGGTATCACATTAGGGCAAAACGGTATAGGCCCTTTTCGGTACTCCTGGCAACGCGTTTGCAACATTTCATGATGATCGGTTGAGGAAAGTACTTAATAAAAAGACAAGCTCACATTCATATTCATAATATTAAGTTAGCATCTAGAAAATATGAAATATTATAGCGTCGTAATGAATTGCCCATGGTATGCCAACGAGGAGCAAACAAGTGCGAACCAACAGATGATATAGTGAAGTTTAGTTTCAAGGTGAATGAATACGAGTATTGTGTGAGAAAAAACCAACACTCTTACTTTAGCTGAGAAAAGAGTTTCATGTAGATTGTTTACCATTGAGTAAAATTTTATAATGTAGATAAAGGGAAAAGGTTTGAAAACAATTTTACTAATTAATATACTAAAGACACCAGCTAAATTCGTACAATTCTGCAGTCTGTGAATTGTGTCTTCGACATCCAATTCCGCACGGTTTCTTTTTCATAGTTTCTGCTCCCCTATACATCGGGGCAACATGCCATGCCTAATTCACTTTAATGACGTCTTTTACCTTGAGCTCGTCACGAATCAAAGTGTTTATTTTACGATTTCGGGTGAAATCGTACAACATTACATTCTATTAATTTTTACACTACTTACTTTGAATACTTGTAGATAGAATATAGATCTTCTTGTTTATTACATAAATATCTATATTCTTAAATCTATATTTAACATAACATTAAAACATTAGCATTCTATTGTTTTATTATTATAATGTTATTCTTAAATCTAAATTTAAATAATTCACATAAAAATCAATCGCCACATGACATGTGTATTTCAGAGAATCACATATGCACGGCTCGTCCGATTTGCCTGAATTTTTCTTTGTTGTTTTCGTGATTTCCAGGACAATGTTTGTAGGAAAGAATTTTTTTGTAAAAGCAACGGATATGTTAGTATTTTTGAAAAACCATTATGATACATTTTGACGTTTAAAACTTCAAAATAATTGGTCCCGAGATGATTTAGATTCACAATTTCTACCCCGTTAGGTCTCGGGATGGGACCCACTCAAACACACGCAACATAATTTTAAATTAAATAAGAATTCTTAAACCCTTTTACAGCGACACCTACAGGGTCATTTATTAATCTAAATCTTCCAGAGACCACTCAAATACACACACAGACATGTCTCAGTAGAACTCTCAAGCTGGGATTCATTTCACTTAATGAAATTCAGTGACGTTTTAAACCTTATGCTAAAATAACAAAGAACTTACATCCAAAGTAAGTTTTTGTAATTTTTTGAAGTTTTGGTTTTGATGATTTTATTGTCGAAATTATTTATGTATGACACAAAAGGAAATTCATAATTGACTGTTTTATAATTACGTTCCGGCAGGACCAGTCTATCGTATCATGTACTCGTATGTACTCAATAATAATATTGCAAATTTATAATATGATAATTGTGTATGTATTGTATTTGCGATTTTGTGTGTCTCTTTTGTGCACTTAATATTTTTTTTATGAATGTGATTTTCTTTATGTTAGCAGTGCTTTACAATACCCGTGAACAATTATCGGAGAGTAAACGTGATTCTAGAAGCCAAGGACGATGTAGAAATTAGTTGTGCGTAACTTACTGTTGTTTATTTATTTAACTCCGCATTATTAATTCATGTTAAGAGATAAAAAAGGTTTAACAACAGCTGTGGCCAGATTAGAGTACTATCAAATAAATAAACACTGTAAACGGAGGTTGAAGCCTAAATAATTATAGTCTTTAACCATTCGTGTATTGTGTAAATTTAATTATTCTGTTATTTAAAACAGAGTGTAATTACGGTAATCCGTAATTAGCCGGATTTAATTTTATTAATTATTAATTTTTGGTAATATTTTATACTGGTGCTATCTCTACCCACGCGGGTCAGTGGTTTCAGCCCGATATAAAATTTCACACATTGCACGCCGAATTTAAAATCACGCTCTGTTTTTTTATAGTAGTCTAGCTGCGCCCCGCGGTTTCATCCGCTTAAGTCCCGATACTGTGGGAATATCGGGCGTTAATCCAGGTCTCTAGCTATCTATACATACCAAGTTTCATCGCGTTTTTGCGTGAAAGAGTAACAAACATCCATGCATCCTCACAAACTTTCAAGTTTATAATATTAGTAGGAAGTAGGAATTAGGATATACTTTGCAAATTAGTCAACAATATAGGAGAGAGGCTTGAATACGGTTGAAAGAGATTGTTTCTTTTGTCTGTTCGGATCACGTTCGGAATGCAAATCAAAACACAACATCTATACTAAGGAGCCTTGCCTTACTTTCTATCTTAGCCGCACAAATTAATTTAATTGAACAAATTTGTATTCTGGCGAAAGCTGGGTTTCTACCAACAATAAGTTCCTAAATAAAATATTGGAGTCCACTCTCATTTCTAAATAATATAAGAGAATGATATTTTACGAGACAGCTGGCTCTCATTGCTAACGCTACCGCGCTGGAGATATACGACCTGTCACTCGGAAGAGCGGTGAGATTCCATGCCTGACGTACTAATTAAATTTTCTGTGCATGCTTTATTTATGCATATTGCATATTTCCGGTAAATTTTTATACATGCAAGCTAACGACTCACACTCGGTAAACCTGATGCTTAGGGGTTATCGGTACTTATAAAAACCCGTAACACTAGCAATGTCAAGTTCTGACAACTCTAAACGCCAAAAGAACGTGACTGTGCTAGTTATACTTACTGACATTTGTGCAGAACGCGATTGCTAAGCGTGTCCAAAAGCAACAAGCTAAAAATGTAGTAGGTATATTTACTTATCACATTTTTATACAAATTGTTTAGAGGGTCAATAAGTTTTGGTAAGCTGCGCAATATTATCTGAGATCAGAGTTGTGATATTTCCAAATCCATGAACCGGACATAGAATACACTTCAGTTGACTTCAGTTGAGTTTACTTCAGTTGAATCGGAAATATCGCACAAAAGCGTAAATTTCGGAATGGAGAATTACGTCCATGTAAAGCTTAGGTATTGATAAATTCATTTTAGCATCACTGTATAATAAATAACCATATGTTTATCAAATAAATAATGACTTTAAAGTGAATTGTGGCTTCAGAAAGAGATTTTGGAGCACATCGTCTTTTGAGTAGTGGGTGGGGAATCCTTTTTATAATACCTTTAAAATTTAAATCCTAAATATTCATCATCCTCCGCGCCTTGGGAAGAACTAACTTGGGGTCGGCTTTCAGTCTTACTACGATACGGCCGAACTTTGATATTTTACGTGAAGCGACTGTCATCAGACATCCACAACCTAAGTACTAGGCGATATCGAAATTCTGTAGTTACCTCGGGTTGTCGGATTTTTTAGTGTTCCAACTACCCGTAACGAATGTCACAGATGTGCTCTCCGAGGAACGGAGGGATCTCGAATTAAGAATGGTCACCCATCCTAATACTGACTTCAGTTTATTCTTGAGTCAAACACAAAGTTGGTAACGAGAAAGATTATACCATAGCTAAAAGCTTTTTTTTTTATCATAACTTTCCTGGAATTATTGAAACCTTTAATAAATCATTAAAATTTATCTTGAAGGGGCAATCAAACTACTTTTAAAGTTATTTTAAGATTTTTAGTTACTTATGATTTCCGAGGTTCATGGTCTACTAATGTAATACCTTTTGAAAAGTTTACATTTCCAAAAGCAAATGAACATGTATAGAATAATTTCAAAATTTGTGTTTTTAAATTCACAAGTTGCTAAAATCATTTGTAGGTAGGTTTTCTTTAAAGTGACTTTAAAGAACACTGCCTCTAAGGTTCTAATATTGAGGTCATTAGGACCTGCTTAGTTGTTTGATTTCATATCGTCACAAAAAATCAATCAATCAAATCAGACGTGGTTCAGATTGGATCATTACACTAATATTGATTGTTTAGACCTACATTACATTTATTTTCAGTACCTATACTTTTAATTTCATTTAACTATAAACTGCAACTTTTGTTTCAGTAAAATTGTGTCGATAATATCGGTCCACATAGCAAGCGAGAGCAAACATAAAAACGTATTTATTTAACATCACATTAGAGCAACCATCGTTGCGTTCAGCTGTTTTTGTAATGTCGAGAAGATTTTAACAAAGCAAAACATGAAAGCCAGCATTGCAAATAGAAGAAGACAGAACAAGTACATTTACATATTTAGAAGCTTCGCAGATGCTGGTGAGTTTAAGGGAATACTGTCGTTTATTTTTTGGTGTTAAAAACTCTAAGTATATATTTACTATTTAGTAATTATTTATTTACTATAACTATGAAGTTAGACGGCAGTGAAAGACATTCTTCATGACATAAAGAAACGGTCGAATAGAGCTTCTTCGTTTTATTGAGGTTTATTTAGAAACAAGTATGACTTATTTTTTACTTTCATTGTGATTGTTGCATAATGATTGCTGGCTCCTTCATAATTTTCACGAGTAGCCCCGTTTTATATATTGAGTTCATCACGTACCTATATGTTAACGAATACTTAACTACATTATCTAAGTAACTATATGCTCTGTAACAAAATTATTTTTACTAACAAGCCCGAACCCACTGTATATTAATTCAAAAGTATGACAAACATTTTGAATTAGAAAGGATACATAAATCTGGCTCTATCTAATTCTAACTTGTGGTTCCCCAAAAGACGTCTACGTGACGACACGTACGCGACAGTAGAAGGCACCTTTAGTCTGTCGTAAATACGAATGATTCACGTAGCCTTGTCTTAGTTAGTTTAACATGTCACATTTAATACTTGATATAGGTCATATCTTTCACCCCCTTCTATTCCCGACTTCTGATAGGTAAACAGAGTCTCGACAAGTAGACATAACTTTAGGCTAGGTTTAATATATTTATTATGAGAATTTCCGACAACTGTGACTAAAATCTTTACTTAGCCTCCGACATTCTTACGTATTTCCAGCTCTTAGTTTATGTTTGTGGAATACTTTTTTCATGATACAATTTTTATAGTGTCAAACTTCGCTAGAACTTTTGCATAACAACGCGAAAGTTTTTGCGTAACTAACGCCACTATGTCAGCTAGTGAGTACATTTATAAAACAGGAACTTGTTGCTGTACCTACAGTCTACAATAATAATATGCACGAACATACTATGCATAGTTTTTACAATAGATTACACATGTAATATTGTATATATATGATAATATGGATAAACATAAAGACACATCTTTTTTAATACTTAATAGTACATACACATACAGACACCTACATAGACGTATTCAGGTTTACAAATAATGCATTAAGCGCGAAACAAACCGTGATGTCTGACGTTGCAATCAAATATAGTATTAGTATAAGGAAAAAAAAACATTGTGACGAAGCAAACAATAATGTGGTCACAATTTTTGGATTTTTATTTTAATAAAATTGAGTATCTTGAAAAAAAGAAACAAATGACTGTAGCAACATAATTAAATATAGATTTTCTTTCTTGTACCCCCAAAACATGTATCCATTATGAGTTAAGCTAAATGGAGCTCTGTGCCTGACCTCTCAAATATTCAATAGTTGAAAACCTGTTTCTTGACGTTTTTTTAATTAAACGATTTGTTTTTAGATCTATTTGATTTGATGATATTCATTTTAGTTTAAAAGACAATATTTAAGAAACTACCTAACACAAAGGATATATTGGTCATAAAATCTTTTAAACTTTATAAATGCTTGATTTTATTCCCTTAAATTAACTTTCTACTTAAAAAAGTTGAAAATTTACAAGTATACTTAAAAAGATTGCTTATACATTAAATATAAGTCTAACGTTGACACCGACCGGATTACCTGCCACGAGCGTAAGAGTAAATAGAACTATTTCAACCGCATAGCTGTTTATAAGTCACCTAGAGAATACAACTTTCTTTGAGTTGAATATCCTAAAAATAGTAACGCTCCAATGATAGTATTTTCTAAATTATGTTAGGTTTACGAAGGCTTAAGACAAAGGAAGTAGTATTAACGCGTGACAACTTGCATAAATTTATTAACGTACTTAATAATATGTCTTCAGAAATGGTAGATTGTCGCTTGATTCTTCACCGTCACAATTATGTTGTTGGGGACGGAAGTGGGTAGTTAAATAACAAAAATCTAGGTTAATCCAAGATTATAAAATTTCAAAATTAACGTTACGTTAAAGTTCAATAAGCGGTAGGAACAGTTCACAAAGTAGGTAGGTAGGCAGGCACAGAAAGCACCATGATTTTAGTGTCGTCTACACCAGCGATTCCCAAAGTGGGTTCCGCGGAACCTAGGGGTTCCGTAGAAAAGTCAACAGGGTTCCGCGAAATTATTTAATACCACAATTATTAAGTAAGTAGGTTCTTTTTGCTATAATGTTATGTTCGTATTAGAAGGTATTTAACATTATATTATTTTAACAGTTAGTTTTTATGGAAAACCGAGAATATTGTTGCTGGTTGTTCAGTAACATTTATTTGATTTGTTTTGTATTTTTAAAATAAAGTGAGTATAGTGATACTTGTGATTTAATACCCTATTAAATCTGTAATATAAAAGTGGTTAAGGAAAAAAGATTTGGTAAAAAAAAAATCTGTCTCATAATTGGTATTCTTTTCAATTAAATTTTATCTGATCTCATTAATCGTAGTAATAAATGTAATTTTCTGACACATTTATTTTTCAATAAAATAAGTATAAAGAGGCTCAAATATTTTTAGGTAGATTTCTAAAGAATTTCTAAATATTGCAGTGGGATGTAAAAGCAGTCATTGCATTTTGCATCGTTATGTGCCCGTAGGTTCGCCCGAAGGTTTCCAAATGAGGCAAATGGCATCTGAGGCTCCAACCATTTTCCGTGTATTGCATGATTGCAAGGCTTATAAAATTAGTAGCTTATCTTGCTGAATTTTTTAGAAAGGTTAATATAATTACTACACTTTTGCAGGGAAAATCAACAACCATATTTATGGCGAGAGACAAATTATCAGCCTTTAAAAGAAAATAATAAATTTCTGGATTGCCTGCGTAGAAGAGAACACCATTGAATTGGTTTTGGGTTGGTGTTACGAGTGAATACAATAAAGTAGCCAAAAAGGCTATCTTAACTTTACTCCCATTTGTCACAACGTAACGTTGTAAAAAAGGTTTTTCAGCTTATACTTATACAAAAAAAACAAATTCAGGTCGAAATTGGATGCTACCCCAGATCTGCGCATACAACTGTCGGACATAATACCGAACTATAAAGCAATTATTGATAAAACAGTGACACAATTTCATTCTTCACATTAAAAGTTAAAATAAAGGAAAGTGTTTCACTTTTAAAATATTCCTAATAAAAGTTTTTGTTCTTATTTAAATTGCAGTGATTTTGATTTGTAATCATTTGATATGGGGTTCCATAAAATAAAAGGTATTTGGTGGGTGTTCCGTCATCTTAAAAGTTTGGGAACCCCTGGTCTAGACGACACTAACCTACCTACTTTGTAAACTGTTCCTACCACTTATTGAACTTTAACGTAACGTTAATTTCGCGTCTGCTTACGCCAACAAGCGAACTTGCGAACCGGGCGGACGGTGAGTCTCTAGCTTCATCGAGCGCCTCCAGGTGGTGCTGCCGTTCCGGTAACGGCTTAATTACGACAAATCTTATATGGTGACAATAATAAAACTTTATCATGTAAAAAATATTTTGTCAACAAAGGTTCTGTGATCAATAGTGTAACTCTGTTACATCGACAATAATTAATTAATCGATCTAAATTACTCTCAATACCTACTATCTGCAAAGAAAACTAAATAGAAAATGTCCTTCTAAAGAAAAGATAAAGTAATCATAAAGATTACAAAAATCTAGTGGTTTATTATTACAATGAAATTCAATATCCCACTTTCTCTCGACATTTTCCCGGGTATAGGTTTACCACAAAAACGTTTTCGGTATCGATGCCAATTAATCCTTGATTGTACATAATCCATTATTGGTTTCAAATAAAATATATTTATTTTCTAGTCCGCAAATAACGGTATGATAGTGTATATTTTATTAAAATTTTGTTCAAAATGAATGAAATATATTATGTGACGTTTACTTAAACTAAACATAGAATTAAGTGGTCTTGTGCATATTGACTTATTAAATGAAAACCAATATTAGATCTTTACATATTAAATTGGGGTTTTATGTGGAAAAAGTAAAATGATTTTTTTCAATGAAGTTATACATTAAATTTTTCAAAGTATCAGTATACCATTGTTATCTAAGCACTTTCGCCATTTTATAGGAGTTCATTAATTCTTGTTGAAAAAAAATGTGACGTTGACGTTGATCGCGTTAACAACAACACGCGTTTTGTTTAAGTCGTTCACAAGCTAACGCGCGTTTTGATCCGATACGAGCTTTGAGATCATTGGTTTGTCGTACGTTCGATCACATGAGCGCGCATTTTTAACGCGGCGACGCGTGATTTTAATAAATTGATTCGGCCATTTAAATAAAACTCCGTATACCATTTTTCACATAGCATGAGATCAGTGACATATTTTTCATACATTTCACATAGTTTACATTTGTATAAAATAAAAATTTAAAATACAAGAAATGAACCCTATTTGATATACAAATAAGAATCTGTTTTAATTCCCTTTTTTTACCGCCATTTCCAACGAAAACAGAACTCGAACTGAACTACAACAACGCGCGCTAAACGCCGGAGAAACGCTCGCCATGTGAACGCTATACAAAAAACCAACGCGCGTTTGATGCGCGGCCAACGCCCTTCATCTGAACGCAGCTTAAGTGATCGTGACGAGTAAGATATTAAACGATACGGCTTTACTCAAATAATTGAAAAGGCAATGAATTTTCGAAAATGTATTCTAATGAGAAACCTCTCGCTTCAGTAACATTTCAGATTGCAGAGACAGGTTAAGAAAACCTGTTATCTGCCATAATTGACACTACTAATATAAGGGCTTCTATTACACATCACTAAATATTATAAAACAAAGTCCCCCGCCGCAACACACAATAAACTCAAAAAGTACTGGACAGATTTTCATGCGTTTTTCAGCAATAGATAGAGCGATTCTTGAAGAAGGTTTAGGTATATAATTTGTTAAGGTGTTGTGTAAATTGGTTGATTGTTGAAGGTGTCTTTAATACCCGTGCGAAGCCAGGGCGGGTTGCTAGTGAATTATAATCACGATTGCTGGTATCGCTAATCTTTATAGTTTTATTATTCATTGTTTTATGTTAAAACAAAATCCTTTCCAAGTAACTTGTATATAGCCATCTGATATATCCGTAGTGTTCGGGAGGCTGTAAAATTCCTTTTATGTTTTTATTAGCGACGTACGTGCGAGGGTGAGTACACGGTACCACAATCATGTGAGAAACAAAAGATTCGACACAGTTTTTTGCTTTTATTAGGGTTCCCTTGTTAACACGTGTGACACATTTTTCTTAATCGTAATACGGGAATTTCGGTATCGTACCTACATTATCTATATATCTAATTTCACCAAAGTTAATTTTATTGGTTATAATATTGTTATATATAAATATAATATAAAATATTCTAATATATAATAATAATATAAATATAATTTATACTAGTAATAATTTCTTCAGACGCAGTGTTGACACATATAATAATGAGTTTAAAGACCTCGATATATTTCTACAATAGTTTGACTACTTACAAAATTAAATTACGTAAACAACTCGTAAAAGACCACTCGAATACATAAATTGTTATTGTCAGTGGAGTCGATAATTGTGACACTCATCATCATTGTGTGTATGACTGTACGTGCTCTTGTCGGGTATCCATTTGTAATGTACCATATTTTGAAATGTTATGGAACTCAAGGTCTATAAGTACCGTATTGTCTCCTAATTAAAAATTGTATGTGACCGTCTGTTTCCTGAATTAAAAAAAAATATATGTATAGTTATGATAAATCTAACTTTATCTATAATAGTGCTTAGACATCGTTCTTACGATTTACTGAATTTGACGAAGCCAAATTAATGTTATACACATTTTATACTTCGTTGCATTATTAAATCAACACCACTGTGTTTGACAGATTGCTTTTGTTGAAACGGTGACGAAATCGATTAGATGCTAATTTACTACTTTTTGAAATTCGATGGCTGTCAACATTAGTATTTAGGTGGTCAGTGTGGCTATTAAACTCTAAGAACTTAGTCGATCTGTCTGATTTATGCAGTCCATAAGTTGAGGTAAAATAAAGACGTTAAATATGATGAAAAACATTGACTTTCTGATGCAATCAACACATCAGTGTTCGTTTTGTCGTTCCAACAAAAATACAAGTAATCTACAAATGCTATACAAAACTACAACGCTTACCTAGGGTCGTGTAATTCGAGGTCAGCATTTTTCGTTGCGCTAACACCGCCTTTTCCTTTTTTCCGCCTAGCCCCCATCCGCCGAGCGTCTGAAGTGTAACGTGCGATAAGGAACTTCGTCTCCCAACTCAACTAGGTACAGCATGTTATAGCAGTAGCTGGGGTAAGTTGGGTATAGAAGGTTCTAGAACATGGATAAACATAGTAACATATCTTTTTTCGTAGATACATATTATACAACGACAAACACCGAAAACAAATTCATATCAATGGAAATCCAACCCGTGACGATGTAGTCGAATACTCGACCGCTTCGCCATTTTGATCGTCAATATCATATTGTTTGTGCAGTGCAAATATAAGAAGAAAAATAATAAGAATGATAGACTATCTTATATATTAATACGTAAAGAGATTTCTTTGTTTTCAAGCAAATTTCGCGCACTTAGGAATGTGCAATTTGAAATACTTAAAGTTTATATGTAGAAGAAATGCATAAGGCTGATATTTGTTACCAATATGTGTTATAAGTTAAATAAAATTGCGAAAAGGTTACAAGAAGCTATAGGAGACCATACTTAATTATGTATTTATACGGGAATTAACGCGATTATGAAATAGGTATTTTTTTTAAAGTTAGTCTAAGAGTCTAGTATAATATGGTTGACCTGTCATTGTACGGAAAGCCTATACAATGACAGTTCAAGTCACACTGCCCAATGATGTAAAACAAAACAGTTAAAATTAAAACTAAGTGAATTATTTTCAAAATTCGACCACCAGGTGATCTGTGATACATATTAGTAGTTGGCTTTATGCTTTGATTATATAATCAAAGGCTTTATGATTAAACAATAACTCAGTTCAATAAACAACTTTTTCGTTGGCTGCGTGGCAATTGTTTTTACTTTGTCGAGGAATATTTAAAGCATAGGTTTGATTGTTTTGTAATCTATTTGTAATGTGCTTGTCTTTTTATAATTAGTTGATTTAGTAAGATATAAGTGTTGGTTAGTGTATGCTAGAAATAGAAATGGTAAATGTGTATAAACAAAAACTTGAAAATAACACTACAGACAAGATAAAGTTACTATAACATTGTATTTCACCACATTTTAGCAATAAAGATGTAGAAACCTTTAGTTCCTATCTGTTCTTTTAAGTTTATACGGTTATTGAATTAACCGTTTAATTGATGAATAAATATAGCTGAAAGAGTACTTAATGAACTGAATAAAGTAGTCTATCGGATACAAACTTAATAACAAAAGATCACTTACCATTCGAATCACGTAAAACTTACAGCCCACCTGGATCTACACTGCTTCTAATTAAGAAATAGAGTTCCTTCTTAATTAGAACAAACAACGCCGACGTAATAAACACTAAAAATGTTTATTTTTCCATCTTATGTGTAAGGTATTTAGAACATTACCTGCAATGTTAGTTACCGAACTGCAGTACGTTAGATTATATCAACTTTAGTTTAATAAGATATTTAATTATTACCGATACTTTATTTAGATCAGGTGGTAAGATTTTTAGTTTGTCTAGCAAATTGCTGCAGTGGATTGAATAAGTTATTAAAAATATACATTACAACATTGGCTTAATGTCAATAGAAATCAACACAGACACACTACATCTGTCCTTAATTTCTGAGGCTTTCCCTCGTTTTGACTAAAAATTGATGACAATAGCATCACCTTAAGAGCATACCCTTTCAAACAAAAAAAACGGCAATATCGGTGAACATACACAAAAAAATACATACAGCCGAACATAGAACCTAGGTCCTCCTTTTTTTGAAGTCAGTTAAAAGTGAGGAGATTCTCGTAATTGACTTATCAACAAAATTTGTTTCTAACAACAAATACGTTTTTGACTTTATTCGAATAAAGTTTTAAATTATCTTTATTTCGTGTACTTCGTGCCGTTTCAAACAAAGCGTCGGACTTGCGATCTAATGTTTGTGGCTTCGAATCCCACCCAGTGCGCCACGGACGACGTGAACCAACTCCTAACACAAGTATTTACCTTAGCTGGAGGGTTTAACAAGGATACTAGTAATGTGTGACCCACGTTACTAGTATTCTTTAAATGAATAATTCTGATTTTAATTAATTTTGTCTTCAATAAGTGTTTATCACTATTTAAATAAATAAAAATATGTAATACCTACTTACCCTACGGTGTAGTTCCAATATATTGACACTTTTAGGATATATTTCTAAAAAACGTGTATACTGAATATAAATATAAACTTGCCTTACATTTAATTAAAATATTGATCATATACGAAAATACAAGTTTGTTTATTTGTCATACACAATTTTATAGAGAGCCTATTTGTACGAAGCCTTGAAAAGTGATTTCCTTTTAGGAAGCATCTGTCCGGCTCGACGCTCATTCGTCTTGTGAATCCTTTCCTTTTATCTTTTGCTCCTTTTTCCTTCCACATGACCGCACTTTAGGTACTTACTCAATTCGCACCCTTCAATATTCTTGTCTTTGCTCATGTTACCGCGTGCCTATAACAATAACTTTCATTTCAAGAAAGATAAGGTAGATGTATAACGGAGACAAAACTTAGCAGTCATTATATTATACGCAGTAGTGGACACTATTGGAGAAAGTTACAGTCTTGTACATAAAAAAAAATATTTTTACCTGCATACTAAAATAAGTAGTGCTAAAGTAAGTAGAAATAAGTAAAATATTGTAACCTATAGCTTTATATAAGCTTTGTGTACAATAAAGAGTACATCTATCTATCTACTAGACTATTTTAGTAAATACTATTTTGTAAAATAAATACAAGGGGTATGATATCATATTTTTTTAAGTCAGCAAAATGTTACGATTAATTTAAATCTAGCTAATTATTATTTTGAAGGGAGTAAACAATATTAAGACGAGCTTACGCCTAATTAAGATCACACTATTCAGTATTTTCTCATACAAACTTTATAGGATTATTACCAACTTACTTTGCTGTTTCAGATCGTTTGCTTAACATCTAGCATGATATTGATTTATCCGGTCGTGAGAATAGATATACACCGTGTAAATTACATTGTACCAAAAAACTTACAAAAGTCTTTCGGTGTGTCTTATCACGACGCAAAAATCAGTTCATCATAAAAATAATATATTGCGCTACGGAATGTAATAGTAATCTATTATATAAACGAATACGTGTATGTTATTGTACGTAACGATATAAACGTAGGTATTATTTTTGTGCGGTACACTGAATGACCTTGAACATTCGGCGACCTCAAAACGGCTGATTACATAAAGGGTTTAGAAAGAAAGAATGAAAGAAACAAATTTATTAGGACCGCATACATAGGTATAAAAAAAATATTTACAACTGAGTTATCATTAAATTAAGATTATAAATCTATTTTTTTTAAATACTTCTGTATGAGCCAAAAATGGTCGCTAGCTCAGCATAATGCCACTTCGAGGAAGTAGCGCTGGTATTCTCCTAACACCTAGTGATGTACACGGACGGAGAGCAGCTTTTAAATGTTGATTGATTGATTGCATTGCAGTTTTTGGCCCTATGTAGTATCTAGTGTTTTTTTCTGTAAAATGTTATTTTTACTCATTATGACATCACTTTTAACCAAAAAACGTAAATTTATAAAATAAATATGAGTTTTCCGGCATATAATTCTAACGATTTTCAACTCTGAATAATGATCTGAATCCGCTATTTCAGTTCTCGGTACGCTTTCTTATACCCTGTATGTTAGTAGTAATGAGGATGTAGCAAAAAAATAAAAAAGAAATTTCAATGTTTAGAACGTACAAAGATCAACATGTAAACTCTAATGTTATTATTACAACTTTGGCTAGAAAAATATTGAAAGTGAGAAATCTTTAAAAGAAAATCTAAACACAGTAAAATTCATTATTGAAGCATTTAAATAATATTATTTATAACTGTGATAAATATAAATAAGAACTCCCCCAATCCCCTAAAACAAATACCTACCTTTATTTTAATGGGGTTTATTACACACACTTGCATTTCACATCAACATTTCCACTGTTGTGACCCTTGTACCCAACCACGACACGGGCGGTCCCAATGTAAGTAGGTAATTACACAGTAATAGGGCTGGCAATTTACAGTCTTCTGTGTTACGTATGTGATAAGATAATGCTTTTATAAATGTTCATATTTTCAACAATTAATTATTTTTGAACATTTCGTTAGTCTTAATTTTAATAATTTCTACTTCAGATTAATTTCTAGTTTTAAAAGGGTAGAATGGATTTAAATGTGTTAAATAATATGTACTTATTTATATTATAAATAAAAAATAGGTACCTATTTAAAGTAAAGTAAGTCAAATAATAATAATAACAATAAATTTATTTATTCAGACAGAGTCCATAGTGTTAGTATACAGTTTATCTTAACCTATGTTAGTATACAGTTTTTCTTAACCTATAATAGTTTTTACAAGACTTTTCGTATGACCCTTAGGATGCTATTATTGCTGTCCCGCACTCTTCTTAGCAAAGAGGCAGTACGCTTGCGTATGATGGCATGGAAGCCGTCAACTCTCGCTTCCATAAACATTGTCGAAGCACTACAGTAACGGGGCAACCTTAACAGCATTCTAAAGGCATTATTATATTGCAAAATTACACAAGATTTTTTAATAATGACCAATTAGTTATAAAGACATAGTTGCGAGGTTGCGCCTCATCTAGAATGTTACGAAAAGCTTTGTTATGGCACTTCAAAGTCACAAAAAAAAAACTGTATATCTACTAATAAAAAACTTCATCATGATATTCATGGAAAACAATTATTGCAATTAAACATTACAATAATGAAAAAAGTGGGTAGGATGTTATTTAAGTAAACAAATGTATTTAAACCTAGATTTATCCCACTGCTGGGCCAAGGTCTCCACTTCAAGTTATTTTCTCCATACACAGGTTAAGAAGATCTACGGAGCCCGACCAATGGCAATGAAGCACCGAAGATAACTGTTAAAGTTATCTTCGGAGACTCATAGACGAATTTTAACATTCATACTTTTCGTAAATATATTTGCCAGAGCAACTTACAGCAGCGTCCGTTCGTGCTTGAAGCTTACCGAAATGTTGAGGCGCTTTATTTCAGTTTTTTTTTTTAAATAAACTAGTGACTGACTACGAATAACTTAATTATGTATGTATGTATGTATCATGTATTTATTTTTGTCTGCAGGTGCTCCGAGATGGTTATAAGGAAGAGTGAATATCAATGTAAATAAGGAGCTGGCACTTTTCATACGTTTCGACAAGATGGCGGTCATGATTCGTAAGTTACAATACTTGTTGTTAACTATACAATGTTAGGTATACGATAGTGCCCTTATCTATATCATTACTCTTACATTCCTTATCAATTAACATAAATAATTGACATAACATCTTAAGAAATCGTTTTACGTAAGAAACATATCCTACTTATATTATAAACGTGAAAGTTTGTAAGGATGTATGGATGTTTGTTACACTTTCACGCAAAAACTACTGAATAGATTGCGATAAAACTTGGTATGTAGATAGCTGGACATCTGGATTAACACATAGGCTACTTTTTATTCCGATATTCCCACAGCATCGGGACTTACGCGGGTGAAACCGCGGGGTGCAGCTAGTTGATAATAATTTATACAAAATGTAACTGTAAACTTAAAAAAAAATATATACTGTAAGTAAAGCCTGTAAAGTATGGAACCGAAAGTTTATTTTAACAGGGCTTTTAAAGAAATAGCAACTCTTGAAGCTAACAAATAAAGTATATTATCGAGAAATAATACGTTAAATTGTAAATTATGGATCCAGCTCATAATTTTTCGTCAATTTGTAATATCGTGAGAGAGTTTATAAACTAACCATGTTCACAATCTTACGGTGACATATTACACAATTAAGCCGCTAACAGTATACTGCCGCTACTAAAAAGATGGCGGCTACCCAGCTTAGGTGTTTTTTTGTTACTACACCGTTTGGCTTGTTAAAACAACTATCTATGATAATTTAAAAAAGTAACCAAGATCCACTAATTAATCTTTTCTGCATCCAAAGCCACGTTTATGTTTCTTCATGTTTTCTATTCAAGCTTTTCAGGCAAAAACTAGATCATTTACTGATGCAAGTTTATCAAATTATTTCAGTAGGTTTTTGTTTTTATTATAGACTAGCTGCCCCGACAGACTTCGTTCTGTCAAAAGTAATTAATTGACGTCAAATGTTTGACAGCTGGGGACATGTGCTTTAATTATTATTTGCTCTGTGGTTTGTATAGCAAAAGAAGTGTTGTTTTTACTATTTTCCTCACAATTTTTACATTTTTTCTCTCCATAGGAACCCTCCTCGTGCCTTAACGAAAACTTGAAAACAAAAAAAAGACGAATTGGTCGAGCCATTCTCAAGTTTTGCGCTGAGCAACACATTTGGCGATTCATTTTTATTTTTATAAATAGATAAATAGATGTAGCACCTACTCAAATTTATACCTTTTTAATTGACTTCCACGCGGTTGGAGCAACAAGCGAAAGTTGCCATTTTCAAAGTTATATCCTAATCTAAATAAGTGCAACTTTCATCAAAATTGTTTTAGTAGATTTCAGCTGGAGTCACGGGCTAAATCTTCTGTAATCCAACCTGCAATTATTTCTTACTTAGACTTCATTAGAAACCTGTGTTAATGTTCCATAACTTTTTTAATTTACTTGAAAGCCTATAAATTAAGATTTACATGTTTTTTTAATAATTAATTAATATTCGGTTTAGGTAACACGATGGGGACGGGCGCCGTCGTGTTGGTGATGGCGGGCGGCGCATCAGCTCGCGTTGCTGGCAAGATGGGTGGCTACTCTAACAAGATGGGAGGCAAGTATAAAGAAGCAATAACTGTGTGCTGTGTGGGTTTCTGGCAAACATTCAGATAAATACTAACTACGTTCTATTTGCGGATTGTGGACTTCGGTCCCACAGAAGACCGTAGTTGCCAGCCCCTCGAGGTCGTTCTTTTATCTGTGATCACACATCAATACTAGTAACCTGTTTCAATGTGTAATGTTTTACTTTTTTTCTTACATTATTGAATAGATTGATACTATAAAACAATATATATTGAAATACTGACAAATAATAGGTATAACTTACCCAACGGAACTTGAGGTAAGTTATAACAATAATATTTGCTGCGAAAGCTATTATTTTACTACTTAACTACTGTACTGTTTGTATTTTTACAAAGTGAAAAGTAAATACTACTAGGTATAAATCTAAAGCAATTACTTTAGGCAATGTTTTTTTCATACAATGGGTCTAAATAAATATTCAAATGGTTTGTTGTTACACAAAAAATCTCATTAAGGGAAAATCGGTGCGCTTATCTAACTCGCACCGATGGTTTTTATTTATTTTAATCATCTCAAGTAAGCCTACGGAGGCCCATGCTAAGGTGTTTTAGCACTTTAAAAAAGAAAAGCACCCTATAATTTTCTCCACCTCCGGTGAGTGGCTCACGCATTGCAAAACATTGACCGTAACACTATGTTCACTTTTAAAATATCACGTTCCTTTCCACGATATATAACTATGTTTACTTGAATCAACGCGATCACATAATAGGTACTATCGATTTCGAATCCCACCCAGGACAAATAATTGTGTGATGAGCACTACTATCGTTTGTTCTGTCTGGGTGTAATTTGTCTATAATATGGATGTATTTAGTAATATGTAAGTATGTTTATGAGCAGTCTGGCATAGAATCTGCCTAGTTTGGGACCAGACGACCGTGTGTGATGCGTCTCAAGTATTATTATTATCCAGATAACTTAGTATGAAAATCATTCATCCGCATTTTGTTTCATAATTATTCGTCAGATTTACATCTAAGCATCGGGTAGTCCTTTATTCCACGACTATCAAACAGCCGTGGAAAGCGTCTAGAGCCTGCTTTCATTTTATTTTAAAAGTTTCAAAAGCCCACATCGGTTTTACCTATATCCCTTATAAGCTTCCCAAAGAACTGAATACGTATTATGATTGAAATTCTCTGTTAATAATAAAAAACTAACAATACGATTTACTTCATATATGTATTGTAAAACTCATAGGGGCTTCGCAGCGAATTTCTTTGTAAGACCAAACATTATTGTCAATTATCATTCATAGCTCACGTAAGGTTCAAATAAAGAGGTACTCTAAAGTTGAATGTTTCGCAAAGCTCGTACAAATCTTCTGTAAACAGCATTATCCCTAATAGGATGCTAATAAAATCAGCAGTATTGTTTTGTTTCTTGAATATAAAATGAAACGGTTGCTGTACCTTTTGTGAGATGACCGATTTATTTAAAAGTGATATGGCATAGAAAATGATAGGTTCTTTCGTAACGTGCAATGTGTATAAGTAGTTTAGCCCTAACAAGAAAAACAGAATTTTAAACATGGCGGCCCTAAATATATAAATATATAATACCTAAAAAGTGTATACTAAGTATCATAATAGAACTGCGTATTAAAAAAAAACTAAAGTTGTAGCTTTCTATGTATAACATAATAATATTTACTCGTTGCTTGCTCAAACCTACGTAAAGTTTACTTTGTATTCAGATGAAGTTTTTGAGATCTGTACTATTAAATGTTATCATAACCATCTCCTGTATTTGTAATGTATGTACGCACATATTAGTATGTTTGTCCTATATGCGTTCCGAAAGTTCCGAAACCATAAACCATACCAAAAAATCTAAATTAAAAAAAAATGGAATCGCAACGCATGCCGGGTGCAGATAGTACTTTATATTATTCAAATTGTTATAAAAAATATTGTAAAAAAAGTCATGTTTAAAATCCAATTTCATGCCTACATAACCAGGTCAATCAATAAGTTTACACCACGAATGTGAAGACCTATGTGACGAAATAAAAAAAGCACAATCACTCTAAAGATACAAACATAAAATACGAGAGGTTCATAAATCTCTTCGTTCGAATGAAGAGCAAAATTGAATTGGGTACAAGGTTTATGCGGTACAGCTACTGGATGATAAAAACATTTGTTACATTTTTTTAAATGTCTCCAATAACAATGGATTCATTCAATGTTGATTGCGATGCCTCTATATATTTTAGACAGTTTATTCTAACACTTACCTTTTTATTCCCGCATCTATGAAAGTATCTAAAGTATTCACGAGTTATTAATTAAACTATCTACTGTATATAATATAACAGAGGACAAATCAATGAATCATTAAAAACAAACAAAAGGTTCTTATGATTATTATAATATTATCTTATGATTATTGTCGTTAGGCTCTGATAGATGTAGGCTGTAATATAGAATTAATAAAGAAACCAACTAACTTTAATTTCTTTTTTATTGAATGTTTTGGGAGACTGGTGCCTAAGCTAGGCTCGAGGCCTGTGTTTCAGGATACCAGGTCTCCACCCTGTGTGTATTTACATTACAATATTAACTATAAAAAAATAGGCACTACAAATTTGAATGCTTTACTACATTAAAAGCTTATCTCCAGTAGCAAAGCATGTTTAAATACATATATTGTTATAGAGTATCTGAGAATGCATGACGTGTGTATATGGATGCGTGTCATTTAGCTACAATCTAAACCAGTACCGAAAACATCGCTTCAGTATCGTCGTAGTTTAACCCCTTCAAATAATTAGCCAGTATTCTTTTACACGTGGCCTTTGTGAGGAGAAATGATTCTGTTGACCTTATTGTACAGGAAGCCTCCCAAGTGACAAAAGAATCGTTTGAAGTTATTTTGTTAAAACCTTAATGCTTTACATAGGATTCAATCGTCTTTTGCCACTGGAGAGAGTTCGGCTATAGGTCAGTAGAGAAACTTGTTTCAACAGGGTGTACATGTACAGTATAAATAGCTGGCTCACCGTTAAAACTTCAGTCTCTTGTACAGTAATCCCGTGGGAAAGCGATATGGCTTACAAAGTGACTCCTTCAAAATAGCCCTTTGTGGTCTCTCAAGGTCAATTAATGTAGTTTTCGGCGCTCCACCCCAGATGGTGATAAAATGGGTAAGAACTGACTAAATAAGGGTAAACTGCTTTTAACCGTTGAGTGTCTAAGACACATCTAATCGTTTCAAATATTTAATATTAATATTATATATTTATTAATTACGGAACCTACCAAAGTACCATAGGCGTCTATGTGTTCATGAAATCCTAGAGAATATATTATCTATCACTACTCAAAAGTATTTCACGGTATGTACTTTATGTAAGGGGGTATAGGGATACATAGTGCCTCGCGGTTTAGGACACAAGTGGGCCAGTATTGTATAAGGTGAAGCTATTGGTGGGATTGGAGGATTGCCTTTCAATGAGAATTGGATGTAGTGTGTTTTATCACTGTTGAAGGTCAATAAGTTACTTCTTAGCCACTTACATACTAATACTACTAAACGCCGATTGAGCATGCTCGTAGACTTCACTCCACGTATTGACACTATACAAAAGAACGGTGTCAGCAAACATTACCGCCTTGCCCTTGGGAAGAATCAGCTTACCCAAATCATTAACGTAATTAAGGAAGAGTGTAGGACCAATCACACTTCCTTGGGGCGTACTATAAGTGAGTATACGTTCATCACTGAGACAATCGCCTGTCTTAACTCTCTGTGTACGCCCTGCGTTGTAAAAGAAATAATTCTTTTTGAATCGTATAGCATTTTACAAACATTAAAAACAAACTCAAATATAAACTACTCCCTGGCTTAGAACAATGATCTGTACCTTATAGAAATACTAGCTGTTGCCTGCGACTGCGTTCGTGTGGAAATTTTTGTGAAATCTATCCCAAGAGAACCGTAAATTTTTCAGGGATAAAAAATTGCCTACGTGTAATATATCCCTGTTTTTTCAGATCCACCCATCCATCTATCCACACAAACTTTTCCCTTTATAATATTAATAAGATAAGATTTGTTCTTACCCTCACGAGACCGAAGTATCTCGCTCACTATACCTGACATATAGGCAGGGTCGTGGTGAAAACTTAAACAAAACCTTTGTACTCTCTGTAGATCTGCCCACGGGTATTAAAACCGTTTATTAACCGTCGCCCCCAACATGCTGTAAGTGCCATTGATCTATCAATAACGACAAGTAACTACATGTATATAAAAAAGGTGGGCAAGAGAACCTATACTAATATATAACCTCTTTTTTTTCTAAGGCTCTAAATGTGTAAGAAAAGAACATAAAATACTTTCTGCTACTGTTTTAAAACGTTTAAATATCTAAATGAAATTCTATTTCACAACATTGTACTTAACATTAATAAAAATGGTTTACTTAAATGTGCTGAGTTCATCATCCCATTATTCAATTTATCTAAATTGTTTTTGCACTTTTTCACAACTCTGTATTATGGACAGTATCATGGACTGTTTTATGGATAGATTACACAAAAACTAGGTTGAGATTGTTTCTCGCATGTTTTTAATTTTAGATAACTTTAATGGTTAGGCAGACCACGGACGTTATCGATCGAGACTATAGATGGGCAGAAGGTTTAAACCCAATGGGTGAAAATGGGTTTAAACCGGGTTTATTGGTACCAAAATAAAGATACAAACGGCGGATTAAAATTTTGGCAATTATACCTATCTCGTATTGTATACTTGTTTTAACTCCTATATGTTAAAATTTAACTAATTTGCACTTAAAAATAAAAACCATATTTAACTAATTGTATTTACAATACAATAATATTATAATTGCGAATAGGAGTTTGTTTATGTGTTTGTTACACTTCCACGTCTTAACGACTTCACCAATCATTATGAAATTTGTTCACACACGTTGTCAGGGGTACAGAATATGGAATATGGTAGCCTACGGATGCTTACAATTCCAGGGGAATCGAATGTACGTTGCCGACCCTTTCAAAACCTTGTACACGTACATTCCTATCTTTAAGATCCCCATACTATAGTACCTCGGGAAAACCTTAGCAGGGAGCTCATCCCACAGCAGGAGTGGTCGAGGTGAAGCACAACCCATTATACATACAAGCACACTGTTTAAGCACCACTGCTGGAATGCCCTCCAGCCAGCTCAATTTGTTAAGTTTTAGAGACAGGAGCTCTGTTTTCATGCTTCGGAAAGTACCTGCACTCTGTAGCCAGGAGAGAATTGAGTCCCAATTGTCATGTCTGCAAGTGCAGTGAGGACTCGGCTCAGCTTGCGATTTGCCCCGCTTGGGCGACGCGGTGTTTGGCCCTCAGTGCAGTCATCAGAGAGTATCTCGGCCGTCAAACGACTTACAAAGAAGACAAAGAAGTTTTACCAAGGATGTCATCTCGCAGAAGGAAGCGGCTGAGCAGGCCCGGGAGGAAGATCGGGAAGTGCGCGTTCCAAAGCCTTGTGCCACCTTGAGTGTGGCCGCGGGTGGACGGATCCATGTATTGCTAAATGAATATTATCATTATAATTATTTCATATTACAGGTACTTTATTTTAAAAATTACTCAAATGTCGATGCCTTTTGTACAAATTTTTACCTTCTGTAGACGAAGAAGGCAATTATCCTTGATATCTGAAGCTGTGTGCTTAAGTTCAAGTGACCACAAAAACCGTCTTGAAGCTTATAAGTACTAAGAGTTTCTAGAGACGTCTATACGAGCAAAGCTTGGAGAAAAATTAAAATAAATTACCCGGGCTTAAGATAGTCTCCTTTTGTGTTTTGCATTATACAGCTAATCGTTCTATTGAATAAACAGCATAATAAAATGTTTTATTTAATTCTTAATTCTACTGTATTCATTGTATACGGGAATAACTTATATATCGACTAAAGTTTGTGTATTGCTAAACCCCAACGCAAAATAGGGGTGTTATAAGTTTGGCGCTGTGTGTCTGTGTATCCGTGTGTCTGTGTGACTGTCTGTGGCATCGTAGCTGCCAAACGGATGGACCGATTTGATTGTGGCGGTTTTTGTTTGAAAGGTGACTTGATCGAGAGTGTTCTTAGATATATATTTCTTAGATATTATTGAAGAAAATTCGTCCAGCCGTTCGAAGATCATCAGCTCTTTGGTAATCGTTGAACCGATTCTCGAGTCGGAGGTATTTTAAATTTTTTATTTAAATTTTTTTATTTACGTTATTTTTTAATTTACTAATATATTTGAATTCCACCTTGCTAAAAACCACAGACTTCGGTGACTCGAGCTGTCAAAAAAGATAACTTATCAAATAACTAAGAAGATTATATACTATCACTGTAATATGGTGAGATACATGTTGCACTTTCTCACTCAGTCACTTAGTTATGTTACATCGTTGTAAGCCATGCGTTATGCAAAAATACATTGTTATCTAATCATATCTTTTTCCTTTTTATTTATTGTTACACGGAAATTATTAATTATATTTTTTAGGGATCTTAGCTAAAAATAGTTAGTTATAGCTATTATGTATTGTATGGTATAAGTAAGTAGTAAAAAATTTCCTTCGTTGGTTATATCCATGTTCTAAAAAAAATTTCACTAATCGGTGTGTATTTTTTCTGCTCTTGGTACAATAACCACAGCTTCTTAAAAGGAGATAGGTATAAGTAACATATTTTTCCATCCAATCCAATCCAAGATCCAATTTGAATGTACTAAGTAAGTGGCGTGAGCTTTTATACCGTATTCTTGTACTGTTGGTTAACTTCTTTGAATTTGTTGGAAAAAAAATAATTCCTAAATAGCTTTACATGGACACATAATTAATGAAGTATGAGAAGGTATGCTTTACAAAAATTGGGCAAAAAGTTAATCAATAAATCAAAGCTATTTGTGTCAATTGTTTCAATTAAACCAATAATAGGTATTTTTGAATTATCAGGAGTAGGAGTCAGTCAGACTAAGTCAATCGTGAAGCTAGTTGCCTGTTCCAATACGTAGATCCTATGGAGAAGAACAGGTAAGAAACTCCAAGGAAACTCTTTTTCAAAATGTTTTTTACAAATTTTTGGTTACATTGCTTATAAGCGTAAATGAAATGTGAGGACAATGTAACATACCTATTATTCTAAAATATAAATAGACGCGCTAATTACTACTATACCTATTTAAGTAATAGCAGTCCGGAGATGACCAGCCCCAACCAACCAGGTTGTTGAAGTTGAAAAGAGGAGACGAAAATCGCTAGCGATAGATATCTATTATATCTATCCTTTTTTTATATATATATATTATAGGGGCCGGCCTATCTATATCTATCTATCTATCTATTCATTCACTGCATTTTCAATAAAACACCTCAAAACCTTCTTCCAAACGCAATTTATCTTGCAATACAAAGCAAAGTGGCCTTGTGAGTACTCGCAGTAAAATACCAAACGTAGCATACGGGCGCGGGTACAAAATTCTCTCAAGAGACTCATAGAAGCAAACGCTTCGTTAACTTTGCGCCTGACCTACATAATACTTTACATAGAAAATAATGTTCAATTTGATACAGCTCGTTACAGGTATAAATTTGGTACTCTGCACTTGTTTTAAACCAGTGTTCCATTTTTACTCGCATAAAACGCTAGTTCATCTTACAAAGAATACCGTGCCCTAGTTTAGCCCTAGTTATACTTCATACGCTCTTGCAATCCTTTGTCCGTTCCGTTTTGTTTTATAAGAACTTAAGCGCTGTAATATTCTGTACTAATATAAGTGTTGAAAAATGTAGAAGGAAAGAAGAGCTTTTTGTGACTTTCACACTCACTAAGCCATACTTTCTGACAACGATGACTTTATTAAATGAATGACACGTGTTAGGGTCACCAATAGATTATAATATGTCATTTGTAGAAATTTCCCAAAAAAAAAATATTTATATCATCTAACTTTGGAAAGGTAATTAAAGCATAATTGCAAAACCGATACCTGTAGAAGTTTTTAATTTATGTTCGGCAGTAAATCATTCTTAAAAATATATATGATACGATAGCAAAGGATTTAAAGTTATGTTTATGACCACGCATAGTTTATGATTATGACGTATGATTAACACATAGGATACTCTTTACCATGGTAAACGAGACCCACGCGGGTAAAGCCGCGGGCTACAGCGAGAATTACATAAAGTTATTCGAGACACTCGTGTCGTAGCAAGCACGTAGCTACGCACTCAGTGTCAAGAACACACGCCGTGTATAATGGAGGTCACGGAGGTCACGTGGAACTATCCCATACGTATGTATAAATATGTGTTCTTGAAAAGACAGCATTTTGTATTAATGTGTTCTGTAATATGCATATCAACTTATTTGTATTTAAGAGTGTTTATACCCGTTTTATGTGTTTCTTCTTACTTTATGGAGTGTTTATTACAATTCAAACAGTATTAACTTTCTTATGTTCAAATTCATAAAACACAACACGTGTGTTGTGTTGTGTAAGCGCTCATATACGATGTCTCAATGCGAGTAGGTATCAATTAATCAAATGAATGCCAAGTTAACGGGGCAAGGGGCGTACTCAGACGTTTACAATATTACAATATATTAGATCCTACAAAATGTTGATTATCCTATAATTAATTAGGTCATACAAAAGTCTTCGAATTTGAAAAGACAACACATTTTTTGTCAAAGAAAAAATAGCTAAAAACTGAAGGTACAGCACATAAAAAAAATTAAATCAGAAAATACTTGATAACATTTCTTCAACATACCACTGGGAAGACATTTCAATTAACAGAGTTGTAGGTAGTCTGTATCTTACTTTTCATACTAATATAATAAAGGCGAATGTCTGTAAGGATAGATGAATATAATAAACAGCAGCGCACTGCCGTAACAAGAATCTGTCGTAACCAGAATCTGTCCAAACCAGAATCTGTCCTAAGACGAATGAGGGAATAAGCCTTGCTGACTTTATTACTAATTAAATTGTCCTCAAATTTTAGGAACTTTAAAATTTTACTTTGAAACATAAATTTCTAAAATATTTGTTTATTTATTTAAAGCTTTAAAGTATATTTCCATTCTAGCAGATTGTTTCTAATCTGCAAGACTGAAAATATACGACTGAAAAGTAATGGAATTGCAATTTGCAATACCTTTGAAAAGATGTCAAACAATCTACTCACGGCTAGTGGTGTACACTCAGTGAGCAAAGTAGCTTAAGAATTTTTAATATACTAAAAGTAAAAACTGCTATTGCTAAATAATAGGCAGAGTATAGAATAACATTCTTAAGTACCCAATATTTATTTTAAAGGACCTTTTGTGAATTTATACATAGCTAATTTCATTTAAGTATCGGTCCAATTAATTTTTACACAAAATATATACCTCACGCAACGTATAACGTACGTAACGTAAAGCGTAACGTCCCTTGGGTACGTTACGCTACGTCAGTACCCATCAAAAGGCACTTAAAAATCAACCACTAAAATTGAACACATTGTGCAGCTGCTTGGTTATTTTATAGTTACAGAGAAGAAAGTGTCATATACATACACAGTTTTAAATGTAAAAGCGGATTACAGCGGAAACAGTGCACGTTAAATCGAAAAATGCGGAGGCACAAATACCACTCCAACACAAATGGTCTAGACCTTAACGTACATCTCGTAAATTATTAAGCTTCCGAAGATTTTTGTAAATAAAAATGGCTTCCTTGTAGAAAGACTATAAATAAAAACATGAGTCGATGATAACTTATGATTCCTCTCAAACAAAACTTGAAATACTTTTATATTTCTTTGAACCTAAAAAAAAACTTTTTTGTCACAGGTAAATCGACGAGCGGCATCAACGAGGAGATAATCTGGATTAGCATAAGTATGGCGATTGCAATAGCAGTACTCATAGCTATAGCACTGTGCTATATTTTAAAGGAAAAGTGTACAAAGCGAAGGGCGTACAGAGAACAATCATGACGATACAAGGAGGAGTTCGCGAAGCACGCACTAGCGGACTCCCTCACAGATCTTGACCTTGATTTACCAGCTTACACACTCTACCCTCAGTATTCTCCAGATGGGAAAGAGTATTTCTACAATTTCCATCGCTTCTCTTACATAAGACGAAGCTTTAAGTTACCTCCTAAAGATTATCCAATAAAAACAAAAGAAGACATCTATATAAACGCGTGATAGGGAAACCAATGTTGTAAATAAGACTGTATTTGTGTTACGGATGTATAATTGTGCTATAGGTAGGTATAGTCTTTCGGTTGTTAATGGCAGGTTATTTACATGTATTTAAAAATACAAATTACAAATTATGAGCTTAACGAAACAATACACCGGTAAATGCTCTCTACAGTTACTATTTATAACCAAAATGCAGAAAACATAACGTGTAGTTTTTAATTGTATGATGTATAAAAAAAAAGTTGAACTAATTAAACGTCATTAACTAACAAAAAATATTCTGTGAGAAAAAAAATATTTTGTTAAATTTGGCTTCGCTTAATGCTCGGGTACAGAAAATTAAAGCTATAAAATCTGTCATCTTTCCGTAGAAAATCTACTAAGTATTAATAAAAAAAATTAAATAAGAAAGCATGACGACAAGATTATCTAATATTAGAAAATTTAACGACAAGAAGTAAAGAAATTAAATTCTATTAAACTGCAATAGAAAATCATTTTTTTTGTTTTCCAGAAACACTTATTATACTATTTTTATGGGGAAAATGCGTTCAATACTCCTTTTTAATATTTTAATTATAGTTTATTACAACTAACAATATTTGGTTTCGGGGAAGATAAGAACTACAACGGACAGGAGTAATCAAGTTACCTCATCATGTTTATCCGCTGCAAATAGCCGGAATGTGTGTAAATATTTTGATTGTCGTGTTCGTGATGACAAATTATTGATGTAACCTGAGCAACGGGAGCAACGGTAAGCAGTAGAATGAAAATAAGCAGCTAGATTTGTTGATTTGTTTCACTATATACCTAAATGTGTTTTAGTTCCGTAAGATGGACGTTCAGTTTGTTGTAGGATTGTGATTGTAGTCACAAATTAAAACAAAGGCTTTTTTACTTTTTTCAATGTAGTAAGTATATAATAAAATAAATTTTTCTAAGTCTGTTGGTCAGTAACAGCTGAAATAACACGTGGTAGCTATTGAATAAATTATATACATATTTCGATATCATAATAATATGTGCGAGTAGATGTTTGAAATCCCTATGTACTAATACTTAACTTTTAAATTTGTAAAAACATTTCCATGTATGTACATTATTGCCAATAAAATTGAATGTTCTGATTAAATACAGGAATTTTATAACAAGTAGTTTTAAATGTATATGTAAATATATTTAATTGTATATTATAATAAATAAATTGTAAAAGTTTGTGCCAATATAGATAAAATTAAATACAAAAATCTTGTATTTTAATGTGAAGATGTTGCGTAAATATATTAACTTAAGTAAAATGTGTAAAAATATAATAAATGTGTGAATATGGAGAATTATATAATGATTACATTGTAATGGACATGGACACTACAATGAAATATTTGAAGACTAAAATAATTAGTAAATATTACATGAAAATGTCTAGCTTTATCAGCAGAATATACATAAAGCCAAACCAAATATCATCATCCTCCCTGCTAATTGTCATATCTATGAAAAAAATGTGTATTTTTGGTCTGACAATACCAAAGTATTCAAAATAATACGATATTTAAATAATTTGGCAATGTGCAAATTAACATTTCTTCAACTACGACAGTAGCAGGAATTGTTACGATATTTGCTAAACTTGTATGAAATTAAGATTTTTATTACATTTGCAGTCTTCAACAGATACCTACCTATATTATTTTAATAATTTTATTTTTTGTAAACCGGTGTTATCAGCTAAGATAAAAGTAACTTCTTATTTGTATTTAAGTAACAGTTCTAATCATTGTCATTATAATAGTTACCAAAAATTAATAAGCGAATATTTTGATGACCAAATAATAATAATATAATAAATAAAAGTGTATCGATTCCTTGTGTATAAAATACAATGAAATAAATTATATACCAGTAAACTATGTCGTCTAATTTGAAGATAAAACATGAATTCTGACATAAATTAACGTACTTTATTACTTTCAGTTCATATGAGATCTATAATATTTATTAAACTCACGTAGGTACTTAGTTACTTAACGGCGGCCGCTTCTTATTCCCGCGTTCATCAGAATGTTGGTCTGACATGAGGGTATTTCCGAAATCAGCATATGTTAGACGTTTTCATTTAATTAGAAATGCAATTTTGAGCGCGGCCCGCCAACCGAACTTCCTTCAACTGTCATCGCAAGACAACTAAATACACTCAAGTGACAATTAAAGTTGCCACATAAAAAAATTAACTAATTGAATTGAATTGAAATAATTGTCACTTGGCCTTTGGCTCTCCGCCATACTGATAATATTTATTTACACGAAGAAACCGAGAATCTACTTGACAGGTTTATATATTCTTCAACCATGAGTAACCAATTATTTAAGGGTTGATTCATGTGACATAGGGGGTAAGGTGTATACCCTGAAGACACACGGTGGAACTAATGTTCCATCTGTGCCACCACGCTATTGATATAGCAACTTCTGTATAAACTAATTCACCTATGAAGTCCACCGACCTATGGAGTACGGCCACAGCATAACCGGGTACGCCGTTATATATATCTATCAGTAGGTATTTGTTCCCAGTTGTATTTATTGCAATATGATTACATTACTCTTGATGAGTAAATGCTAAAGTGATAACCGAGTAAGTTAACAAATTACAAGGTTAAGTAATACAGGCCAGGTCAGTCTTAGGATGGGTGACCATTAAGCCCCTCCGTGCCTCAGAGAGCACGTTAAGCCGTCAGTCCCGGTTGCCATACGAACATCTGTGGCATTCGTTACGGGTAGTTGGAGCCCTAAAAAGTCCGACAACCTGGTCAACTACAGAACTTCGATATCGCCTAGTACTTGGGTTGTGGAGGTCTGATAGCAGTCGCTTCACGTAAAATATCGAAGTTCGGCCGTTTCGTAGTTAGACTGAAAGCCGACTCCAAAACTTAGTTGGAAAAAGGCGCGGAGGATGATGATTGAATGATTTTAATGTGTGGTGTTCTCCTCCTCTACCACGAGTGTTTGACGCGTATTGAAAACTGTGTTAAGAGTGGTGCTAAGTTGAGGTTTAACGAATGGCTTAGTAATGATCGCAGTTGTAGTATCGATCGCATACTTCAAGTGGGAATTGAAAACGTTGTCCGTCTCGAACAGATATTGCGAATATTTTGTTGGACGTAATCATATTAGATTCCGACAACTACCCTACATAGACAGAATATGCTAGACGTTATCTAATAGGATTACGCATTGTTCTTTCAATGTGTGATTAGATTGCTTGCTTTCAGCAGCTTTTTTTTGCAGCCTAAGGCTGATATATATCTGGCCACATGGTCGTATATATGCTAAACCAACTTCTTCCTCCGTTACTAGTATCTAGAGATGGGTAATCACTCGGGTTTTAACCCACTACTAGTATCATTGCAATCGCTAGCAGCATCGTAGTACCTACTGTAGTGATCGAGCACAGTTAGCTTTAGCTATAGTATAGCGGCCATTATGTCCGTAACTTAGACGGAAGATCGAGGTTAGATTTACCGTCGTATGTATAAGTATCCCATCGTACCATAAGTTGACGAGGTAAACTGACTTGTAAACAGTGTTTAGATGTACGACTGGATAGATCTGTTATTAGTTACTTGATCACACAATTTAAAGTTTTGAGGAGTAGCTTCGGCTCGCCTCTTCGCGCTGTCCTTATTGATTCCATCGAAATATCGACAACCGGTGTGATGTGCTAACATTGAGCCAATGCCAGCTGTTTAAGTTCGTGTGATGCGCTTACTTTTTGCCTATGCCAACGGCCAACAGCTTCAGATACGGCTTTTTTCCTTTACTTGTGCTGTAAGACCTTGCTTCTTCCCAAATTTCATGATTCTAGGTACTTCTCGTACCCTATATATAGGTTTTGCTTTACCTGCAAAATTTTCAAATTTGGTAAAATCCTTTGATTGGGTTGACTAAGAAGCTTAATTTTTTTACAGCACAAAGGGACCGCAGACTTAAGTATTTGGTATTAAGTTCAACGTCGACGGGTTCCTGAGAAAAATAGTCTTGACAGACAGACAGACAAGGAAGTGATCCTATATGAGGAATTCTGTATATTAACAAACTTAACAACTATACGCGCGTCATCCCGCGTGATTACACAACTAATCGCTTTAACGGCGGAATACATTCCATACTAACAAAACTACCATGATTTAGCGGAAATAAGACAGTCTGAATATACGAGAACGACCTACAGCAAAAACGAGAAACCATTGCTGTGATTGATTGACACAAGCTGAAAAGAGACATACTTATGAGCTGTTACATTAACGTTCACAACGACCAAAAACTAACGTAAATAATGATATGATTAAAAAAAAATTTTAACTTTACTTTAAGATATTGTTACTTTTGTCACGAAATAGTATGACAATACCTTTCGAAATAATGATGCTCTCTTTCTAACATAGTTTGTTCCCACTACGTTATCAGTATTCAAGTAGTAGGGTTTTTTTTTAGGTGCAGAAACCGGGGCTATTGTTGAGTCCGTATGTCGGATTTTAACTGACTAAAACCACACGGTGTGCCATAGCTACTACGCTTAAAATAAGAAGGCTGTCAGAGCTACGACGGTATGTCCACCCAGCGCTAGCGGGCTCCGTCTCTTAACTGGGCGATGGTCAGAGACACAAGGACATTACCCCTTCGCGGGAGGGTCAACCGGGTGGAGCACGTAACACCTTAGGGCGGCAAGAGGCCCTCGTGAGCGCGCCTCCGACGCCCGGGGCTATAAGAAGTGTCTATACCAACTTACAATAATTTGCCTTATGTCCTACATCGAGAATCGAGTAAATCTTGAAAGTAAAATTGATAAATTTTTAGACAAAGGGTCTCAAGGCAAAAGGACAAAAATGGATCTAAAGATTTTTATTTAAATCGTCGTAAGAGCCAACAATAAAGGACCCGTTAAGGTGCTCCCTCACCGGGAGCATGTAATTTAACATTTATAATTCGATTTTGAGCATTAGGTATGTTACACCACTCTGTACACAATACTCTGACTGAGGAGCATTCGTCTGTAATGTAACATTTATGATTCGATTTCGAAGCATTACGTTACAATATTGTCTCCCTGACTGACGAACATTCGCCTGTAATGTAACATTTATGATTCCCTCACTAATGTAATGCTCGGATCTGTAATGTTACATTACAGGCGAATGCTCCCGGTGAGATAGCACCTTTAGGGCATTTTAGAGACTAAGTTTAAATTAATTTTCTTACACTCGAGTAAATAATTTCAAATGAATGAAAATTAAGAATTTAATTGGAAATTGAGATTTGATACCACAGAGAGAATTTAATTGAACGTGCTTGGCAAGGAGCCAGCATCCTTTACCGAAACCGTATGACCGCCGAGTACTCAGAAAGGTACGATTAATCTTGTAATTGCTTTCACAAGCTGTGAATGTTAATTAAATAGTCTTCAAATTATATTTTTATCGCATTAATCTATAGATAATTTAAACTTTCAAATAAACATCTGGAAAGTATAACTTAATTTTCTATTAGCTATTAAGTAACTTGCTACACCAACCATTTAACTCTAGTCATTTAGCATTCAAATTACATCATCGTAAATGCGATCGAACAGGCATCTCGGTAATTTAAGGAGATGTAGAGTAATTTAATCACTCTGGGTCTTCTCAATTACTTTAATTATTAATCGAGTTGTACCGGATACTGGAGTAGCTTATTCTAAGCAAAGCAAAAAACCCCACCTGGGGACTTTTGTTGAACACAAGCAATTCACGCATTCAAATATTTATTTATGAGAACGTGTCTACAGACTTATTTATTGATAGGTTAAAAACAATTTATTATAAACAATAATTGTACCAAAGTTACATCAGAATACTAGCTCGCAGCTAAAGTTTTAGACTCAAAACAAAGGCGTCAGTTGTCCGAACGTGTAATATATCCGAATACGACCGAACAATTTCGGTAAACGTAGTGGGTGTTAAAACCTCCAAAGTGCTGTTGTGTGGACCCAAAAAAACTGATTGTTAATGTCAGATTGAAAATATCTGCAACTGGCCATAAGCCACCTCACGCACCGAGGGTTCTATACAAACTTGTTTCTAGATAGATCGGCATTCTCGGGAATCGATAACCCCCATACATCGAAATATGTCACAAGTCAGACTCAAAGACAAACTTTACTATTCTAAAAATACTTCCCCAAGCATCGGTATACGTCAGTCAATTTTCCAAACCCAAATAAAGTTTGTAATTGCAAGAATATTTCAATGTAATATAACAATAAATTAACGACTTTCAGATTATTTCCTTTGCTTATGCTGCTACACTTTGCTTCTCGCCAAATTTCATGATTAAGCATAGATCAATGGGAAGTACAGCATAGATTTTTATTTACCTGCAAATAAAATGACCGTATCTTTTGATTGCGTTGACTAAGAAGCTTGATTGAAGCTTCAAGGGATCGCAGTCATGGCTATTTGGTGTTAATTTCAATAAAAACGTTTTGATCGACAAACCGACAGACGGACTACAATGTAATCCTATAACGATTCCTTTTTTTCCTTTTGAAATAAGGAACTCTAAAAATAAACCAATTGTATGCTGAAAAGAAAGGGTCGGATTAGTGAGTTTCTCTTTCTAATGGGACTATATTATGTTTGATCCAGTCTCGTTCATTTTCTATAGCATTATGTCTGCTAAGCCTTTATTTGCTTCTAGTTAAAACGATTTTTTTCAAATCCTAAATATATCAATTAATTTCATATTACAACATAATAAGTTATCTCTCTTTGCTGTTCTTATGACCTGCTGAATATTATTCACAATAAGATATAATCAAATAACGCTTTGAATGATTAAAACCTTATATTCTTATCTAAAAGAGTATCGGTAATAATAGGTCTCGTAATATTTTTTGCCAAACATATCAATCGTTGTAAAATACTAAGTAGGTACGTAAAATATGTAGAGTTAATTCGTTCTTTCTAGAACAATCGTGAATTTTATTTCAAAGGATTGATTGACTAGATTACGTCACTGGTGTCACCGACAGGCCATTGTATTTTTCAAGAAAGTTTGCTGAAATCTTTCCAAGGTCAAAACTAATGGCTGTGTTTGAAAGAGTGCATTTATGAAATAAGAATTTAGTAAAAAAATTGGTACTATTTAATTGGAATCAAAACATTGGGTCTAAAAATCTTTCTCTTCTCATGTTATTGTATTTCAACAGAATAAAATACTGTCATGACTTATGCTCGCATTCTAAAATCAATCTTATTACTTTAAACGAGCAATTGTATGTATGTATTTATTTATGTATGTACTTACATTTCGGGTATCTCGGAAAAGGTTCTAACGATTTTGATGAAATTTTGATACAGATACAGTTTTGCATTTTAAGTTCAACTGCATAGTTGTATTGCCTGTAAAAAAGCAATTTTACAAAAAAAAAGATATTTAAAAAAAATGTTTTAAAATTTTACAAAAACCTACTGAGCGAATCTCGGTCTCCCAGGTAAAATAATATACCAGAAGAAAATCTGTAACGAAGAAAAAAGAACGAATAAATTTTAATTTGATTGCGAGGTTCGCATTAGCCTTGAGCTAGATAGGCCTATGCCTCTCTCTCTCTGGCTCTGGCTCTATGGCTCTCTGGGATCTATATCCCAGAGAGCCAGAAAATCATCATCAATCGCAGGTTCAAGGGAGCTACTCATTCGTAGGGGGCTATTCACTCAAATATAATAAATTCCGCTATGAACATCAGATTAATTTACATAATAACATTCAAAAATAAAGTCATTTCATAATTCCATACCAGAGTAAACCTATAGTATCAATGGGTACAATGTTTGTTTAATGTAACATTGCTCGGCTTTGAAATGGAAGATGAATCGAAAGATTACTGAAAATTCTTTCTCCACCCGAACCACTACACTCTTCTTACAGGTCATCATTATAAATCTAAACAATTGATGCTCAAAAGTACGCAAGTTGTTAAGCGGGGTCTCATGCCTACATTTAAAATTTAAGGCCAAGTTTATATAGTTTAATACTATATCGACTTCATAATTACAAATTCTGATTATCTATTTTATCTCGGATAGAAATTCACGAGCATCAACGCGGTATTCAAGTGTCCCACATTCAATTGATAGTGCCAAGATCTCTACAAGATATTATGTTATATTCCCATAGCAGCTACATGCAGTCTTTCAACACTGCGATTGAGAGCATTCCACCAGGCACACCCGAGTGTTGTAATCAATACAAATGAAGTAGCAGATGTGATAGCTGGACAATAATTTGATAAATGAGACACTGTGTTGCGTAGTTGTGACGATAATTAAAATCAGTGTTGCACAGATGTTATGACAGCTTACAATATCCCTTGATGCGTTATCGTGGAGAATACGGATTTGCGATTAATGTTTATTAAGTTGACCCAATACTTCAGAATTAAATCATTTACGAGCAGTCTAGAATGTAAAGCTCTTCAAATGCTACTTGAACAAATTTCCACAAGGCAAGCCGTTTTATTTTAGGTTCTTATGTTAATAGAAACGATTCTGCCTTGCTGCCATCAACAAATACGACGAACAATACGTTCAAAAGCCTGTTCTTGACATTTCTCGTGACTTCTTCATAAAGTTATCAGTTAAATACAGTCACTTAAATATTCGTTTTCACTTACAGGGATTTATAAATTTGTTTTTTGGAGATTAATTTATTCAGAAATTAAATACTTAAGTAAGTCACTAATTAGTTGTATTATACGTATATTTTTTTTTTTTAAATAATCCAGAAATAGAAGTTTTATTTTTAATATTACTTTGGGGTAAAACCAATGGATGGATTATTACCGTAAAGATTTGATAAATCTTAGTTTGTACTGCACTTTACTTTAGTTGCAGCTGTTGCAGTAACATACGTAATATTTTTTTCCGGACTAGAAATGATGCCATTCAAACAACAGACACAAAGAACACCCAGGTATTGGGACATTACACATGTAGCTTTATAATAACTTCAAATGTCGTGCGCTGTCTAATTTATCGAGGGAAGACTTCGAGACCATAGATAAGTTAATTATTTTTGTAATTACCTACACAATAATAATGACTTTTATTTCGTAACCGCTAGAGCTGATAGAAAAATATATACTTACAAAAGAACATGACTAGAAAAATTAGTGCCACGCAACGAATCACAGACGTAATAAACGCATATAAATATTACACAATTTATTGACAAGTAGTATAGAATACAGTCTGAATCGAATATTTTTATGGGCTAACGTGACACTTGCTCTGCAACACGCTGGGTAATATAAATTAATAGTGTAGTGTTCATATTATTCATCACACCCCTTTGTGATCTTAAGATGTCCTTTCTGAGACGGCAGAAGCATAAAGTTCATTCGTTCGAAGGTCTTGGTATACGTTTTTATAATAAAATTCCTATAGATGTAATCGACCTTCCTGTAGATAAATTTAAGCGTACTGTAAAAAATCACCTTATTAGGAAAGCCTACTAAACGATCAACGATTATCTAAACGACAAACAGTCTTGGGCTTAAGGAGTCTTTAGGTATATACTCACAAACTTCTTTGTCTTATAATTAGGCTAAATTATTAACAAACCATTGTTAGTTGAAGGTAATGCGTGACGATTATTATGGTAATTTTGACTAGTAGTGATTTTTATCAGTATCTCGACTATGGCTCGTCATGCTCACTAAAATGTCATTGCTTGCGGTGTCGTCATGGGGCGGGTCGTTTCTTTCCCTCTGATATGGCGAAGGAGACGATGGCTGGTCCATGCGTCATACTCGGAACGGGTGCTGCTTGGGGTGACTGGTCGGCCTAGTCAGCGATGCTTTAGCCTATACTATTATTTTGGTTCGTTCAACTGCAACTCTAGCCTCTTAATCCAGTCACGAATTAGTTTTAACAGTAGACTTTGTAACTGATGTGCACCTTGAATGATTTCTATGTTTAATAGGTTCGAACCTTCAACGGTATCACCGAGTGATATTTTTTGTTTGTACGTTAGCTTTTGGAGCATTTCAATAAAATGAAATTCAGGTGGCAACAGCTTGCATCATGCTTATCTTTTATGTAACACTAATACCATTGTACTTGAAGATCTGACTTTTAAAAAGAGTGGCCATGAGTTTCTTTGCCAGTATTCTTCTCATAAGGCTCTACGCATTTTGGAAACTGGAATTTATAGATCGACACAAGCAGGCAGTAGTAGATTTTGGTGTTTTCACCTAATTTACCTCGACAATCCAGTACATGCTGTGGCGTCTATTTGCGTCGATCTATGATTTTTAACAGTAGCTTCAATTTAACGTCCATAAATGTCACTTAGTGTCTTAATTGAATAAATGATTTTGAATTTGAATTTGAATTTGAAAGGGAAAGAAAGAGTAAGCGGAAATCCCTCTGTTGCCAGGTATATGTAAAAGTACATAGAGTTAAAATGAAATTCATTAAATAAGAGTAGCATAAATATCAATAACAGCCCTTTAAAACGAAACATCAACAGATTTTATATTTGGTACAGAATACAAATATTATACTTTTGGGTGAAATTGCTACTTAAAATATATCACTAGATGGAATTAAAATTTAAAACGTTTTTACTTCGGTATCTCCTTCAGAAGCGAAACACGTTCCCAATTATATTTTAATTAAAACTTTACCTACATAAACGAGAAAATATTGAGAGCCGCTACATCAAGGTACTTAGAAACCAAGATTAATATGATATTGAATCGGTCAACCCTGACCGTGTTCAACATTATTATTATTCGAAGCCAAAAGGGTTTTCGGTCTAAAAAAGTCTACTGCAAAATTTATTTAACTTACTCTCAATATTAATAAGTAATGCGATCTAATATTATCTGAATATTACAATTCTGATGTTATAAATGTATTTCTTGTGGTTTTGATCAAAAGCTTCAATTTCTTTCCAAATACGAATAAGAAATGACATGTATAAGAAACACAGGTTCACGTTAGGCACATAATATAATGTCTTCTTTTTTGAAGACTGTTATTTTTATATTGTCAAAGTGGCAAAACAAGCATAACGACCTTATTTATATGCGGTTGTGTAGGCTTTATCTTGATCTAGTAGTAGTACTAACTGCCTTTTTTCCATAGATATTATTTAGAAAGGTACTCTTTAATAAAATAATCCAATGTGATTTTAACCATTTCTAAAAAGATATAATATTAATCACAAATACTTTAAGTTGTGAAGAAGAAATAAAAACGCGATGTGCCATAACACGATCAGCCGTGGAAGATATGAAAGATATGGAAAGATCGCCGCATAACCAAAAACACAAAGGTTCGCCTAAAGAGATGCCTAATATTTCCTATTTTCCTATGTGGAACTGAAACATAGACTATAAAACGGTAAAAAGATTGAGATGTGGTGCTAGAGACCCATGCTGAGAACAAAATGAACTGCTCACTGCACTCCGATAACCCACAAGATGGACAGACTTAATTAAATCGACAAAGTGTTCCCTCATGGACTGTAAATGTATAGGCAGTGCTACAAATTGAGAGAGATGGACTCGTCTCGCAAAAGCCGCAGCGAACTTATCAGATGATCCATGACCAGTCCGCCAGGAGAGTACCAGAGTACCACTAAGATACAACAACTTTCATATTTCAAGAGGTGGTTTATGCCTTACGTCGTTCTCTTTTAAATAATCTTTGTACGATTATGTTAATGTAATTTTGAAGGAAGGATGGTTTATTCACTAAAGATAGTAAGTAAGTTTTACCGCACGATCTGTTGCTAATTTAAATGTGTGTATGTAGTTGTGCTTTTAGTACATTTTTTTATTAAATATTCGTCAATACCTTAGAGTTAAAAATAACGGTGAGATTTTATCTAAACGGAGGTATACATGGCTTTCGCGTCACGACCCGGTAATACCTGAAAATATTTTTTTAGATAAAACAAAAATTAATGTGACAGAATATCGGTCAAGTGTTTTCTATGTAGCCATCTGATAACGTCGATTGAAGAAATTACCCGAACTCGATTTCACCCTGAATATTTATTAATAAATTTAAATGTATACATATAAAGCAGTGGGAGCCGAACGGTTTACAAAATCGCTTGCTCGGTTTAACGGTTGCTAGAACGATGAAGGATACTATTTGCATCGTGAGGAAACCTGCAAACCACAAAACTTACCATAATATCCTCGAAAGTTTTGCAAAGTCTGCCAAACATTACTAAGCCATCGTGGTGGTCTATGGTTTAATACCTCTCATACCGAGAAAAGGTTACCCATGGAATGAACCTGAGATTCACTGTGACTGTAATTGCTCGTATTCACTAGGTCTGACTGATGTAACCAGTCCCTTTCTAATGGAAGTTGTACATCGAGAAGTTCTATGGACTGGTTCCGGCAGGAGAGTTGCCAACTAGCAAAACCGTGATTTTAACAGCCTCACTCGGCCTCTGTATTAGCTTTTCCCTTAGTTACCATAAAATATGTAGCAATAAGTTGAAATAACTATTTTCTAATGTGCATATTGTTTTTTATATGTCCGATCTTAGTCTTTATCAACAATCATTTAGCACATTAACATAACGACATGACATCAACGACGACCTATTTCTCATTATTTATTATTAAATTAGATTTTTTTCTTTGAAGTAAAACTGTGCCAACATAAAAAATTAACAACCAAGGTTATTAAAACAGTATTTTAAATATCGTTTGAATAAAGTTTTAAAACATGGAGTCTTAATCGAATCTGAATTATGTAAAACTGTAACATTTGCGCTAAGAGACAAGGATTAATGTTTCTTTGAGGAAAATATTTCCTTAGCAAAATGAGTCCACTCTTCCGATCGTTTGTCTCTTGGCCGGTGTTCAACTCGCGTTAATGTCAATTACACAATCTATCACTTGGATCCATTAGACCACTCAGGCACGTCAGCTGAAGCCTTCTACTGAGATGTCGTATCCGAAAAGATAGTAAATATTTAGACTCGTATTGCGTTACTTCCAAAAACGAGCTCCGAGTGTTAAGTTAAACAAACAAAACTGTTTTATAAAGGATTATACTACCGTTTTATTTATTGCTTTTTTTTCCTTACTTACTTTGGAATTCCAAGTTTTTGGTTTTTTTCAAAAGCTTTTGTTATCTCGTGAACAATTAAATAAAATATGCAGAGACCAACTAATGACTTCTAGCACTGAAGGAGGATTGATCACGAAAAGTCTAATGTTCTCACTGTTCTCAGATTCCACCAGTAATTTCCATATGAAAGGGCTAAGGAAGATATCTAAAATCTAAGAACCTATATGTTTCAAATACTGACGAATCCGTGTCCAACTGCTAAGATTGTCTTCATTTTTATTTCAGTAGTAATAACATTTTCTAGGGATTTTTTTTGTGTATTTCTAGTTTGTTAGCTTTGTTTATACCTAGCATAGCGTGGAAAAATTAATGGCACTATAAACCGATTATGTGACAAGCGAATTAAGTTGCGGTGAATCCAAGCATTACAGATAAACAACATGCTCCTATCATCCAGATCATACGAACACAGCTGCACATACTAAATGAGAAAAGGAAAAATTAGAGACGGTATTGACACGAAATGTTCCGTGTGCAACTCTATTAGTTAGAGAACGTTTATATACATGTTAATACAAGATATTCTGTACTACTGTGGCCTATGGTGTCGGTATAAACATTGTTTTTTACATAACTGTAAGAAACAATGTTTATCCTGACACCATAGATCACAGTTTTATAGAATATCTGAATAATATACCGGTCATCAAAAAAATCGGCGTACCCCCATTTTTTACGAAACAAAAGTATCTATCATTTATTACAGATATTATAAAATTAATAAACAATTGCATTTTACACTATATAAATTGTACTAATTGAGCAACTAATTAATTGTTTTCAAAACTAAAGCGTTGATTTATCACACTTCAACACACAAAATTTGCTCAGTTAATTGTTGTAGTGCATTAATTTGGTTTATTGAGGCTTAGTTTGTGAAAATTTACTGGGTAATAACGGACATAATTGAATCGGAGGCTGCTTAAGTGGTGGATTTGATTCAACAACTAGGCATCGATTGAACTATGGGTATATTGATGATAACTTCCAATTATTGCATAATAACGCACGATCGCACGTAGCGGGTATAATCATGCAGTATTTGGAGGAGGTCGAAATTCTAAATAATGCATTGGTAGGCGTAAAGTCCGGACTTTAATCCGATAGACCACGTGTGGGACCAACTAAAATAAAAGGCTCGAAATCCAGTACCCACGACTCTTGAAGAGTTGGAAGTTGCCATCAGAGAAGAATGGAAAAGAATACTAAACGAAAGAACAAAAGCACTGATAAAATAAATGAAACGGCACATGCTGGCAGTTATAAAGGCAAGAGGAAACGCCTAGTGTTAAATTCAATAAATCATGTACCCAATAACGCTAAATTGTAAAAAAGTGATTTTTTTTAATTAATCGCTAAAACACGCAGTATTTCTTCTTAAACCATAAACACATGAATTTGCTCATTAAATTTTACACGGATAAACAGATTTCATAATGCACATTATTACACATGTCTTGATATTTAATTAAGTTCTGAAACCAAATAGATGAATTTTTCGAAAATAAATGGGTTGATTTTCAGATGACCAGTTTATATTTTTTAAGATAAAATGCAAGGAATCGAAAAACCAAGTGGCGAAGATTTATTTTTTGTGACTGTGCATTCTTCGATTTGATCTTGATCTATCTTGATCTTGCCAATAATCTATTATGGTGATCTCGAATGCTATCTCGACCTAAATACAGCTCTGCTCAACAAATGTGACCGACGTTTCAATAATTGCACTCGGTTCATTTTCAATATCCGCAGGTATGACCATATGTCTACTCATCGAACTTATCTGGCATGGTTACGTCAGCTACGTAGCCTACGGGCTTTGGCTACTCTTTGTTCACAGCTTCAATTTCTATGTTCCAATCACGACAGAGTTCTGCGGCTCCACAAATAATCTATGCTCTACACACGCTTCTTCTCTTGTTCATTCTTGCTTTGCGTCCAGTCTATTTTACTGTAGAATGCGCTCCCATCTGAAATTAGGATGTCCACAAACCGTGACATTCTTAAAGCTAAGGGTCTATTTTATAGAAAACCGTTGGCAAAACTATCCTTATGACCTCATAACCGTAGGTTTATTATGTATCTACGTATGTATTTTTTTCATTTGTATATTCAGGGTGTACTTGAAAATAGAACACTTACTTAAATCACTGATAGGGTATGACTCTAGCATGCAGTTACAATAAAAAAAAAATTAAATGAATTTCCAGGTATTTTTGCCTCCGTTTTTCACAGAAGTAGATGGAACGTGTAAAGTTAAAGATTTTAAATGGTACAAATTATTTTCGTTAGATTAAATAAATAGATACTATCAATTTATTTAATCTTAAATAATGGTGATGACGATGAGGACACTTCTCGTTAATATGTATATTATACAGATTAACAAGAAGTGTCCGCCTGTATAGTGTTCACATGGCGAGCGTTTTACGGGCGTCGACCGCGCAGTGTCGCAGTTCAGTTCGAATTCTGTATTCGTTGAAGATGGACATATAAACAGCCTTGTGTTTGGTAATTTTATATCGACGTCAGAAACAACAACACAAGAAGAGACGGCAATATTGGGTTCATCCATTTTAACATACAGACTTACTGAAAGCCACTTATTACCTTAATATCCTTAACTTGGCTATATGAAACTATACTCAGTTAAGGCTTAGTAAAATTTCACAAATGTAACTATGACAAATTAGAAGTCAATCTAAAATACTCAGTATTTTTCGTTATCAATCAGTCGAAAATGTATGTTTCTATTGAAACTTGGAAAAAAAAATAAAGATTGGAAGACAATTTATCAAACACTTTCCGAGATTTGCGACCATAAACATCCGGAAGCTGAAAAAAAGCTTTTTATATGTACATATAGATTGATTTTTTCATCTATATGTTAGTGAGTTTTGAATATTTAAAATGTGAAATAAAAATTAAAGGAAGTAGTAGTGCTTTTGGCAACTCTTGTATGTTATATTTTGATTTTAATAAACTGCATAAAATTAAGTGTCACCGAAATCATGCTTTGTGAAAAATGGTATACGGACTTTTATTTAAATGGCTGAATCCTTTAATTACAATCACTTGTCGCCGCTTTGAAAACGCGCGCTCATGTGAACGAATGTACAGAAAACTAATGATCTCAAAGTGAGCGTCGCCGCCATGGGCGGTGCCGCCACGTCAAGCAAGCGTCGGATCAAAACGCGCGGCGGCATGTGAATGACTTGAGCAAAACGCGCGCCCGACGCCCGTCATGGGAACGTGGCCTTAGGGCATGACATAAAGGATAAAGTAACCAATCGGTTTGATAAAAGTATTGCAGACGGTCCTATTTCACTCACAAAGTCCCACAAAATTATTTTTTTAAGCATGGTTTTGCGCTTACTATAGTGTAGTTGACTACTGATAATCTATTAAGCTAGTACACCATGAAAAATTCTATTAGGTGATCCGTATACCCTGCCCTGCCTTTTTCGAAACTCGTAACAAATTGCTAACTCTTTAAAATATAATATCTTATATATCTACATAACATATAATGAAATTGACTGACTGTCTAGACTGACTGGCCTGCTGGCCTAGTGGTTAGTAAGTTGTAAAGTCTGGGTGTTCTTTGTGTCCGTTGTTTGTATGTTTGTAAAGTCCCCGCGACACATGAGTAATTCCTAATACGAGTGTTGTTTTTTAAAAAAGAAAAAAAAATATTTAGATTTATTCTAAAGGGCTATAGCCGCGATATACTATCGACGTGAATATAGCATCATCACTACCACCAAGATTTCAGTTGGTTCTTTGTGTAAGGATTGAATCGGAAAGGAGCCCGGCAAAGCTGGCTCACTTTTTGGGTAACTACGCGATGCATATTGAGACAAGTACTCGTATATTGCAATCGTCCATAAGAGTATTACAACTTACTAAGTAGTTACTAACATATCGAATAGTAATAAAATATTTAGACTCAATTATACCAAATAGAAGAAAACAAAATATCCGAAAAATATTTTTCATCCCGATTCACAAAGCAATGTTATTTCATTTCGGACTAAAGCTAGTACTCTGTTAGAATATTGCACTGTATAAGCGATATTGAAAGGTACGGTCATAGTTACACAAATCGGAAACGTTTGTGGTTAAGTGGGTCAGCATACTCGGCATTACTTCGATATCAGTAGCTCTTGACGTGGACGTGGCTAGGTCATCGGTGAAGCGAGTTATGCCAATAGAAGAACACGAATACCTATTTCCATGGCATTTATTTTTATGTCAGTTGTTCATTGTTTTTACAATAAAACTAATAATAATCTTTAGAAGTCCAACTGCAAAGTTTATTACTATACTAACGCAAAATCTGGACTTTCTACCCATTTTCGTTTTGTGCACTTTACAAAAGAACGTTAACCTGATAATTTCCTCCGAGTGTCGTTGGCCGTCGAATGCAGCGTTCAACGGCGATTTACCGCTTCCAATTACATTAAAATATAAATGAACCTCGTGTGTGAACTACATACGTATTCGGTTATTCGGTAAAACACTAACATTACTGCAGTTTTCAATTATTCAACTCTTGGTGTTCTTAACCTACAATAATAAACGATATTTACTATATTACTTGAGTGTTAAGTTTAACCATCAGATTCATCATACAAACTGGATGTGAATAGCATAAAAACTTTTTTCAGTTTTATGATCTATTGCCTGGCTCTAGTCCAATTCGAGTTAAAAGTCCCATATATTTTACAATACCTAGTAGATATCATGTAATTTATAATATACCAAAACGACCAAATGTAGGTACTTGAGAACAGTTTGAAACCAGGAGTTGGTTCTTCAGCCATGCACAAGAGTATTTTTTTATATATGATAGGGATTATAAATGAAGGAGGTAGGGTAGACGAATTTTTGTGCTCAAATTTAAGCGATGACTGTGTGCAAGTGATAAATTGCTTTTTATAAGTTAATAAGCAAATAATTCTTTGTGAATTTTATGATTGCGGTTTGGCACGTTGCCAATTTTAAAACTCAAATTAAATTTAAGTGGATTTTACAGATGCTTCCATTTGCTCTTAGATGTACCTATTTGTTTTCAAATATTTGATAAAAAAAATAAGTTACTGCATACGGAGGATTAGAAAATAAATATTTTCAAATACTTGGAAATATGACAACAGACTTATAGTCGCCTGGCGCTAGGCCAGATGGACGAGATTAACTCCAAAATTAAATTGGATTGACTTAATATACGAACAACGTGCGGTTCATCTATTGTTAGTACGAAAACCATTACTGGCCTCCTAAGGGCTAGATCTACATAATATGGGTCAAAGGGCATTCAATCGCAAACTTGATCTAACTCTTTCTTTTCTTTAACATTCATATAGCTACTAAGACATGTGGAATTAGTGCTTACAATCTAATCTAAATATACTATTATTATAAACCAAACGTGAACATGACTTTTTAAAAAAACAAGAACAACATTTTTACACACCTAGAGACATTATAAAAACAACTTAAGAATACCGTACTGAACAGTTGGGTCCAATCGGTGCGTCTCTTTATTGTCTTATATCGGGTGAGGTGTGACATCACTCTTATTTTTCAGCTACCATCACTAACACTATTATATAAAGTGAGAGTTATTTCTCAGCCAGTCCGTTTGTAAGATTTTCATGACTAAATCTCTTACAAACTCTGATATTTGGTAAACAAGTAACCTGCAACCTGGACAATCTGGACTGCGTTCCATCAGAAATATAAACAAAACATTTCAACTTTAGATCTTTATTTCAGTATTTTTTCATGACAAACTAAAGTTAAGAATTAATGGAATTTTTATAAACCATTAACCTTCTGTAGACCTGGTAGATTGTAAAAGAGATATATAGTTAGTAGATTTCATTCTCTGAAAATTAACTCATCAGGTAGAGTCTTAATAACCGTTGAGCCAGACTAATTAAACCCGACCACCCGACTGTAAACTTGAAACCATTTAGACATCTTAATAATATTAAACTCTTTGCGCTTTACATCCTAAAGAATTAAGCATAGTATGTGTGACAAAAAACATAGAACTTTGATAACTTGCAAAAGAAGAAAAAGGTTTGGTCGTCTTTGTACATTTCATAGTGCTAGAGAATAAACTTACACACGTAGCGTACACTATAAATTATACTATACACACAATTTAAACTGAAATATACCCAATAAGTCATGTAATGATCAACAAGCTGATGATATAAATAAGATTATGTTATGATCATCCATCTATTACTCTTGTCTTACGGAGCATGGTTTTTTCTTTGGTAGTGATTATGACTTTTATGAGTTGTAAAATTGAGTGATGATAATTCTATGAGTAAGATATATTAGTTTTTGTACGTGGTGTGTAGAGTGTACGTATGAATGCGCCTTTTGATGCTGCAAAATACCAAAGTTTGTGACCTAAATCAAAACTGTGCAGTGGCCTGCATTAATCATTTCTATTACGTTACCAATATTATTGTAACAAATTAAGTTCTTGCAGATTACTACATAGAAATGGAGGGAAATTTTGTCCTATTATGTCTTGAAAAAAGATTCGAGAATGCGTCCATATATTTTGTTTTAAAACGCTTCATCAAGTAGGTACACTTCAAACGTAATTCTTGATTCGACAACTACCTTCTTTAGATAAACGGTCGTTTTCAGCTCGCCTTGGTGTCTGTTGGTCTGTGAATAGAAGGAACGGACAGCTTAAACCATTTAACGAATCAGTTGGTCTCAGTTGCATTGTCTATTCATCTGATACTAAATGAAACGTTTATGGTGAGTGAAACGGGCGTGCAGTTGTAGTATAACAATTGTAGGTAAACCAATAAATAAATCTCAAACTTGGTCTTGTCTGTTAAACTAGGTAGTTATTTTATTCGATAACATTTCTAGCAATAGTAATACTAAAAAGTAGATAATTAATATACTAACAGATCTATTTGTTGCCTCAAAAATTCAATCGTGAAATTATTTAACATAAAAAATAGGGTTTGTTACTGAATTTTGTTAAGATTAGTTACAAATTGCCTAACTTGGTCAGTCTAGCACTCTTGTATTTTAATTAAATTATCATTACACTTACTTTTATTACTTAATTTAAAAAAAAATAACAAAAAGAATTGCTTGGAGAAATGGTGTGTAATGTCCTTAAAACATAAATTACAGATTCTCTGACCCAGCTATCTGAACATGCTTCGCAGCCGCTGCCCAACGACTGAATAAATATAAAAATCAGTAGTAATTTAGTCATATTGAATGTTATCATATACATATAACACAGGATTTAAAAAAAATGAATGTGGTAACATCGGATAACCAAAAGGTATCGTACCTTATAAATATTATCGCGATCAAGTTCGGATTTACACCTCTAAAATGTGTTGTGGTGGAACGGGTGTTATGTCCCTCCAACACACAGAGAGGATCCTCGGACCAGGTTAGGTGATCATGCCTGACGGGCCGCGGCCCAGCGGTTGATGTTGGGAAGTTGTATAATATTTACTAATCGGTGCGAGAACTCTCATAGCGCGATGCAGGATTAGTACTTACTTCGCAGTTCAGCTCGTCTTCGCTAGATGATGTTGGAGTATGTTTGTGCTGCATGTGGAAGTCGCTACAGTGTTATATAGTCGCGAAAGTTTAAAACAATCACAGTTATCTATATTAACAAATCAAATTAGTATGGATTAATTCAGTTACCTTCTCCTTTATGTAAAAATATGACAAATTTATTTCCTTAAGCCTTTGGAAATTACTAACACAATTTTATTACGTACACCTCATATTAGCGCGTTTTCTTGAGAGCGTACGGTTTGAATAAAATAATACGATCTATGCATAAATTTAACGCAAATAGCGATGTCGTACATTTTCATTATAAACTAAAACTCGTGAGGCTACGTACAATATGAACTAATAAAAGTCCAAACTGTAATACATTATCAACTTACTCCGTTCTTGTTTAATTATGTATTTTTCTTTGTTTTATAATTCTAATTTTTGTAAATTCTGTCTGTGGAAAATGACAAGTGGCTGAGTTGACTTCATAATACAGTAAAAAGTACAGTACAGATACAGTAAAAAGTAAACGAAGACTATACCTACAATTTTGAATTCAGTAAATAGTAGGATCTGCTGGTTTATGTGTTAATAACACAAAAGACCTATATAGATGCTCACCCGTACGTAAAACTCTTTGAGGATTAATCTTTATTGCTGTGATTCCTTCTGCGTCCCCGAGTAATTGAAACAATTTTTCTCTTGGGTAACAGTTGAAACATTTCGAACTATTTTTCTTATTTTCTATTTTTATTGATTCTTGGACTACGTCCGATCCTGGCTAGAAATTAAACTTTACTGTACAACATTTGTTATCAGGAATTTAATCAAGAAATTTTACAATTATAAGAATTTAAAATCTTAAGTACAAATTTACAAGTAAGGTTTTATATTTTCGTAAAAGTAAGTTATTCTATTTAAAAAAGTCAATAATGATACAAAAATAAATAAGTTTATATACTTAAATCACTAAGATTTAGGTGTAAACTTATAAAGAAAAGATTCTGGTGGCTGGTCAAGAAATAGCATTTTTTTTGTAAATGATGGTGGTAAAAGTGCAGATGGGTCACCTGATGGTAAGTGACTACCACAACAAAGGTAAAGTAAAAAACTCGGTAAAGGCCGTGACTTATTTTCTGACTAAAATCCTATAAATACAACTGTACTGTAATAAAATTGCTAAACTGTGTAAATTTTAATTATATTGCTAAACTGTATATATTTTAATGTTAAATAATGATTTATTTAACATTAAAACAACATAGGTGAACATACAAAAACAAAACTTACAGTCGAATATAGAATCTAATCGTTTTTCAAAGTCGGTTCAAAAATTAACGATTTCACTGAATACGAATACCATCAATTTACCGAATATCAAATACTAAGCAAATAATTGGTCCATTTCTAAATACGGCAATGATAAAGAAAAACAATAGTAAAATGTCAGGTGATAATTATCATATTATTCTAGGTGAATCGATTCTCGCCATAATTTTACAATTGAAAGTGATTACAGCAGCCGGCACCGTCAGCTTTGTATTCTCTGCGTTATGCGAAGAGCGTTGAAAATCATAACGAGAAGCTTAGGTACTGAATGCTTGCTGGAATACAAACAATGGATATATTTGAATACCGAGTCACGTAACGCTACTTACATAGGCTACCAAATCTGGCCGCCAGTTTTTACGGTAGTAGTACAAGCGGTAAGTACTCGAGCTTGTTTGGAACACAAAATAGTAAGAAAATTTAAATATAAACAAGATACGGAACTCTCAACGAAAATCATTTACATATTGTATTTTATTAGCTGATATATAGTTAAGGTGCGTATAAGAAATCTTTTAAGCACCTAAAAATCTCATTACGAAAATTGCTGAAAATACAATAGCTTTTAAATATCTGCATTGAAGTATTTTACGGGAGTTAATGCGATGGTTACGGTATGTATAGACCTTCGAACTACCCGATGTTTCAAACAGGTTACACTGACCATGGTCACAGGCTGACTGCCAGTCAAGCCAAGCGATGCCTGTCCTCCTCTTGAAGTCCGCAAGTTAGAACGCGTTTATATGACACTCCAGCGAGGTAGCTTTACACTGGTACACATGGGTGTACCAGTGTAAAGCCCACGTTGTTAAAGCAAAATATGTTTATTTTTTGGCAACTACGCTTTAAATTAGAGAGATCGCGGCATCCGTGCGGATAACTTTCACCTCGAGTAACCGAGGCCCTAGAAGTTTTTCAAAGGTACCTATGTACCCTCATCATCATCATGTATTATCACTTCTTTATCTGAAATTCAAAGACACATTCTATCAATAAAAGTTTTTACGTCCATGCTATTTGAAAAGTCTAACGCCAAACGGTTAATTCCTTATTTAAATAAACTCTATAAACTGCGCTGGCTAAAATTTCAGAACCATTTAGTTTTAGCTTAACGGTGTTAGATGCTTGAGCCAGCTAATATCCCGGTATCTCACAAATGCAGTTACTGTAACTGAACAATTATAATTAAATGTAAATATTTTGCAGAACAACTGTTCCGTAAAATATTTATATAAAAATTTAAATAGACATAAAATTTTGCTTTTAAAATGTGTGCAAATTCACAAGTATGTAAGTACAGCGAAATACTAAGTAATGAATAATTAAATTAATTCACTTAATATTTACATTTAATTAAGGACTAAGAACACTTTCCAGTGAATTTGTTAATTAACGTGCTTGCGAATTACAGGCACTTAAGATTTTATTTATGTTTTTCTGATGAAATAATACTTATATTTCCCGACCGAACAACAATCTTATCACGGCCAATTAAGTAAAAACTCATCAATCATAATGTAATCTATTGTTATATTTAACTAGCCGTCCCCGCAGTTTCACCTGCGTTTATGGTCACTGCTCCCTCCAACAGACAATCCAACACGAAAAAAAATTCCATTCAGTAGTTCCTGAGATTAACGCATTCAACCAAACAAACAAACTCTTCAGCTTTATAATATTAGTATAGATTTAACTTTACACAGCTAAAACTGAGTTGGGCTTTAGTTTTAAGAACTTTTTTGAATTTATATACAATCAAATTTAAGCATCCCTAATATTTTATAATGTAAATGCGAATCGGAGTTTTTTGTTTGGTTGTTTGCTACGCTTTCACGCCTTAAATACTCAACCAACCGCCATGAAATTTTATTTACACGTTGTCAGAAGTCCAAGACAGAACATATGGGTATACCTTTAATGCAGGAAAGAAGAGCTGTTCCCAACTGTGTGTTTCCTACTCTTCTACATTAACGCGAGCGAAGCCGCGGGCAACAGCTAGTATGTTATAACAGAACAGAACTATTTTAAGAATCTCGAAGACGTTATTATCACTTCACTACATTATAAAACAAAGTCCCCCGCCACGTCTGTCTGTCTGTTCGCGATAAACTTAAAAACTACTAAACGGATTTTCATGCGGTTACTAATAGATAGAGCGATTCATGAGGAAGGTTTATGTATATAATTTGTTAAGGTTTTGTGTATATTGGTTGACATATGATGATGATTGTTGAAGATGTCTCTGCTACCCGTGCGAAACGGGGCGGGTTGCTAGTAAAAGTATAATAATAATAACTTGTGAGGTACACACGACTGTCTGATTTCAAACTAGACAGAGCCTGCACTATAGTAACCAGACTGTTGATAAACATACTTGTGAACATGTATTACTAAATACATACATATTATTGATAAATTACACCCAGACACAGGACAAATGATCGTGCTCATCACACAGTCAGGATTACCAACCGCGAGATCAACAGGCCAGTATCTTTCCGTGCCACATAGAACTTATAGTAAACCTACCGTACCGACTTCTCAGTCTGCGGAACGAATACAATTGTGAAAAATTCTACTCACACATTAATATAACTTAACTTAAAAGTGTTTTTCGTGTAAACCAATCACTTCACTGTGGGAGCGCTATGCTTCGGTATACATGGGCCGGCTCGGCCGCAGTGATACCACGGGCTCTCAGAAAACCGGCATTAAAGCAGTGCTCCATTGTGTTTCGCCGAGTGAGTGAGGTTACCGAAGGCCCTAAGCGTTCCCTCTCCCTCCACTCCCCCTCTGCCCCCCCTTCCCCTACTCCCACTCCCAAATGCCTATGAGTGGCGGTAGTCCCGTACCATCAAGTAACCCGTCTGCTCGTTTGTCCCCTATCCCATTAAAAAAAATCTTGCCCTTTTGTAGTTTTTACAGGCACTTCCAATATTTTAATAAAAGCACTGATATTGATATAACTACAACAGAACTGACTTAAATACGACTGAATGAAAACGTTTTTCCTTATATCTCATAGTCTCATAACCATTTTCATCACAAAAGTACATTTAATACACCATTGACATTATACATATCATAGGTTCATGGTCGCATTTGGCGAGAGAAAAGTAAAATAACTTGCTACGAATAATAGGTACGCCGTAGCTCTACGTAGCTGTACGTAGCATATATACGTAGTAGCAATGAACGGCAGATGGAGGGGTTAATGCTCACGCTTGTAAAAGTTTCGTTATTACCATCAAGTCGGATGGTAGCTTGAATATACGGAAGCATTTACTGCAAACAATTGTTGGAGTTGGTCCATGCTCAAAAGAGTTTAACTTTAAATTGAAGATTTTTATCACACAATGTATCCCCATTTGTAGCAGTTGGAATTTTAGCTATTACAAAAATACTGAGTTCATGTTTAGTCAACTCAAAGTCGTCCTTATTCATGAACTTGTTTTTGCGAAAGTCTTCAATTGTTATTTCAAGTACACAATGTGTAAATCAACAAAATACATTTTAACAAAACCGATCTCCAAAAACAATCGTGTGTTAACAGTACGGGTGTATATTATAGTTGTAATTATAGTAGCTCTCTAATACCGCGTTCCAATAAACAAGAAACGATTCGTTTTGCTTACGGACGGTAAAATTTTCATTGAAATTTCAACGAAATTTTACCGTCCGTAAGCAAAACGAATCGTTTCTTGTTTATTGGAACGCGGCCTAAGAGATTCTTATATTATTGTCAAAAAAGTACACCAGACTTTAAAGCGCCTTAAATATGCCTCTTTGCCTATTTTGCTAGAAAAAAACTGTAAACTCAAGGTTACGAGTATTTTTTTTTTCAAAATTACGGGACCAATGTGGAGATATAACCTTCCCCATAAAAATTCTATTCACTATTAACAAAGATACCGCGTAACATATGCATTTTTTTTTTTTTTAATATGAAGTAAAATCGAGAATTCTTTTTTAAGTGGGTTCATAATGAATGTACCGTATATTTATTTCCATACAATAAAATGCTACGTTTCTTAACACAAACATAAATATATTGATTTCAAAGCCTACACTGAGTGTGACGTTGCTCTTGTCCTAATATTAATGATGTTTCAGTAGAATCATATTGTGTTTGAGTAATGTATACCCAAATGAAATAGAATACCTATAGAAGCGACTGCGACTTTGAGCTGCCCGAACAATTGAGTACAAAAGCTCTAGACGCCTTTAACTTTCCGTTATAGCTTTTGTATGCTCAAAATATTGGTAATTGAGTTGTAGAAGTTGGGTGTATCCAATGCAAAATGTAAACTTAAGATGAGATTTTCAGATCAGAGAGATGAATTATCATGACAATGAAAGCCACCAGTTCTGACAAACAATTACTAAAATATTTTATGCGACAATTTCTGTAATAATAAATAATTTAGTTACAACTTATAAAAATAAAATAACATCTGTATTGCATTTACAGTTTTGTTATCTATTCCACGGAGTACCTTTAAACAAAGAATATTTACATTATGAATATTCCCACACACATTGTTTTTTTGTTTAATATCACTACGCTTGTCACCGTCATGGTATCTTGCCCTAATCTTTTAAGACCAAAACCAAACCTTCTTCCGAAAACAGTAATATTTTTTTGCCATTATGTAAATTCTATACCAACATTCTGTTTTGCAATAGACCGAACTTTGTTGATTAAAAAGGAAAAACTTTACCACTAATCAATACTTAAATCATTTTTATATACGCTCGAAATTAGACTAAATAAAGTTTTAGGTGATTTTGTTACAAGTACGTAGAAAAAAAGACATGAAAAATAAATTTTTCATCGGTGACATTATGAGCACAGAAACTACGAGTACACTATTTTTTTATTTTATATTTATTTTTATATTTTTTTTTATATAAAAGTATAAAAATATTATTTTATATTTTTTTTTTTTATAAAAAGATTACTAGTAACGTGGGTCACACATTATTAGTAATCTCGTTAATCCCTCCAGCTAAGCTTGACGCTTGTGTTAGGAGTGGGTTCACGACGGTAGTGCACTGGGTGGGGTTAGAACCCGCAACCACTTGATCGCAAGTCCGACGCCTTAGCCATTACGCTACCGCCGCTTAAATTGATTAATGATTGATGATATCTCTTTACTGTAAACTCTTACTCCAACACATACATATTATGTTAATGAAAAAATCAGGATTTAGTTTCCTCACTTACGTCTAAAAGGGATACACCTGCGTCCTAGGCGGAATGTAATAAAATCTGTGATGTTTGGTTTGTGGAATACAAATTTTATACAAGGACAGAGAAAATAAGGTATGAATTTTGTTTTAGTATACATGTGGGAGAATAATCTCTTACATAATTGTAAGTACCCATATATAAATATTACAAACCGCTTATACGCAGCTTTAGCCAATTTATATTTAAAAGTAATAAAAGTCTTTTATAATCCTTAATAATGTACTACAAAGTAAGACATATATTTATGTGTATAAATAGAGTTTGTTAACTGTGGGAGAGCCAGGAGGCTAGCTCGACCGGAGTGAAACCACGGATACACAGGAAACTGGCAGTTAAGCAATGCTTGTATTGTATTTCGCTGAATGAGTGAGTGGTTCTGTTTGCACGATGGCTCTTACAAAACTTAGAGCCAACCGTAAGGACAATTATTCAATTAATTTAATTTTGAAGCGAAAATTAACAAACTTTAGCGGCGTTGTGCACTTTATGGGATGGGTAAAAAATGTTAAACTCGCGTCAGGACACATGACCTGATCGAAAATTCGTAAGACGGAGCCGAGTTTCTTATATTTAAAAAAATTATAACATTCGAAATTCAAACATTTATGAGCGGCCAGGAGCGCAGAACTTCCAGTGTACCCTATGTATACATTTAGAAATGTTATTACCTACTTTTTATTTTTAATCTAATTATATATATACAGATGTGTGTGTGTATGTATATGCAAATACATTGTACAGTTATGTTTTCACTTCTGACGTGCAGGCTATTAAAAAAACTCAACATATAATAAATTTATGTGAATTCGGTTCAAAAACCTTATTCAAGAAAAAAATAATGAATTAATTACTTTTAATTAATTACCTTTAAACAGATTGAGCTTGTTGTAAAGTTGTCTTTTTGAGTCTATTTCGATATGAGTGGTTTCTTTTTTAAACGATTTTATTTAGCTTGACCTGTCCGTTTTTTGTTTGGGTCAAATGTAGTAGTTGAAATTTATAAGGCTCCTTACCACAAAACCAGAATGTATATAACTTTTTGCGGTACGATATCTGGAGTCGGATCATGACCAAGTTTTTCACCCAGTTGAGTGCAATTTGTCTGATATTTAGCTAAACTATATTTATTTTTTTAAATTTTCTGCAAAACTTGCATTTTATTACTCGGTTTTCTCAAACTTTATTCCACGGACGAGTCATTAATTTTTTTGAAGAGATGACCCTGATAAAGTTGGTGCTTTCGCTAAAGGTAAACAATTTTCGGCAATCTTGGAGCCCAGTTTCAAATGAGACAGCAACTTTTTGATACTCGTGTTGGAGTTATTAACATAGATAATGTCCGCCTTGATTCCTTGATGACCTTGGTGTTTAACGATTACATACTGTTAGCTTGCCTGAAACAAGATCCCTTCTTTTTAGTGAATTCCTATATCGATAGAAAACAACTTCACAAATTAGATCTAGGCTTCATATGTACTCACCCTCGTCGGCTTCATGACCCAAAGTTGTACTCTTTAAGATCAATGTTTATTTCTATAATTTCACTATCTGAACACAATAGATTTTACAGAATGACAAGGTTACAGCACACCATTACTATTCCCCAGTGTAACGATCCAAATAATTCAAACCGTTTTCATCAGTACGTGCAATCTCGGATAGCGATTCTTTACAAAACTTTACTGCGACTGAGATTTCTAATTAAGAAAGAACAAATGTACTTACTACGTATTCAACTTCTCATCTAATAAAGAAGATAAAGTATCTTATATTGGATTCCTCTTTTAACCTTAGCTTTAATTGTGAATTGTACATATTCCTTTTTGGTAAGAGGGCTACATAATTGCGGTCCGCCTTGTGTTTACTACTTTCTATAGTCTATCGACGAAATGGAGTCTACTAACTGGTAAAGGCTACGAATATTGATGTGTGTTTCTGATGGAGAGTGGGGTCACTGCGACTTCAATACATGAAAAATTGTGACAAATAAAACTGGCTGGTTACTACGGTTGCTGTTCCTATGTTTTTTTAGGACGACCTAAATTTTGAAAAAAAAATACTGATAAGTGAAGCGTTATATCTGGTTATGTCCTTGAAAGAGAGTTGTACGTTTAGCAGTGAATGTCACACGGTTGAGATGATAATGATAATACGATTGGCCATAAGATAACTGATTTGACTCTATTACAGGAATCCAAGCAAGTACCAGTAGAATTAACTCGGTGCGGTAGTTTGTTTTCTCCGGATCTAAATATATCACTACATATTATAAAACAAAGTCCCCCACCACGTCTGTCTGTTCGCGATAAACTCAAAAACTTCTGAACGGGTTTTCATGCGGTTTTTACAAATAGATTCATGAGGAAGGTTTAGGTATATAATTAGTTAAGGTTTTGTGTAAATTGGTTGAAATATGATAATGATTGTTGAAGATTTCTCTGCTACCCGTGCGAAGCCGGGGCGGGTTGCTAGTGTTCGTATAAGGCAAAGTGCGAAATTGAAATGCAAACATTACCATAACCTGTCACACTTAGGCCTTCATCATAGAATCATATAGGAATAAATTAACTTTGTTTGAAGTACAGACAAAGACGTTAGATCTTACGAACTTACTATTAACATTTTACAAGGATATAACTGAGCAATGTAGATTATTAAATTGCATCTTTGTTAAATTGTGTCTTTGATCTGTTTAATCCGCGCTCAACTCATATAGCTAACTATTGACTTTACGACTAAGTAATTAACATCATCTCGATTTAACCATACATTTTATTTTTATTATACACTTTTCGGAATGGGTAAAAAATGTTTAATGTAATGTAAAATGTTAAACAGGACACGTGACCTGATCAAAAATTCGTAAGTCGGAGCCGAGTTTGTTATCTTCAAAAAAAATTAACATTCGAAATTCAAACATTTATGAGCGGCCAGGAGCGCAGAACTTCCAGTGCCCTATGTATACATTTAGATATGTTATTACCTACTTTTTATTTTTAACCTAATTATATACATATATGTAAATAATATATAAATCTATCCATATATATATACAGATGTGTGTGTGTGTATGTATATGCAAATACATTGTGAAATTATATTTTCACTTCTGACGTGCAGTCCTACGACTCACTGTTTTTTTTTAAGTTACTTGACATAAACACATAAGTTAAAACTGTAAGTAAGACCTGGAATATTGTAATTACAGTTTTACTAATATTATAAAGGCGAAAGTTTGTGAGGATGGATAGATGGATGAATGTTTGTAACTCTTTCGCGTATAAACGGTTAAACAGATCTGTATGACATTTGGCACAGAGATAGATTATAGTCTGGAATTATCACATATACTTTTATCCCAGAAAATGTACGGTTCACGTGGGATAGATTTCACCGAAATTTCCACGCGAACGAAGTCACAGTCAACAGCTAGTAGTTTATAAATGTGAATTTAATGACATTGCAAAAAGGGTCGCTTCTGTAGGCTATGAAAGGCGTCCTACAGATATGTTACTTTGAGGCAAAAATCGCATATACCTCTTTAAATACGCAGATCTGAAAATGTTAATACATTTAAAATAATTCTAATCTCCATTTAGTCAAACGTCTTGTCTACTTTTAAAGCAGTTCCCGTTCTTGCGACACAGGCGACTTATTTTATCATCTTATAAAGGTTTTCCTTTTCAAATCGTTGAAATATCAAGTGCGTATGTAAATATGGAGTTCATCTTTCGAAGTCGATATAGACTCAGTTAAACATAACTCGTTAGATAGCAATTGTAGGATACGAAGCTGAAGGTGATAAACTAATGTGTGAAAAAAACACATGGCTCGCGTGTTGCTAAGGGGGTAGGTAACTATGTCACGGACGTTCGCAATAGGAGGAGTGTCAGTAGTGCGTATTCATCCAATTTTCCTCTTCACTGAGGTATAGTGACCCTAAACTGTACCAGAAATATTACACTATGCTAGTTGAGTTTTTAAACCGGTTTTTTTCTAAATAGGGGTTTACCTGGGGATATCCTGCTTCACTATATCTTAGGTTGGACCAAAACAATCTCTAGAGTTGAAATAAAAAGAAAATAGTTTACTCATCTAGCAGCACGCTAGTGTGAAAACCGAGGAACATTCCCCTTGAGAAATAAAAAACAAAAGACAGTCCATGATAGAATTAATACTTTCATTGTTACTGGAGTTAAAAAAAACTATAGATTACCTTTTAAACTCCTACAAATAGATAACTACACTGTTGATTTAGTCTCTCAGCAACAAAAGTGTCTAGTAATTATCGATTGAACTACTAAGAATACCAATTTCTTCGTGAAGTCACTACACCAGTTCGGTGAACCATAAGGAATGACCCATTTAATTTACTGCACGTGAATATCGAACAATAAGCTATAATAAATTTTCGGCCAAAAGAGCATGAGCTACGACTGATTTAAGTTACCTATACCTAACTATCCATTCGCATTGTAAAGAAGAGAAGTGGTGTCAACTGTACTGATCGTAGTAGTAATTTTGAAGACGAAATTAATTTAAGTTTATTAACCCAGCTCTCTTTTAATGTTTTGAAAGCTGTGGACACCAATGACTCTGAGTGTTCAATTAATATTATAATATAAGATGAATAGCGAATAAAACAAAAGTTGAATAAATTAATATGTATATTTATAAACTCCTTAGAATAGTAATAATATAAATATCTATGAGTGTATTGTGGTATAGAAAATATGTTCAAAAAGTCGTATTAAAAACCACTTTCAGTCATTCGAACCACCGAAGCGTGTCGACTGGTTGGAAACCGGTGAACTCATACAAGATACGATGTTAATCTGCCATAAGTGGAGCGTGTAATAACCGCGATCGTCGAGGAAACTCACTTTTGATCTTGAAATGTAATCGCAACTCCACAGCAGTACTGTACACTTTTTTATAGGAAAAAGAATTCTAAGGATTATTATTTTGACGATGGTACTTAAGTTTTGATCTAAACGAGGTGATAGTTAAAATCCAAATGGCAGAATTAATGGTCTTTGCTATCAAGTTGACGCGCACGTCAATTTAATAATTAGAGCAGATTCCACTTCGAACTGTAAGACATTCCACTTTACCCTACCAGTGGGGCGGCTTAGTGGGGCAAAGTGGAATAATTCGACATTCTATGTTATGCATCACCAGGGAAAAACACGTATACTTTTAAAAATTATAACCATTTAAAATTAAATGTACAGGTAGAAAGTTATTAATCATATTTGGAAGCGTAACATAGCTGTGCTTCATATTTTTTCTTATAATTACAGTAATTTACAGACAAAAAATAATATAACAGCCTTGCAGAAGTGGTCAGGTTTGGTTAAAATTATTTTGATTCAAGGCAGAAACGGTTATCCATCATGCAAAATTTCGTTAAGTCGTAGCGTTAATGCTAGTCAACACCAATTTATCATATGCACGGAAACATTGAAAATCGGAGCTGGAGTGGACTCTAATCTTTACTGTTGATACAGGTGGTAAACGTACACATAATTAAGATCTTACGGCAATCTAAAATAATAATTAGAGATCCAGTTTGAAAACAATGATAAATTAACAGAATGCAATGTGTTAGTAAATGTATTTCTTTGCATAATAATAAATAATAGTAATATTGCTAAAATTACTACTGATAGTTGCAAACCAAAATTTGCAACGTATTTTCAATGAACCAAAGAGCACTCTAACTAGTGTAAAAGTTTTATTATTTGCTGCATTGTCTTTCTGTCTCCGAGCGAAATTTATTAAATGCAGATTTTGAATGTTTGCCAAAATAGTCATTTCCTTGAGTGATTTATTTACGAAAGATTCACGTACAGTGTTCATACAAACGTGAGTAGGTAGGTAGGTAGGTGAAAAATTTGGAAATCAGTATCAAAAAATTTTTAAAAGATAATATAGTAAATAGGTTCCTCGTATTGTTAGATAGGAAAAACTTGCAATCTGCAGTACCGTAAGTAAGAACAAAGATTAAAAATATTTTCAATTGAATTAGTACTAAATGTACCCTTAATATACAATTATACATGTGTAACTATAATATTTAAGTGATTACCCATAGATTGTTTATCTTCTTTACCTGTGAGTCCTGGGATTCTATGACAAATATTTTCTCTGGTTTGTCCACCTGATGCAGTCCTGAAACTTGTATAAAGTGTATCATTCCACAAATGTATACTATTACAGTATACAGTATTATGATCCATCTATATGTTATGTAATATAGTCAATAACTAACTAAATATTTGGACAAAGTTTGTAACTCAAATAAATAAATTTACGTAATAGACTTCACGATAAATTGTTAATCGATATTTCCTTTCAATCTGTAAATGAAGCAAACATAAATTTAACAGAACAGAACAGATGAGTATAGATTTTTCACGAGTAAAATGCCATAAAAATCTTTTTGATATATTAGTATTGAAAAGGCTTTCGTCACCAAACATTTGGTGGTAAATATTAGGATAAACGATATTAATATTATATTTAGTATTGTAGACATAATAACCATAACAAAAACTCGGGATCGCGTTAATTCCTGTATATGTAACTTAACGTAACTTAGCAACTATACGTATCTCTTCAAACAAAAGAAAACAGTTTGAGTTTTTCTGTCATAAGTGGTTTCTAGCAGATGGGACAAGCTTTATGAGATAAAACAAAACAAGAAAGGTCTAATACTCAGAGAACAATTTAAATGATTTCTAATACCTCACTTTGTTACATATAAAAAAATTGATTAAGTTAAAACAATACTTTTTCGTTTTAAGTCGTTTCATTTGATCCCGAAAGCACACCAGAATATTGGAACACTTATCGCTTAGTCAAGTCAAGCTGTTACATCGGGCTCTTCGCACAACTCAAAAAGTTGCTTTTAGGTTGTTACCTTCATGATTAACAAAGTATTCCAAGACAATCAGACGTATGTATATAATTTTGGCCAAATTTAATTTTTGGCTTTAATGGCAAATAAATGAATAGAATAACATGTAATTATGAACATACCTATACTTATTTATCAATTTACTGACCTTTAGATCTTAAGATAGCTAGTGTTTAAAAATGTATAACAGCTCACTGAGAAGTTCAGGAATCACTGTGACAAGACACTTTCATTGAGCCCAAACTTTTGCCAGATACTTTAAAACTCATCAGGAACGTGCTACGTAGTAGTAAAGCTATAGTATATTAATGTTAGTAGGAGTAGAATTATTTTATTTTATTTTATTTTATTTATTCATGGAAAACTTACAGCTAATATAACACAACAGTAATCATTCTAGTATCCAGACAGCCAATTACAAGTTTTCACTTCTAGATTACATAATGAAAGAAAAGTGTGAACAGTCTCGGTGGAAAGAAAGATCAATAATAATACATAACTAACTGGTCTATACGTATATATATATAAAAACAATATTGCGGTCTGTTCTATTGCAATTGTAAGTATTTAACTGTCGAAGAAGTTAAGGCTCAAGCTTTGCCTTGCCTTTGCTTGCGGCTGGCTCTCACGACATACGAGTTTTGTCTGTAGTTAGTAGAGGGAGACGGTACACTAATTGGTGGATTGAACCTTGTGAATTTTTGTGGCACATTTAAGGATAATTTTCTTAATAAATGAGAACAATCAATTTCATTATTCATCGTCTTCATTAACAGAACACAGTCAGCGATTTCGCGTCGATTTTTTAAAGGCAGAATATGGAATTTTTTGCATAGTTCAAGGTAGTTGTCGGAGTGATACGGTATCTTTTGATAATAGCATAGATATTTAATAAAACGCATCATGATCATTTCAATACGATCTATGAATTTAAAATAGCAAGGGCTCCACACCTGCGATGCATACTCAAGATGGCTGCGGACATATGTACAGTACAAAATGTTTAGTGTCTTCGCTTCAGTAAAGCATTTAGACATTCTCATGACAAACCCCAAGGCTTTAGAAGCTTTTTTTAACAATTGCTTCGATCTGTGCATCAAACAACAATTTGGTATCGTTAACCACGCCAAGATCTCGGACAGAGTTTGATCTAGATAATGTTTGACCTCCTAATGTGTAGTTTGCGTCAATGATTGAGTGCTTTCGGGTGTATGTTATTATTGAGCATTTAATAGGATTGAGATCGAGTTTATTGTCTTTACAATACTTTTCTAGTTGGGATAGGTCTGTTTGAAAAGCTAATACGTCTGCATGTGATGATATACTGGTGTACATTTTCATATCATCTGCGAAGCATAATAGTTTGGATGATTTAAGGCATGAATCTATGTCATTCACGTACACTAAAAAGAGTAACTGACCAAGCAAAGAGCCTTGTGGAACATGAAAGTTTCAACTATGTTTAAATGACAAAGGTCTGTCGGATTGAGGATCTCCGAACACTACGTTTAAAATCCACTCTCACAGCACCTAATCCTATACCGTATATATAATAATCCTGCTATGAACTCCTATCTATTGTGACAACAGACTCCTTTCATAATTCTGTTGAGTTCTACAATATGATGAAATAGGGATGATTACGGCCCCGCTATGCCTATAGACTTTGTGTTCGTTTCAAATCCAATTTTCACTTCAAATTGAATAAATACTTTCAGTTCATTATGTCTACGAAAATAACTGGAAGGTACAATAAGGTGCGATCATATTTAGGAGCGTTATGTGTAATCAATAAAATTTTGATTGAACCTAAAAAAAATAATTAAAAATTTTTGATTCATCTTAGCAAATATTTTGTTGCAATAAATGGTTTAAAAATCATTTAAATATATAAAATACTGTTTTGAAACGTGTTTCTATATATTAATTATCTTTATTGGTAACTGTTCATGATTATATTTTCAGTTTCAAAATAAGGGTTCCTTGTCCTTGTCACGCTTCTTATCATATAATCACGTACGTATCTTATAATACGTATTATATTTCAAAAACAAATAAATCTTTTAAATAAAAACAAACATATGACTTGCTAGGTATTCAATATTGCACTATAAAATTCCTGTTTATAATATTTGCGATGAAAATAAAATATTCCGATGACACAAATCAATGAACAAGGCTGTGTAAACGATGTTGATATTGTTTCGAAACAAAACAGTATTTCTCATATTTCACAACGCGCATAAAAGAGTTGACATATTAATACAGACTACAATAATACTTCACTATTCCACTTTTATTCATGAAAATAACCGCTCATTTTTGTAGGATTGTTAGAAAAATGTTCGATCTGTAGGTAAGAGAAACATTTATAGTCTGTGCGGTAAGAGAACCGTCGTTGGATTTGAGTTCGCACCAGTGCTAAATTACCTTTTTACACTGTTACGTCATTATTGTTTACTGTATTGTACAGTATTGTTTACTGTCGAACTATAATCACGTAACAGTGTTGTCAACATAACAAAAAAAAGGTAATTTACCACTGCTGCGACCTCAAATCCTACGACGGTTCTCTTTCCGAACAGACTAACACAATTTTAAGAGTTGTTATCTTTTTAATTTCGTTTTCGATCATTTCGTTAAATATAGATATCTAGTCTCTAATCTATATATACTCTAACAAAAATTAATATTTTCTTTTGTACAATTTGTAACATACCAATAAAAATTATACTACATTGTAATCAATAAATTCCAGGTCTTTTTCCCTATTCGGGATGTGCCCTTGTAATACTTTTAAGCTACTCTTCCCGATTTTGTCTTTTCCGGTGAAGCTATATAGAGTTTTAAGTCAAATCAGCGACTTATGTGAATGTACCCTTAACACCATACAATTTAATTTATTCATCGACCCACTCCCACACAAACATAATATATGTGCACGTAACAAAAGGATAGCATAAATATCACACTCTGTGTGAAATGGACATATTTTATTTTATCACGATGCATATTCAAACTTTAAAAATATTCGTAAAAATAAGAAAAAATAAGTAAATGCAAAGTTAATCACTACAGATTTTAGCTCTAATTTGATCCACCCAATAGGGAAGTACATCCGAACAAGAGAAGACTTAAATAATCGGTTATAGTGAAACATCAAGCAATTTTTTCGTGGGAGAGCCATGCTTCAGCTCGGGCAGGCTCGACCGAAGTGATACCACGGCCTCACAGAAAACCGGCAGTAAAGCAATGCTTGCACTGCTTTTCGCCCGTGAGTGAGGTTACCGGAGGTCCTAACCTTTCCTTCTCCCCCCGTCTCCCCTCTTCCCGCTCTTTCCCCCTCTTCCCTTACTCCCACCTTAAAGGGCGGCAACGCACTTGTGACTCTTGAGTTGCAGGTACCCATGGGTGGCGGCAGTCATTTATCATCAGGTGACCCGTCTGCTCGTTTGCCCGCTATACGATAAAAAAAAATGGAGTGGAATGGAGTAGAGTTACCGAGCTCCATGGAAACTTCTCCCCGTAATGGAGTTCTAGTTAGTGTTTAAAGTGTTTACAGTGTGGCAGTGGTTAGCGCTTAGCACACATATGTACACCCACACCCACCCGTGTACACACGTAGAGAGAGACCTTAAGAAAATCCTATGCTGAAGTCTTTTGGGAAAACCGTGTCTGGAAGTGCTCCCACGACTTTAGCAGCTATTGTGTATTGGACAAGTTTCATTTTTATTCAGAAAGCTTTAAGGTTACATAAAAAATCTATTATGTTAATTTCTTCCGGAATTTTATCAAACCACATTTATACTTGGAATGATTACTGTCACATTCATTCAGATGAAATAAATTTCCCGAAGGGACAAAATACGAAGGCCTTTTTCTGTTACGTTTTAATAATAAGGTGCGCTTTAAGGGCACTTAATACAACGTGGTATAATTTTATATTCATAGGATATAATTTCGTCGAGTAAGAATCATTCTTACAAAATATACTTCACAGTTCACACTTCTGCAGTCAAACTTTTAGTAACTGTATAACCTTAAAAAGGGATTGGTACTACAGTAACTGTTACAAAGTAGGTATGTATAACGCAAAAGAGTTCTCGGAAGGCAGTTTATAACGTAAATAGGAGTGACTTTGGTGGTGTGATATTTATATTTTGTGAATATTAGATGAATGTTCGACAAAATGAATTTATACGCTTCCTTGGAACAAATGTGACGAACAAAAATTATTTTGTTTCCTTGAATATACATGAATACACATGCGTTTGTTAACAAAAAGTCGCCACAATTATTACAAAACATATTTTGTATGTGTCACGGAATGTCGTCAGTATATGGAAATAAGACACGTACGTTACATAAAACTTGTGCCTGTTTAATTCTGGTTGGATTAATTTATGAATAATATATTGCATAAAAATATTTAAATGAGTCTTCTCTGATAATATTAATTTATGTCACTGTTAAGGTCGACATAAAAAGTAATCTTACTCAATTTTATAAAGGCGAAAGTTTGTGAAGATGTATGGATGTTTGTTACTCTTTCACGCAAAAACGGCTGCACGGATCTAGATGAAATTTAGCACAGAGATAGATTATAGTCTGCAATAGCACAAAATCATATTATCCCGGCAAAATGTACTGTTCCCGTGGGATATATTTCCACAAAAAATTCCACTCAAACGAAGTCGTGAGTAACAGCTAGTACTTCATAACAAGAACTTATCATCACATGCAAAAGTCAATTATTAACTCTATTATATTAGCATAAAGTATAAAAATTTACAAACTTATAATTAGGCACTTTTATTTTGACTCTCTTATCAATATAGTAGTAATAACTTCGATTAAGAATACACTTGATCGAAGAATAAAAAGAAAAAGGTAAAAGTATGTTCAAAGCGTAAGTGTTATTTTTATTTTATAACAGAGAACTGACATTGTCAGCAATACTGTCTTCGGAAGCGACAGAACTTAGTCAAAGCCTTTTAAAACAATTGTGCCCAACAAGATGAAACAAAATTTACAGTTTCAGCTCGCACTTTCAGTTAGCGAAATTTATGGCCCAAGTTTTATCTATTTTGGTCCTTAGATCATCTCATATTTTATTGAGGTACGATCTCAAATGACAAAAAGACATCTAAGATCACCACAATTGAAATTACTTGTGAAGTAAATAAGAATATATCGAGAATAAATTTTTTGAAAATTTAGTTGCATAATTACTTGTTGTTGTAGAATACCATCTCTTTGAAATGCGAAACAGAGTCTACTACTCTTTACCTTTACATAGCTGTAAAGGTTTATATGAAATATATAATCTTCGTGTTTTTATATAACCCACCCATTTGAGCGTATGTGGTTATGACCTATAAACATTTGACCTTTAAAATAAAAACCTAACACCAATGTGAGGCCATCCGTGCCCCTGACGAGTTAACTCTACGATCAAATCAACTTTCACTGATAAATATCACATTAAATTCTATCCGTTTATAACTACCAAGTATTTGTACTGTGTCACACGCATTTGTACGTGTCAATCTAACCCTCGTTTTTCGACATTAGTGTTAAAAAATTTCAAGACTGGCAACACTTTTTAATACATTTTGTAACTTGTTTTTTCATCATTACTTAACACGGAATAAAAATATTAATGAGGTGTTCGTCGCGTATTTAGGTATGAATTCGACAATGCCGAGTGACTGTATTTTTAATTCCAGGCACGAACAGAAGTCAACGGACTTTTACTACTTAAAAGAAAAGCTCTTTTAAAAAAATATCGTATAATCTCGAATCCACTTTGTTTTCGATTTTGACGTCTTACAGATTGAAGTAGACCTGAAAGAAACCGTTATTACAAGCGAAACGTCTTACAGATTGAAGTAGAAGTTTTCTTATCATCCTATGATTAATGTTTTTATTATCAGATTGAAATAAATGATTTTTTTTCTTTACTTTTTTTTGAGTAATTGACCATTAAGAAAATATTTGATATCCAATATCAGTATTACAATAACTAAGCAAAGTATTTCAGCGTACGCTTAACGTAACTCGGATCATCATCATCATTTCAAATTTTAATTTTGACTAAATGAGAATGATTAAATGATATTTATTTGTAACAAGGACAACGTTCCCAGTGATTATTTAAAAGATACATTTCATTGAAATCTCCATTAGTTTCATCATCTTTATTCGCCATGTTTTAGTAATGTTTGCCTGCTCGAATTGAGTTAGTATAATTGACTTTTTCCTGTTTTACTTTTAGGGTTCCGTTCCTCATAAGGATAAAAAGGAACCCTTACAGGATCACTTTGTTGTCCGTCTGTCTGTCTGTCCTGTCTGTGTGTAATACTCAATACGTATGACTGCGGTCCCTTGAAACTCTAACAAAATTCAGCTTCTAAGTCAACGCAATCAAAAGACACGACAATTTAAGCCTCATTTTTACCAAATTTGAACATTTCGCAGATAAATCAAAACCTAAAGGGCACTTTCCATTGACCTAGAATCATGAAATTTGGTAAGAAGCAAGACCTGACAGCACAAGTAAAGGAAAAGTTCACTAAAAATAATATTTTTTGTGATTACAAACCTTTTTTTTCGGTTGGAAGTTCGTTTTTCTTACGGAACCCTCAGTGCACGTGTCAGACTCGCACTTGGCCGGTTTTTTTAACTTTAATTACTACTCATAAAGTAAAATGACACGTATATTAATATCGCTTGTCGATGGCTCTCTTATCAGAAAAATTTAATCGGCAATTTTAGACCAAGTGTGATTATAAATTATTTCTACTGTAGTGTACAAATAAAATACCTTACTTCTAGGCCTAAATTCTCTGTTTGTTTCTAGAAGTAGATCTAGATCAGTTTTTGTTACCCTTTTTTATGTTAAAAGGGTGATAAAATATTCCCAAAAAGGATATCGAATCAAATTATTATTATTATTAGGTAAAATGTTGTCTAAAGTAACTCTTTTTTATACGGCTTATGCAGATACGGCTACAAAGTCTCCTTTCATATCAAGATCAGATAGATCTCTTTCGTTTCTATCCTTAGATCACAGTGAAACTGAAAGTGATGAAAAAGCCTTTATGCTCGTTTATTCTCTTCACGTTCAACGTACCTAACGTTGTTCGTGTCTCTGATGTCATGTCATTTCCTAATGAGCCTCTTCGGGATAATTAGCTATGCTTCGCGTTACGTGTGGTATAACAAATGGAACAATATAACACTGAGAAAATATTTAGTTTTATTGTTACTATGAAAGTTACAACAACACATCAGATATATGAAGTTACTAGTAGACAATAAAACAAAAATACGATATATAAAAGTACTAATTATGAGGAATTGTTCTGCGAATGTAAAATACTGCCAGTACATTAGAAATTAATGCTATTAGTAGCATTAGAACATTGTGATCATGAAGATTACAAACTCCGTACAACACACCTAAGACCTAGAAGTGTAAAATACAGTAAGAAATTTGAGGTGCCCAATTACAGTAATTATTATGGTCAAAGATGTACCAAATATTTGGTTCCAACCATTTACAACAGTCTTTCTATAGATTTTGAATGTAATTCCGTGTCAAAACAATCATTTAAATATAAAATAACAAAGTTTCTCCTAAATGAAGTCGGCGAAAACTTGATACAATATATAATTGTGTATAATATAATTGTGAAACAAACCTACAGTAGCCATAGGTACATCCTCCAAGGTTCTGGTGCTTATATATTGTAATGTACAATTTTGTAAAACAACAACAACATTATAATTTATTATTATTATGTAATTTATAATGTTGACAATCTGTATTTACGTTTATTTATTATTATTTTTATTTAATTCTTATTACTATTATTTTGTTATGTATTATTACTGTCATTAAAAAAAAAAAATTGAATTGTAATTAATTAATATATAAGAAAGTGTAGATAATTAACCAGTGAAATTAATTGATATTATTCTACATCTGCCAACAAACTGCTCTGTAGTTTGGCAGAAGTATAAACTGTTTGTACAAATGTATATTTGCTGAGAATAAATACTTTTTCATTTTCACATACTAATCAAACAAAACAACATATACTAATTATAATTATTTATTACTAGCTGCACCCCGCGGTTTCACCCGCGTAACTCCCGATGCCGTGGGAATATCGGAATTAAAAGTGCCTATGTGTTAATCCAGGTCTCTAGCTATCTACATACCAAGCAGTTTTAGCGTAAAAGAGTAACAAACATCCATACATCCACACATTCATACCAAAAACTTTCACGTTTATAATATTAATAGGATGTTAAGACTTCTACAGAACGAAACATTAAAGCAATGTGGAACTTATGAGAAATAATGACTATACAAATAATGTTCATAAAGTAGTGAACTAAGGAGCTAAATTAGGGGCAATCAATCACCACATGTTTGGGCTTACAACAACGGTCATTTAACAAACATATCAGCAAGAACTAAATGAACGACCTCGCCCTGTCTCTAAAATAGGGAACATGTCATAAAAGAGGGAATTAACGTTACACGCTATTACACAACATCTTCACTTAACCTCGGAAGCTTTACTAAAACAGTAATAACTTTATGTAACAGCAATAAGTGTTAAAACATATTAATTTTAGGTAGGTACAAAGTTTTGTTTAAGCTACTTTAATGCTCACGAAACAGTTTGCATCTAAGGTAAATAGTGATGATCCCTTTTAATTCTACTCTAAAGAACTGAACTGTACGATTAGAAACGTAACGTGATATAAAGCATTGTAGAAAAGTATCTTAGAATGGCTATAAATGTACCTAGATATAAAGAATAGAAATTGCTAGAGCGTACAGACCTAACAACTCACACGCTACGCCCACACAATTGTATACATACATAGGTACATAATAAATGCCGTCTTCGATGTATTCAATACAGTAAATATTTACCATTTCCAGTTACTCAGCTCCTATTATAATGTAAACTCATTCGCCTTTCTTTATACAATGACGTTGTAGGGTGGTTTTCAAACGCAAATTTTCTATTCTGACTTTTCAATAGTTAGAATCAATATACTAACCAGGTTTCATTTATTTATATGTAGGTAATTTAGTTGAGAACTATGTTCTGATTTCGTTGTCCTGTAATACGAGAATAACCCCTTAAGGAAAGGCTTACCGGCAGGGCTAAACAGCTCAGTCGCTTATTCGTAGGAGGCCTGGCTTACTTAGCTGTGTAGTATCATAAATTGGATACACCGGATGAGCGCCATTGAACGGTTCACAAAGCAAATAACACGTGCGCGTTTGATGTGATGCATAACGTTGCGCTGCTGGTATACTGTAAGCGGATTAATGACATCATTTACGTCATCGCGAGAACAACCAATAGCAGTCACTGAAAAATGTGATCTCATTTTATTTCGGCCCTATTGGGGGTGACTTACCCTTCGCTGAAAGGAGGGGAAGAATCGGGCCGGAATGTCGAGCTGACACACGTGGCTTGAATATCTTCTCAAATTCCTTTCTTCGCCGGTTCTTGAGTTGTATCACCACAAAGACGTTTTTATTGTTGACAGGGAACACTCGCGTGTGGTTTTATATTGATTTATAGCGATTTATTTCTTATTTTAGGAGCGTATTAGCGGGAACTCCAATGCGTGCGCGTCGCGATGCTTGTTGCGAGAGAGGTAGCGGAAGGTGTGGTGGTGGTTCGGAAATGTGTTATAATTATTTAATACTTAGGTAGTATAACTTTATCCTATAAATGTTATGTTGTTTTATTTTTTTACACTTGTAGCTGGTTATTTTTTTATATAATATAGTAAGTAACAAAGGTTCATGTCAGAGATTTACTATTATTACTTAGATAAACCTCTTGATATCTATCTGACTACTGTGTTATGTATAATGGCGGTTACGAACAGATCCTTCAAATTAATAAAATCATGTATATTTACATATGTTTAATATCAAATGATTAACAGTGCATTATTCATAACGTTCAGACAATTTGAAAAATGTCAAATATAGGTGTTCAATATGACAAAAATCTTTGAAATAAATAAATATTTTTTTTATTATTTTGATTTTAAAGTATATATTTGTTTTTCTATCTGTTGTAGAAAAATACTTCAAAACCCAATATGTATTAAATCAGTACATGATTAATGCGTGACTTGAACCATATCTTCGTAGAGATGGATACAATGAAATCTAAAAGTTTTCCAAATATTATATTTGACAAAATTCGAATTAATATAAATAATGATAGATATCTTATAAGGCAATCTCTCTAAGTGAGGATCGGTCGCCATCCCGTCAAATTACAATAATTTAAAACACATTCCACCACTGTGCGGTTCTCCAGAATTTTTTTGCCTCGCACAACCAATCTCTGGAACAAATTGTCGCCTGCGGTATTTCCGGACCGATACGATCTTCAAACCTTCAAGAAAAGAGCGTACTCTTATCTCAAAGGCCGGCAACGCACTTGTGACTCTTGAGTTGCAGGTGTCCATGGGCGACGGTAGTCACTTACCATCAGGTGACCCGTCTGCTCGTTTGCCCCCTATAATATAAAAAAAAGAAACATAATTTATTTATTTATAATAATATAAATCTGTTTTATTACATCTCTAACAACTTCAAATATGAAACGTCATAGAACTCATGCTATGTCAAAAATGTGAGAATCTAATTGTTTAACAAATAAACAGTACCGAAGTTCGTCATTGTAGCCGCAAATTGGAATTGTTAACCAAATATTACTGGACTAGATTGATAGACTGTATCTCTTGTATAAACCTGTTGAATAATCCCTAGCGCTGTATATAGTGAGTATTAGTCGTATAATCCCTGACATCACATCGGCCCATCGCTGATTAGAGTGCTCGTACATAAGATTTTGCAAGTGTCATCATTTTAACGGAATGAAATATTCGCTCCATTAGGCAACTGATGCCGACGTTCGCCTTTTTCCGAAAATATCACGATGCTGTCTAACTTTGATCCATTTTGTTCATACTTTTTTAAACATTTTTTTATGTGTTTTTATATGCACTTCTAATTAAACTGATTTTATACTGAATACAGGTGGTACAGCGTATGTTTTTGTTCAACTGAAAAGTGTTTAAGAGTAAAAGTCTTGTGTGACACTTACTTTTTTTACTCACATTTCTTATTAAAACATCTGAAAGAATACCAATATTACAAGCGGAACGTCTTAGAGATTGGAGTAGAAGTTTCACTTAAATTATGATTCACTCATAGACAATGTCTTAATTTCATTGGATATCTGCCGTTTTGTGTAGAAGATATTATTTGGAGATACCTTATTTTATATGGAAATCTTGGCGTGTTTGACCATATTTGTAAATAAAAGAGAAAAGTTTTAATGCAGTGTTATTTACCGACCGACCGACTGGCCGATTACATACACGAAGGCAAATGTCCTCTAAATTAAAACTACGTCTCAGTGACATCCTAAAATGTTCGATTTCGTCTCCGTAAATACACCCCAATGTTAACGAAGTCTACTGTTCACAGAACAACCAGTACTTAATCCGTAAACAACATTGATCCCTTTGAAGTATTAAGGATAATCTAGTGGGATAATTATGATAAATAACTTTTGACATCGTTCATGACTAGACATGGTAGTTTCTAGTTATGTGCCTTAACGATTTTACGTAGATTCTTGTAATCGAATTTGATTAAATAGAATAGAATTCTTAATTAAAAAATATAAAGCAACTAACTTATACCTGCGGCTTCGCTCGAGTAAAACTTATTTTTGTTTATCGCTCGGGGAAAGTACATTTTCGGGATGCAAGGTACCCTATGTCCTCTTCAGTACCCCTGACAACGCGTAACCAAAATTTCATCATGATCAGTTCAGTAGTGAAAGCGTAACAAACAATCAGAATTACTTTCGTATTTATAATACTAGTATAGATTCACTCTACTTATTGTTAATAGGGGTCAAAACCAAGAGCTGGTAAAGTCTACTTTGTTTCTTACAGTTACAAAAAATTGATACTACAAAAACTTCGGTGAATTACTTAGATGAGCCAGTTTTTTTGATGCCGTAAAGGCGCTCGGTCAAACGGTGTCGAGGTTTACTGATCTTCTCAACAATTTCATGCATTGATCGTCTTTATATATACACTATAGTATTTTTTATACTCATAAAAATGATTATATTCACTAAAAATGTGTCCGAGTTTGTTTGTCCGTGTTTTAGAACTCATCGTTCAAGTTATAGTTACTTAGTTTTGGATTACATTAGAATGGTAACATTTTCTACAATATTGTTCTTATTACTTAACTGGTATAAGATTTAAACGTTAACTTCAAAGGTTACACGTGCCTAATAAAACGAAACAGTTGAAATTCGCTTTTTCTTAAGTGATTACCCGTATATTAAAAACTTATTATGTTAACAAGTTACTCATTTATAACATAAAAAAGGAATTACGCGCCATACAGACACGGTGTTGCTTTTTTTTAATTAAAGCCCTTATCACTCGGAATGATCATGCGGCATGACATGTTAAATTATCATGCTGCATGAAGGACCTATGAAGGTCTATCATGCAGCATGATAATTCACTAAATTTTATGCGTGGTTATGATCATTTTATTCAGTCAATAGAGAGTAGGTACAGTGAAGAAGTTTTCTGCGCTAGTATGAAATTGTCTTTGTCAAAGGCAGATTAATTTTTCTTCAGCTTACTACTAGTATTTTGCGCAGAAAAAAATAGAGAACTAGACGGTGGTCAGACAGTAGTTCTTATTGATGCACCGATTTAAGTAAGAACATTTACAAAGAGTGCTTGCCGATACAGAACCCGATGATTTTAAAAACTTCCTAAGGATGGACGAAAGCACCTACGAACATTTGTTAATTTTGTAGGGTTGGGTTCAATAATATGTGGACTTCTTGATATAGAATATACATTTCCGCTGTCCATCGTACAGTTGTTGTCCATCGTAGACGCAGTTTTGAAACGAACATGACATACCGATATGAAACGATCATGCATATATGTCAGTCATAGCTTGTAGGATGAAAAATAAAAAGAAGTATAGTTTGCATGTCATTCGCATCAATCAATACAATTAAACGGCCATGAATGCGTGACAGCACGTAACGCATGTCACGCCGTATGATCGTCTATCGTCCGCTTAACGATACCCCATGCATCTAAATCTATTAAGGCATTTATAAGTTATGGTGGAATAAAGAAACTCCCATACTAACATATATGTATACTATAAATTAACCCTCATCCTTTTTTGGGCAGTCGTGTAAAAAAGGATAAGCACTCAATTGCATATCCAAATCGCATTCTGGAGATATATTAGTAGATATAAAAAGGGCCTTACTTTTTAAGCAGCAGGAAAACGAATGATTTCGTTCGTTTATTTACAGACCAGAGATAGCACCTTGTTAAAGAAATAAAGTAGTAGAGTGGTATTTTTATACAATAAAACTTCTTATTGGGTTAGATCGAATATCGGTGTTTTGCGAATTGATCGAATAACATAAATCTATACGTATGAAGCCAAACCAAAGCTATTTTTTTTTTCATATTAGTCTACCTGTCTGTCTGTATCATGGCCGAGCATCACGCTAAAACTACAGAACGGATTCAAATAAAACTTGGAATAATTCGAGTTTATACTACGAGGTAGGACATAGGATACTTTTTATGCCGAAATGAGGACGGTTTCTTTGAGAGGAGGGATGAAAGTCAAAATGTGTACTTAGTTCTAATTCATTAAAACTCGTCAGTCATGTTGTCCGATTGCACAGGACAATATGACCGACCGATCGGAAGCATTATGGTGCTTTTCTGTGGCAATTGTGGAAACAGCAAGGTTTTTTATTGTTTGGCGATCCCAGGGTAACCAGTAACCGGTTCTTGGTTATGCCAATGAACTATTTACCCCCTCGCAGCCACCAAATGCCACCAAAAAATTAATAAATATGTTTCAGGGGGTTGTCAGGAATATACATACATTTATAAATATTTATAGAACGCTTATAAAACAAGAAGCTCTCAGACGACACACTGTCTCCAAGAAAATTACATCTAAGCTGAAATATTGAAGGATAGCCGGTGAAGTTCTTTTACATTTCTAGAGCATCTATTTTCCGTTCAGTTACATTAGTGTGAAATCTTATGTTACCCCGTGACTATAAACAAAGATCAGAGCCAAACAGTTATTAGTTGCCGGGGTGTGGACCTTAGTATAGGCTGGGAGTAATCTGTTTGGTGTACCGATGACATATTGGTGACGGGCCCTTGGGGCCCATAGTTTCTAGAAAGCGGCACTGACTTACTAACTACAACGAGTCTCCCAATTAGTCCGACAAATCGAGGCGTTACATTGTCACAGTAGTTTTATGAGTGAGAGGTGGCAGAGTAGATCCGGAACGAAGACCTCCAGGTTTAATGGTTTCACTCGCACTCCGTGCTTAGGCGTGGATGAGACGGGTTTTATGTCCTTCACCCACAGCAGCAGAATGTCCCATGAAGGGTGTGTCTGGATTTCGCCCAGGTAGTAGACGGAGCCCGTTTGCTACCCGCGGGCTGGCGCTGGGTGGAGCATTGGAGACATAACGTCGCAATACCGACGGTCCACTCATTACAGGCGCTGTAAATTACACCGTGTGGTTTTCGACAATTTAAATCTGATATACGGCCTCACCGTATATCAGCCCTGTAAGGTGAAATTCCACACGTAAAAAGTGGGTGCTTTTCCAACTTACGTCGTTATTTCGCGTGTAAACAATTAAAACAATATTGTTTCGTACGCTCCAGGTTGTTTCACCGCATATACACGATAAAAAATCCTGCCTGGAGGATTCCCCCCTTTCAGGAAGAGGTGCTACGCCTGTTATATTGTTATTTTCTGCGTCGTATTGTTGTTTGTTGTTGTGGACACAGCTAGTATAATATAAAGTTACGTATCTAATATAAAATCAGGATTAGTTTTAGAATGAGCTTTTAAACGTACGTATTCCTTTGACACGAGGAATTGTTGTTTAAGAAATAGTCACTTAATGCACTTCTAAATTCAATTTAAAACTAACATGAAAGCTAATAAATTACTTTGTTGTATTACTTCGCCCTTCTATTAATGGTATTCTCCTTTCTTTGTAAATATTCTTATGTAGTTATAGTCTAAACAGTTGCTTACAGTCGCAAAATGATTGTAGGGGTTAAATTACTAAAACGCTACTTCTATTATTGAATTAATATTGAAATAGAATTTAGAAAACTTTTGTTATGGATTAAGAAAACGCAAACTAGGATCTTATGTAACTAACTTACGATATGCAAATATTAATTACAATTGCGATAAAGCAAATTCTATCATAAACATTTTACAGACAGAGGACTGAGTAATTTGTGCCTTAAACTAACTTTTAAACTTTCGCGTTCCATGATATAATTATGTACTTATACGGGAATTAACGCGATCACGAAAAGGTATTACATACCTCTGAATTGCCTGACGTTTCGACCAGGTTGCAATGGCCGTGGTCACAGGCTGACTGGCTCAGCGGTGCACGCCCTCCGCCCATCGAAAATGTGCGGGTGGATGAAGAACCTTCTACCTCACGATCTCGAAGACGGAAACTGGTCGAAACGTCAGGCAATTCAGAGGTATGTAATACCTTTTCGTGATCGCGTTAATTCCCGTATAAGTACATAATTGTGCCTTAAATATGTCATTTTTTGCCAATACGAAATATCATAACCTCGTGCCATAACTCAATCTAATGTACTGTATACCATTTCACAGTCAGACGGATAAATGTCTAATTCCAAATGACACACAAACATTTGAGGAGTAGAACGAAATCGTTAATACCTACCCATTTGTTTTAACTATAAACACTAGTACTAAGGCTCACATGTTTTCTACTATTTTAAACTAAGCGTAATGCTATAGAATTTTATTAAGAGTGATAGTAATGCCGTGTAGTGCCGTGAAGTTCAAAACTACAAATATTTTCGCAAGCTCGTTGAGAAGTTGCGAGTGTCTTTCTCTATTTCTTCTTCCTGGCTACATTTGAAGTGGTATTTTAATGGCTCGCAGCTTTAAAGATCATCATCGTAATTATTATTGTACCATAAGAACATCAGAATATTTTTAAAGTAATGGTTATTATAGTAGAGGAATGTATATTACATAAAGACAAGACAGCCGGTGTGCCAGCTAAGCTTAAACTAAATAGCTTAATACGTTTTAATGAGAGAAAACCACACGGCATCTTTCATGCCTTGGAAGATTAAACAACTTTAGTATGGGACGTAATGAGTGTCGACATCCTTGCACTTTTACATGGCTACTACATAATATACCATTTTGTCTCGACACTGAAGGGGGAATAAATAATAATGAAGAAATAATTACGTTATGAATTGTGTTTTGGTACTTTTTAAATTATTGGGAGAATTTTATGTCGTTTTTTTTATTGTGTAATGGTATAGGCGTCTGTCTTCTAAATCACCTGATGGAAAGGGATGATGAAGACGAAGATGGTACACGTCTACCCAAGAGAAACTTATTCACTCTACTCTTGAACGCTCCAAGATTATAATTGTCTGGAAAAATAGACGCAGGCAGTTCGTCCCAGATCTTGGGCACTCGCACCAGAAAGGAGCTGCCAAAACGTTTCGTTCGACTTTTTGGTGTTTCGACAATGAAGGGGTGGAACCTCTGTCTGCGTTTATTTAATTTTTAAATTACAGTCATGTAATACCCAGAAGCCCTAGATGATCAGTAATCGGTAAGGATAAATCTTGGAAAGTGGGTGTAAGATCGAAATCATCCTTTATTACCGCCTGTGTTTTAGAAGGGTTAAAATTAAGAAGATTGGTGTCACCCCAATCTGATACTCGCTGCAATGTCAAATTAACCCGTTCAATTATGGCCTCTCTCAAAGACTGGATTTCTTGTGAACTTGTTCGTGCATTGGACTTATAATTCTCTACAACGATGCTGTCGGCGTAGCCAATAATGCCAAGTGTTAAGAGGTCATTAATATGGAGCAAGAACAAGGTTGCAGAGAGAACTGATCCCTGAGGTACCCCAGCATTAATTTCCATTAGGTCGGATCGTATCGTATAATATCGTAGATGCTATATTGTAAATGTTACTACTAAGGTGCATCATTATAGTACTACCATAATTGATAGTGATCCTACTGAAAAAACTTGGATTCTGAGTAACTGGAGGAATGAAAAATAAAATTAAATACACATGCATGAAAAAGCATTCCGATGTAGATTTTTATTTTTTACTAAACGAGTCAAGTTCTAGATTTAGGTACACATTACATAATAGTTACTGAAATTTTGTTAATTTATGATAATTAAATACATCAAGATTTTATAGAAAATGACAGGTTTTAAACGTTTCAATTGGTAAAAAAAACGGTTTAAAAAAATATATAATTCAGGTTGAATTTGTTTGCACTCGATTTATAAAAGATTTAATAAATTATAATTTATAGATTTCTAATAAAAAAGAGCAAACAATCGTAATAATTGAGATAATCAAGACAATCAACTCAAAGATTTAGAAATATGGCAACAAACCTCTGATTTCCGTGAGTAATGACGAAGAGGACTGCCTCTTAGCTGGCTCCTCTATTTATTTATTTTAGAAACGAATATTAGGGTTTCATTTAGATTACTCTTGATTTAAAAAATCAGACAAAATATCAGGGAAAGCAAAGTATGCATAAATATAACTCAAAAATATAAAACGTGTAAGAGTTTGTACAGCAAAGTCAATGATTAGCCTCGTATGTCGAGTTGGCTTGTAACATTTAGATACTCGCACTCCGAGCGAAAACAAATGTATTTTTCGATACCAATCCAGTTTTTTTCTGCTACTTCCTTTTTGCCAGTTTTATTTAACTTCCTGTGTACGCCACGCTTGCCTTTAACTATATCGCCTTTGACAAAGCCTGTTAGGTCGACGCTCTTAGCTGCCGGGAGTAAGCTTATACAATTTCCTTCCGTAGTCGCTTGATGATATCGGTCCCTCCTTTTCAAATCACTATACAATTAGGCCTAGATATCATTACAAAAGGTTCATGGCTCGGATGAGACATCTTATTGTACACACTTATTAAATTTTCAAACATACCACTCATCGACATTATAATATAGGTGATCAAACGAACTTCCTGAAGTCAAGTTCGATCACTATAAAATGCTTCACACTATTCGAAGATACATACAAAGGTAGATAGTTACAAAGGTAATTGCTTTTTCCGAAAGGCAACATCGCACTCGAACTCTTCAGTGGCTACTAGTAAACATATCCATTTTATTTAGGGTCTCTACTGGCAGATTGAACCACTTGCCAACTGCTATTACTTGCTTTGTTAAGAAATAGAAAGCGCATGATGAAATTGATTTATCTAATACATGTAGGTCGGCTATTTTTATTAGTATATTACACGATGAAAAACAGTAATATTGAAAATACACTTTAGTTCGAGGAATTTTCGGGAACTGAGGCTGATTGAAATTTAACACAGAAGGATTAGGAAACTTAAAGTAAAGACAGTATTTTGATATTTAAATGGGCCACACATGACAAAAAAAAATGTCAACCCCTCAATCTAAGCTACTTTACAATTAACATTTTATTTCTTCATTTCTTATTTCAAAGCTTCTTATTGTTTGGCTTCTTTTTTCATGTCAATTACCTGACGCAGAGTTACATCAAATAGATGTTAATGACACACATCTTCTTTTTTAGTGGATCCCTTGATCCATAAATCAATCAAAAAAGAGCAACTGGCATGCATTGCACAACGTGTATTTTATAGAATATGACTTTAACATCTTCTTTTACTGCTAAAAATTAAAACTCAGTGTTAACTAAAAAATATTAAAAGATAATTGACCACTTTCTAATTTGCGACCTTTTTGGAATCTCCCGAGTGCTATTGTCATCTATGTGAATAAAAACCAATGTAAGTATGTTTGTCCTCTATCTATCCTCTATCTATTTTGACAGGGTTTTCTGGGATCGCCTGCGCGGGTTTCTGGCTCAAAAAAACTATATAAAAAGGCATGGCATCGCGTGCCGGGTACAGCTTGTGCTTGATAAACACTAAGTTAAAACTTTATTTATAAACAAAATAATACATACATCATGAAATCATTGAGAGGCGTTAGTCCTATATTTACTCAAATACCGTGAAGGTAGCTTTTATTATTATATTTTGTAGACAGATATGCTAAAATAAGAAAAAAGGGGAAGACTAGCAGATAGAGAAAGAAGTGAAACCCTTGTTCTTAAAATAGGTTCCCACCAGGAGAACTTTATTCATGGAGAACCCGGCATTAGGTTCCAGAACCTTATTTCATATTAGTGCATAACCTTTCATTTCTTGAATATCAATTGCTACTTATAAATCTGCGTAACCTTGTTCTGAAATTTTATTATATGTCAAGGTCGTATCACTTAAAAAGTAGTTCTCCAGTAGTAAACAACCGCTCCACCACACTCTGTTTCCGCCACCATTGCTCCCCTTACTAGCTGTATAAAAATGTGCTATCCATATATCAACATGTTAGCGGATTAATCGCAAAATGCTAACTTTTTAAACTTTCGCATTCCATGATATAATTACGTATTTACACGGGAATTAAGGCACCTGTGACCACGGTCAGTGCAACCTGGTGGAAACGTCAGGCAATTTAGAGGTATGTAATACCTTTTCGTGATCACGGTAATTCCCGTGTAAATACATAATTAAATCGTAAAATGTACCAAAGGATAGAAAAAAAATCACAACATTTTCCAACTAAATCCAAGATAAATGTTATTCATGCCTTCAAATAGACCATTTATTTTTCTATTAACACTAGCTGACCCGCGCAACTTCGTTTGCGTCACATAAGAGAGAGAGATAAATTTTCCCCGTTTTTGCTAAATTTTTCATTGATCCTCCGCTCGTAATAGTCGTAGCGTGATGTTATATAGCTTATAGGCTTCCTCGACAAATGAGCTATCCAAACCTAAAATAATTTTTCAATTCAAACCAGTAGTGTCTAAGATTAGCTCGTTCAACCAAACAAACAAACTCTTCAGCTTTATAATGTTAGTATAGGTTTGTATTTTTTTTAAAGAGACTTTGATCTCAATAATATTAAAGATTGCATATAATGATCATAGAGCTTTTATTGAAATCAGCATATTTTTAACCACGTCCTTAAAATAATTCAGAGGTGAGCCTCTGAATTATTTTATGGACGACGGTGGTAAGATTTGAAATTATATTAAAGGCGTGAGCGCCTTTAATATAATTTCAAATCTTTTAGACCACGTTCAGATGACGGGCGTAACGCGGGTTTTGCTAACGCGGCGTAGACGCCAGCTTTGATATCATTGGTTTGCCGTGCATTCGTTCACATGAGCGCGCGTTTTCAGCGCTACAACACATGATTTTAATAAAAGGATTTAATTATAATATTTAATATATACTAATAATTTTATTTAATTTTAAGGAAAGGATTTGGCCTTTTAGGTAAAAGTCCGTTTACCATTTTTCACATAGCATGAGTTCGGTGACACTTCATTTCATATAAAATAATAATTTAAAATTTTGGTTTTTATGGTCATTTTCAACGCGTAAAACGCGCGGCCAACGCCCGTCATCTGAACGCACTCTAAAAATGTTCTTATAGGTTTCATTTGGTTAAGGCGTACGTTGTTTAAATTGTTCTTTTCAGGACACCTTATACGATGTATTCTATATGGCTACGTCATAAGCCTTATAAACATTACGCATAAAAAAATTACAAACCTCTCTTCTTGGAAGTCATTTAAGGAGACTGATGTCCAACAGTGGACGTCCTATGGCTAAAATGGTGATGATGATGATAAGATAATTATAGCTGAATCTAAAAGTGACGAACTTGCCTTTAAGACGAGTGAAGCTGCGGGCAAAACCTACCTAATTTATAATGTATAAGTATTATTATTCTCCACCTCTACGATATTTTTCTTAAGACTTACACTGAAATTAAAACATAATTGACCGACGCTATCTACCCACGCGCCTAACACTGTTATATCATCTAACTCGACGACACGACACTCTAGATTAATGACTTATTTCCTTACTCATAAATAGGGTAACACTAATAGGGTGCTACTCAGACTGCACATAAAGAAAATATTTTATGTTAGTGTGGAAAGCAACTGCCATAAAGCTAGTAGTAATGTATTCTGGTTAACCTCTCCACGTCAGATTAATACACCGGGTGTATATTGTGATCCCGCAACTTTAATTTGTGATTAGAGGCTGTTCGTATAGACCGCCTCAGACGGCAAAATAATGCTAAATCGGGTTGAATAAAAACAGTTTTATTATATTTTTGAAGCACCTCCACTCTACAGAAAAAGATCTTTAACCAATAGCAGTATCGGTAAGCAGGTGCTATCGCGTCTTTAAAAACCCAGTGTACACTTAAAAGCAGGCAAAGCTATTTACGGATCGCAGGAAACAACAAATATTAAACAAAGGATCAGAAGCAATCTGTACATATTGATACGTCTTAAGAGTTAAGAACCATAAAAAATTAAACTTAGATCCAATTAAACTTAAGACGTATCAATATATATCCTCCCGCAATTCCACTTCCAAGTCAGGTAGTGCAGGAATAAAAAAATAAGAGAGATGAGAGATGCAAAGTCACCAATGACAATGAATAGCTACTTCATAGCCCTTTTCAAGTGATCAAACTGTCGCAATCATAACTAGTTTTATTTTTATATTTAATAGGCAATATTAAGAAAGCTTAGTCTCGAAAATCCTTGTAAAGTACGACGTCGTATCTAAACTTAATGGGATGTATATATATTCTAAGTGGGAGAGCCATGCTTCGGACCTATGGGCCGACTCGACCGGCGTGATACCACGGCCACACAGAAAACCGGCAGTGAAGCAATGCTTGCATTACTTTTCGCCAAGTTAGTGAGGTTACCGGAGGCCCTGAACCTTCCCCCCCCCCTCTCTTCCACCCTTCCCTCCCCCCCTCTCTTGCACCCTTCCCTCCCCCTCCCCCTCTTCCACGCTTCCCTCCTTCCATTACTTCCACCTTAAAGGCCGGCAACGCACTTGTGACTCTTGAGTTGCAGGTCATTTACCATCAGGTGACCCGTCTGCTTGTTTGTCCCCTATATCATAAAAAAACGGTTTTTAAGATTGTGTTACCCGTATAACTACCTCTTTAAGTGGAAAAAAAATATTATTGGAACGTAACCGACAGTTGTCTTACGGTAACTTAAAGCACTACATATTATAAAATAAAGTCCCCCACCGCGTCTCTGTCTGCCTGTCCGCGATAAACTGAAAAACTATTGAACAGATTTTCATGCGGTTTTCACTAATAGACAGAGTGATTCATGAGGAACGTTTAGGTATATAATTTGTTAAGGTTTTATGTAAATTGGTTGAAATAAGATGATGATTGTTAAAGATGTCTCTGCTACCCGTGCAAAGCCGGGGCGGGTTGTTAGTAAAGTATAATTTAAATACACTGTTTTGTATAAATTATTATTATATCCAAGCTAAATCTACAACAACCTAAAGCTGAAAAGAAGATTAGACTGTACATACTACAATTACAGTCGTATAACTGTAATTAACAGAGTTTTTATAAACAGTTAACTTATGCCATACGCGAAAGCAGCCAGACGAACACTAAATGATAGCGTAGCGCTGGAAAGAAAGAAAAATGGGAAAAGATAAATATTCGATGCCAGAAAATAAATAAGCTGTAGAAAGACACTCCCACGCCCTTGTTCTGTGTCTGAGTGTTATTTATCTATAATATGTGTGTAGCAATATACAAGTATGTTTATCAGTAGTACGGTTACCACAGTAAAGGCTCTGCCTAGTTTGGGATCAGACAGCCGTGTGTGAGATGTGTGAAGTTATTATTATTATTATGATTAATTGATTTTGAGGTTTTTATACACTAAAAACTAGTGATGACCTCTACACAAAGTAATGCGTTTACCATATTATACATTTCATAGAAATTTAATAGGGTAAATAAGATTGACGTACATTAATCATTTAGTTACAGTTTCAACTTTAAAAATCTTAAAATGCCAACGAAATTGTCGTTTATTTTGCTTTGGTCTAATGTGCGATTTCTCTATCCCGTGGCACTACTAATGGTGTGCGCATGGACGTGGGAGTGAAAATAGAATCTTGCGTAATTCTACCTCGACGTCGGTAGTATCAAAAGGAAATTGCTTTCCTGTGGCACTACCAAGCGTCTAATCACATTGCCCAGTCTAGGAGTTTCAATAAATTAAGTGGAGTTGAGTGTGTCCTTTCTGACTCCATCGTTACTGATTTGAACCAGAAGTCTCTACTTCACTTTCATAGAAAAGTCGGCAGATTTTTTAATATTATGTTAGTATCTTATAGTATAAGCTTAAATAATCAACTGACTTTTTTATTATTCCAGATATATTAAGGTAAAATACATACCTACTGATTATATTACACCACTAGTAAAACTAAACAGTAGCGCTGTTATAGATAAGATTTTTTCATAAATAGCATATTCATTAATAGATAGATAGCAATTGATATTAGGAGCTAGTTCTTCTTTCAGATATTTTTTATTTAACATCAAAATGTATTGCTCAGTTTTACCAGTTGTTGATTGTTTGGGAGAATTGAAATGAATAATCAAGCCTCATTTGGTATTTTGATTAATTTTACTGCCTGTTCCTCTACTAGAGAAAAGCCTAGAAGCTGCAATATGTATCTATTATAATATTATTTACGTGGTTACGGGAATTAACGCCATCACGAAAAGGTATTACATACCTCTGAATTGCCTGACGTTTCGACCAGGTTGCACTCAGCCTAGAGTCAGCCTGTGACCACGGCCAGTACCTTTTCGTGATCGCGTTAATTCCCGTAAACACGTAAATAATATTATATCATGGAACGCGAAAGTTTAAAAATTAAAAAATGTATCTATTAGATGAACTACGATATATTTTTTTATTTTATAAAACATTATGCCTCTAATTTGAGGCATTTTTCTATTACATTTAAACAACATACTGAGATAAATGAAAAGATACGGTATTATCTCTAAATAAATTTTAAAAAGAACTAGTTTCCTTCAAATCTATACTGCGGTCTGCAGCTGAGGAGTTCTTGGCTTAGGCTCTCGATTTTAAGTTTAAGAGGATGACGTAACAGTAAACAGAAATAAGTGCAAAAGTAATGAAAATACTATCGTCTTCTATAACTTCACCGTAATTATGTAAAAAACTTATTAACTAAAATAACGTCATTTCGTAAATGTATTCTTACGTATTTCGATAACCATCGGTTTTTCATTAAAGTTTCTCGACGTCTTCTATCATCAAAAGAAATCTGAGACCATTATATTTTTGCTTATTTGAATGGAAACGATGGAATTTCGATAAAAGTAATGTTTACCAAGCAGTGAAAAATTGTCCGGGATAAGTTTACTTTTTGGTGAACTTAAGCAAGATTTATTCTCTCTATACATATAGCGATCGCTGGTTTTATATAGTGGTCATTTCAAAACCATACATTTATATATAGTTTTGAGTTACTACTTTAGTATGACCTTCGAGCAAATGAATACAAAGGATAAATGATCTTCTTAATACAAAATAGCAAGACAAAAAGAAATACGAGTATATTGGCAACCCATTTGTTTTTCGAGAATTTTAAGCAAGATACGTCAGTCTTTCAGAAGAAATGACGGGGCTTGATACACTTGCCAGCTTTTGATAAAAACTAAATAAATTGCATTATTGTGTTGGCGTCTTAAAACAGAAAACTTACTAGATACTTTTATTGTCAAAAAGTTAGAGGTATAAAGTTTAAACAAAAAAATATAAATACGTCAGATGCAAGCTGAACATTTTTTGTAGACAAAACAAATAATAATACACAACTGGTATTGCTGGTGAGAATAAACTCGGTAACCACTAACTATCAAGCGTATAGTTTTGTTGTTGGCTAAATTTTAAATAATCTAGTATTCAATAATTTAATATAATTATATATAGGCACGTTTTTATTATATTTGGTGGATCTTGGTATATATTTTAACACAAGTCTACATCTCGTCGTCACATCGTCTGACATACAGACTTAATCTTCTTTTTAGAGTTTAATCTAAATGCCGAGACATGATGTTGTATTGATGTTTCGCTCTTCAATTTTCACATTTCTTCACTGAAAATTGCCAGATAAGATAATGACTTCTGTCACAAATATTTTGTTATTCTTTTGGTATATGCTGCATGTGTTTAAAATTGTAAAACTTGTTTTACATACGTGTACGTAGTACTTTTTCTGTTCATTAGTGGGTATTTGTTTCTTAAATTTGATTCAGTTCAATAATTCAATTAATTTTGGATAGAATTTAAATCCCACATCTTAATAAGAACAAATGCAACGGGCTGTATCAAAGTAAGTCGTCCATTAAAAATGTATATGCAGTTCGAGATATTTCCTCGTACACATATTGTTAAAAACTAGTTATGATTCAATTTAATTTATGAAGTGGTTTCAAAAAGGACGAAGACTACGTATTTGAGCTTATTGTATATATAATTAAATCAAAAATAAATGTGAATGAAAAGGCAAAGAAGTCAAATTTTACCACGATGTGATGAGCACGATCGTTTCTTCTGTTATTTATTTATTTATCTATAATATGTATGTATTAAGTAACATATAAGTATGTTTATCAGCAGACTGCTTACCGCCATATAGGCTCTGCCTAGTTTGGGATCAGACAGCAGTGTGTGAGATGTCCGAAGTTATTATCACTACATCATTACATGTTATAAAACAAAGTCCCCCGCCGCGTCTGTCTGTCTGTCTGTCTGTTCGCGATAAACGGAAAAACTACTGAACGGATTTTCATGCGGTTTTCACCAATGGATAGAGTGATTTAAGAGGAAGGTTTATATGTAGTATACATGCATATTATTGTAGAGAAAAGTCGAGAAATTTAAAGATTTGTAATGTCATGTGGTAACAAACATATTTTTGTGCGCTAACATTGCAAACGATGGCTAAACCTTACGAGATAGATCAAATTAATGTACTACGGAATTGTATATCGTAAAAAGATCAATAAAAAAGTCCGCAATAGTATATGTTTATCCCCTAAGGAAAACCCACAGTAACCATTTTTATCTTTTACATATTACAAAAAAATTATGGGTTATTTATCAAACTATTTTAAACAATACAGTATTATTCCTTATCCAATTAAATACATTAGATACGTTGTGCATTTCATGTAGATCAAAATTGCCCTTAACAGCATATTATTAAAATGAATATCCTAGAAGATATCAGAGATTTAAAAAGCGGGGGCAGAGCGGCTGGCGGGCCGAACCGATTTTAATTATTCTTTTTTGTTAGATAAAAGGGTGGTCCCATGTCAAGGGAGTCAGAATCTGATGATGGGAGCCTGATAAAATTGAGAGAAACCCTCGAAAATTGTAGGAACGAATAGTGTTTCTTTTGACGTGACAACGTCTTATAAATTGGTTTGCCGGGTGACACTTCAAGAAACTGCGTTACGCTCCGCTCACGTTATGCGCTCACAATGAGAGCGAGTGAGAGGCACGCGTCCCTTCCACTCGGGCATGGTTAGCCCGCCTAAGAGCGAGAGAGACAGACATAAAAAGTGAAAGGCACGCGTCCCTTTAAATATAATTCTTTGTATAAATAAATGTTTTAAATTGTTACTATTATTTCATCCTTCTTCCTACTATACGAATGAATATTCACATTAAAATTATTTTACCACTCAAAGTCGTTGTCACGTAAAACTTTCGCCCGTATACCGACTTTACAGGCAACCAATTTTTTTTTTTACCTTTCATTACTTTATGAGGTTTTTTTTTTAGAATCATCATCATATCATGTAGCTGAGCTAATGATGAAAAAAAATCATATTATAAAAATCTTCACTACATATCACAACATATTATAAAACAAAGTCCCCCGCCGCGTCTGTCTGTTCGCGATAAACTAAAAAACTACTGAACGGATTTTTATGCGGTTTTCACTAATCGACAGAGTGATTCATGAGGAAGGCTTAGGTGTATAATTTGTAGCCGTGCGAAGCCGGGGCGGGTTGCTAGTTATTGTTATTATAAATCAGTCAGTCAGGTACCCCCCATAAATTATGATTTTGTGACGTTTATTTCTTGTAAATTATTTAAGTTGGAGTTTTAAAATTTGGCATATGGTGTAGTTAGAAGGCCCCTACAGGCCCAACACAATTTAATTATTTATGTAATAGGTTTATCTGATCTTGAGTTAATTGGGGTCTGAAAATCGCTCGAAATTGTTCGTGAAAATATAGCACTGGAATGCTTTAGGCTCGAAAATTTGCCCATGCACCTTCTTGCGCATGATATATTTTTATTATTCCTAATAATATCGACAAGAGCGTTAAACGATTCTTACAATTGTAGGTAAAAATGTCGGTTTAGGTGCGCATCTCTGCCAAATTCCCGCCCGCATTTTTCGGCTGTTGTTCCAATTAAGCGGGGTCGAGTTATGAAGAGGACTACTCGGATGTAGTGCGGTCCGGCCGAGACTTGCAAGGTCATCGAGGCCTTTATACGCCTTAAATGTTAACGGTCGACGTTACGTGCCCTCATTATGCTGAAGATTTACGTCGTGCACGAGTCACAGTTAAATTTCAAACACTGCTTATTTGTATATTTTTATCTGTTGATCATCTTACCTACTTACATTTTACATTTCCTGTGCCTTTTATTAACGAATTTTATCGTAATAAAAGTATTTTACTAGAAAAGCATATCAAAGAATTTGCAATATCCTATTATGAATTTGCATTTTAATTGCTTTCTTTTCAACTTTACTTTTAATGATGTGGTAAATATTTAATTATAAATTAAAGAAGGTCGGCAATTTAGTTATAGTAATCAAATTTAAATCGAAGATCTATTTAAATATCAAATAATAATAATTAGAATTAATTATTATCTTATAGTCTAGACTAGTATAAAAGTGATAGTTCAGTTCAGTAGTAGTTGTAGTTTCAATGGAGGGCAGCTGAATCCCCCCCTCCCCCTGGCTTTAGCAAGTTTACGTAGTACTAAGGTAATTTTAAGTAATTTTTTTTATTTATCCCCCCCTGAACCGACGAAAACAAATTTTACCCCCTCCCCCCTCCCCCCCCTAAGATGACAAAAACAAGTTTTGGCTCCCCCTGGGCTAAGAGCTGGGTACGCCCATGTTCCCAATTTTCCCACCTTTAATTCCTTAAGTGCCCGGTGGACGGCAATAGGCCTTTCCGTTGCGTGATTGACACCAAATTATAGCTAGCAAAATGTGAGTGTTTAATACACCTCTACCCTACCCCTTCAGAGATACAGGCGTGAATATATGTATATATGATATATGTATAATTTGCGTTTCCACGTACGAGGTGTGATGAATAGTCGGCTATAACAACGGCAAAATTTAGTTACAGTCATGTTCTTGAGACTTTCACTTCTTTTTCCTTATTTGGAGTCAATAAAGAAGTCAAATATGTATGATCTTTGATACTTTGAATGAAACAAGATGCCGATGATCTATAATAAATTCACCGGAAAGGAACACAAGCGCCATCTATCGGCGTTACGCAGAGTCGAGGCGGAGGGGGTTGGCATGCGGACGGACGAGTTCACTTTAAGTTTTGGTCACCGCCTAGTCAACACTAACCTAGGAACTGTACAGTGTTTCTTTGCGTATTTACAATACATGAGTGACTAAATATCAAAAGGGAGTTTTCTCATCGCCGTACCCACTTAGTGCCCACATTATGCGTAATCCTTTGCCTGAGGATTCGACATATATATTTTTTTTTATTGTGAAATGGCAAAGGCGTTAGTCTTCCAACTCACCTGATGGAAAGTGATGATGAAGACGAAGATGGTACTCGCCTATCCAAGAGAAACTTATTCACTCTACACTAGAACATTCCAGCATTATAACTGACTGGAAAAATAAACGCAGGCAGTTCATTAAACACTTTGGCGACTAAAACCAAAAAGAAGCTGTCAAAGCGTTTAGTTCGACTTTTTGGTATTTCGACAACGAAAGGATGGAACCTCTGTATGCGCCTAGTGCGCCTCCGATAAAGGAATGGTGAGGGTTCAATTAGTTCGAAGAGAGCTTTCCCACTCTCACCAAAGTGAATCCTATACAAAACCTATAAGCATACATACATACATTTTGCATTACGATTTTTTTTTATAATTTTAAAAGATATACAGTCCATAACACAGATAACAGCTAATAGCTTACCTGCTGTAGTTATGGTTAAAATTTTCAATTAAAATTCTGTTATGTCAGCTCAACTACAATGTCGAAGTCAATTATAATGTACATTTGTTCACATAGTACATTATTTACCTGTTATTGAGATGTCTTATGTCGGTCTACTTTTTACCAGACCATTAGGATACTACGAATTCTCATCTCCTGTGCTTGTTCACTGCTCGTACTAATTAGTTACGTTAAGCGCGTAAACATTGAACAAACTAAGGACTGACAGTAATTCGTTTTGTGTTCTTTTAAACAGTATTTTTTATACTTGTTTAAGAACATTAGTTTCCTCAAAGAAAAGTTTCAGTTGTAGGTATATACTAATCTGATTGTTTTGAGTATAAACAAGTGACAATCGTTAGTGCGCCTACAAGTTATCATGTAAGTCGTTCAGGAATTATCGCTATGAAAAAAATAACCTTCGATGGTCAAAGTAAGATAAAACCCTAAATAATCTAAATCCATAAACACTGGATCGCAAGGACATATCTTCTCTGACACATACATACATACAGATCAAGTTACTATAAAGTGTGAAGAGATATGTCTACGACACACATGCGCGTCTATCCACCTAACGCACACAACAATATTTCAAGGACCAGGCGCGCGCGGCGCGACATTGTGCAAAGCGTACGTGCGCCTCTCACTTCCCGACGGACCGCCACTCTGTACGCGCGCTCTTTAAACTGTAATTAATTGTAACTATTTACCTTCTTTTCAATATAGTTTATGAACCATATACAGTCCACTTATTCACCTGCTCGACCATATAAGTATAGCTATTTGACAGATATTATCTATCTTCTTTTATACCGCTTTTTACTGCCGTTGGTTTATTTGTTAGGATGATCATGGCGATTGCGTGAAATGCGTCACAGTGAGTCTTTCAATTTTATATTTTACTAGCAACCCGCCCGGCTTCGCACGGGTAGCAGAGACATCTTCAACATTCATCATCATATTTCAATCAATTTACACAAAATTTTAACAAATTATACACCTAAACCTTCCTCATGAATCACTCTGTCTATTAGTGAAAACCGCATGAAAATCCGTTCAGTAGTTTCTAAATTTATCGCGAACAGACAGACGCGCCAGGCCACTTTGTCTTATAATATGTAGTGAAGCCACACCTATACACTGTTTTAACCACATCTGGATGTATCACTTTGTACATTGAATATTTTTCGTGATTATACATACCAAATTCACCGTGAGTGCTGATTACGAAATAATATACCCAATACGAAAAACACATTAACTTCCATACGACGCAAATGATAGCAAGTATCGCATTTCTGTTTTTCTATCCTCGATATAGAATCATCATCATCGCATGCAATTAAAAGTTAATTCCCATGAAAATAAACTCTTGAGGCTATCAAAAGGAACTCATCAAAAGCAAAATATGTGATCATTATGAAGAAACTTTCATGCATCTTCAAATTCAATGCTATTAGAGTTGACTCCAACTAGATATATAATCTATTTTAATTATATATTTATAACAACTAATAAACAGATTTTTAGGTTTGAATAAAACTAATGGAAATTTAATTCATTTTTTATTAAAACATCCAGCATATTTATCAAATATCATCACCCATGACGGGAACTAAATTGTGTGTAGACCACACATGCAGGAGGAAGCCACATGTGACATTCTCGATTTCGAACTCTTGGAACAGGAAAAACTTTAGGTGTACTTCTAATGGTGTTTTTGCAGTTTGGCGATAATCATTAAATTAATACGTGAAGAGAATTTTTTGTACCCCTTTTTAAGAAAATTACGCGAACGTAGTAACGTGAATTTTGGATTATTTACAGTACATAGTACATACTTATAGAAGTGCAGAAATTTAAAATTTTTAAACAATACGTCTTACAACTATAAAAATTACCTTGAACACGGCTTAATGAAATTACAGGCGTCCAGTATCTGTGATTACCTGTCATTGTAAGTAATGTAAAAAAAGTAATAATCATAATGACAGCTCAAGTTATACTGGCCAATGAAAAAACCATTGTCGAAATTCGACCGTCAGGCGATTTCTAGTCTACTTATAAAATGTCAGATTTAAAGTCGAGAAATAAACGTAACGCCTATAGCAAACAAACATTGTAGGTGGTTCCTGACGTTAGTTGATAAGCTCTAATTTAAAATACATTTTACTTTTTTCTTTAATTTCCTTGTATTTGTACTTTTCCAAGGCTATGTTTTTTTCTTCGGTATTATAATAAAGCAAACAATGATTTAAAAAAAAAACATGCATATACCCTATTACTTAGGTATAAGTTCAAGGAATATGCCTATTAAAAGTTTAGTTATAATTTGAAATCAAACTCCTACAGCTTTCGAAGGGTAGAGTTGTATCGTGTTAACAAGTCTTATCGTCTAGAACTTTACCGCATACGTTGTGTTATATACATTCTCTTTCATAAGGTTTAGATGTGCAAAGACGGCCAAAATAAACATAATGATGAAGTAATTAAGAAGGAAGAACCCACGACTCACCCTCGGTTTGTAGACCCCAACGATGATGCTGACGGTCGTTTCTGAGGATGCCTCATGAAGAGGTGAAACATACGAGTATGTAATATTATTTCATGCTGGCTGAAGATTGCAAATTACGGCTTTTGAGGTAAATAACACGCCTGGTAAGCATATCTCACTATAGAGGGCGTTCGATTTGCATTCCCTGTCTATGACAATTCGTTGACGTTTATCCTCGGCTATTGTCATCGTTGGGGTCTGCAAACCGAGGGAGGGTGGGTTTTCCCTCCTCAATTACTATTTAACGAAGGATTTCTACCATGTAACGCCTGACTCAATAAAACAATATCAATCCGAAGTTTTGATCATATTCCAACGTGAAAATCTTAAGTCGCTATCATCAATTTCTATAGTTACGAATTTTAGGTATACTTACTCGTTTGTTTTGCTGCAAATTTTGGATTAAATACATATCTGAATTTCTAAAGTACCTAGTGATTTTATACTAACTTTTGAACTTTCGCATTCCATGATATAATTATGTACATGTACGAGAATTAACGCGATTACTTAATAGGTATTACATACGTACAGTTCTGGCTGAGTCAGCTTGCTACCACGGCCAGTGCCACCTGGTCGAAACATCAGGCAATGGTATGTAAAACCTATTACGTGTTCGCGTTAATTCCCTTACATGTACATAAGTAGTGATTTAATTATGGATACGTACTTCATGCAATAGTCTAATTATAAGAGAATTTTATCGAGAACAATATCTTATATATTCTCTTCTCTTAACTAAGTTTTTAATTAAAAGTCAATGCTTCCTATTGCGGAAATTGCTAATGAATCAACAACGACATTCGACAGAAGCTATCTGTGATTTTAATTATAAAGGCCGGAACGGCGCTGTGGCCTATATAGATTTCCTTGCTTTGTGATTTGAGAATAGTTGTTAAGCCGGTCGTGTCGATGGTCGAGAGATTTTGAATATAGTTCCACTCTAACTTTAATAAGTTACGTCATTGTACGGTTTGTGGCGACTTCCATATACCATTACAATAACTCACTTCCATGAACTTAGATTTTCAAACAGCAAGAAGAAAAGCCAAGCCTTAAAACATTTCATATATGTTTTTAAAACGAATGTCGAAGCAACAATACTAGTAATCATTTTAATGCCTCTTAGGATCGGGCTTGTCTAGTTAGTGTATTGGGTGGACTTCGAGCCCGCAACTTCTAACTACCCGTTCAAAACCCTTAGTTAGACCGCTGACTAGACTGCCGCTTTGTATATTGTACAATAAGTACTTTAGGTTTCATAAAAAATTACCTTACTATATATACGTATAAAAAATTAATCCCTACTTCCCTTAGTCACGTCATAACTTGAGAATGACTTAACCCACTTCATTCATCATTTTCATGTTTTCTAGAAGATGCTTACGGTACAAAAAATTTTAAAAATTGCTCAGAAAATTGGTTCCCGTGGGATAAATTTGAATTTCCACGCGAACGAAGACGCGGGCAACAGCTAGTTAGTTAAAATCAACATTTTCTCTAAGAATTACTTGTATTAAACCGTATTAAGATACAAGAAAATGTATGCATATTAAATCATCTCTAATAGTAACGTGCTCCGTGCGTAGAATGGAACAAGGTTGACATGAAAAACGCGTTTGTGAGACAATCATGTAATATTCTGGGAATGTTTTATGTGGCAAAACGGTAGTAGGACGGAAAGTGCCTACTTTATGAAATATATCAACCGCTATTCGTTACTTTATATTTCAGCTCAGAACTAATCTTTGTCGAGTGACTGCGTAGTCTACCCTTATCGTAAAAGTTATGCAAGTTTCCGCTCCAGCCTTTCTTGAACTAAAAAATCCGGACAAGTGCGAGTCTGACTCGCGCACCGAGGGTTGAAAATTAACATGACAATTTTTCTCTAGTAGTTTCATAAAAACTTAGCATGTTATTTTTCTAAATCAAATTAATTTTTCCTGCTTGTTGGTCTTCTTACTTGCAAGAAACGCTTACACAACTTATCTATAGCTACGGTTAAAGTTCAAATGTCACTGGCGCTTGGTCAATACAGCTCCATATTTCAATGCGAGTGTGTTGCAATAACTTACGCCGCGACTGCGGTCATGTCAAAAGGCATAAAGGAGTACAACATCCGTATATTGTCAGACAGTATGGCCGTTTTAAGGGCCCTGGGGGCAACACCATGAACTCCGGTCTCATTTATGAATGCCACCAGAAGCTAGAGCGATTAGCCTCTGCGAACAGGGTAATTCTGCAATGGATCAAAGGGCTAAGTGGCAGGCCCAACTACAGTACTGCCACTTCCCTTCGATCAACTTCGCTCATGGGTAAGGCAACGGACTCGTGAAGCGCATAACGGTCGTTGGGCCAACACACCGGGCTGCAGGCAGTCTAAACTGGTGCTGACGGAGGTCCCACCACGTTTAACTTGCAGACTGCTCAGTCTTAACCGACTCGACATCAGAATAGTTGTAGTACAATTACGGGCCACTGAGCCCTAAACCGGCACCTATTCACCATCAGTGCGACAGACAGTCTTCTATGCAGAGGATGTCTCAACGCGGAGGAAACGGCCGCCTACGTTATCCTGGAGTGCGAGGGAGTGGCTACACAACGAGCAAGTATCCTCGCGGGTGCGAGATCGCTCCTAGAAGCCTGTGAACGCCCCAGGAGGCTTCTGTGCTTCTGGAAGAGCCCTACAACAATACCAATACGGTTAAAGTTCCAAAACTAAATCGTCGAGAAGTTCAAAATGGAGTTCAAAATTTACACCACACCAACAAAGAAATACTTGTGCATTTTCTTCATTATTCTGATATTAATATTAAATTGTATAGGATATGTATCACTTAAATAACCAACACCAGAATCAAGTCAGTTTAGTTTTAATACCTGTTCAAAGAGTATTAGGGTTCTTCAGTTATGTGGAAATTAAAAGTCTCTTCAAAATCAGTTTAAACTTAATGTATACATAAAACTTACCAAAAGTTCTCACGATCCGGTCCGTACTTACTAAATTAGTTAACTATGCAATGCTTCAGTTCAATGCATCCAAAAAGTTCTAAAGCAAATAAATTTGTGAGAAATCAAGCAGAAAACTTAGTCAAACATGGCGTTAAATTGATTGCGTCGTACAGCGAGAGAAGTCTATTAAAGGCCTCTATATACGAGACAAAATTGACTTAGAGTGTTTCGAATGCCGCTAGTTCCTTAAGAGCTTCTTGTTTACTTTTGATCTCTACAGATTCGCAACCGTTTGCCTTTTATACGTTAAAAAGATGGCTCGGTTTATTTTGTTCATATTCCTATTGGAGCGTATCAAGTAACTTACAGTTGCTAGCTTATTAAAATTTTTAAAAACATCGGTGGCGACGAAACGGTAAGATCATGCAACCATTAGATTTTTAAATTCAATTTGGTTTTGTATCAAATTATCAACTAAACGATTAAAAATTATAAAAATCGCTAAACCGGTAGTGTTACTAACGTAATGCCTCTATCAAACTCTCTTGCAGAAGTTAATAGTGATGGTTAAGCGCTGTCCGTTCCAAAATAGGACTTACTTCACCATTCCTATTATTACTCGTAGCGTTTTACGTTACTCCAAGGGTCTAACTGTAAAATATAACTACAACTGACTAGAAGGACATGTTACGACATTGTTTTCCTTTACTAAGGAATGCTCCCGGTGTTAAGATAAAAAAAAGACACAAAGTAGAACAACTACGAGTAATTACCGTTCAAGGAAAAATTTGTAGAAGAATAATTTAACAAAAGTTTTACTTGAGGTAACATTTTTGTTTATAAGAAACAGGTTTAGTTGTTGGTTAACAATCATGATATACATAAGGTTAAGAAATGTCGTAGTAATTACACCAGATTACGTTCAAAAGTGATTCAATCAACTCTTAACCCCTACTGTAAGCCGAGGTCTCTAATAGTGAATAGGTATGAAAGGGACCTATTATTCAACTTGCCACCGAACGAACTCAGGAAAGGAAAAGGCACATCTGATTCTACTGACCGACATTTAAGAAGACGAAATGTGTTCGCAGGAAAGGTATGTGTGTAAGATATGGTGGTATTACGTAATATTACTACAGGTAGTGAAAGATGGACAGCTATACTATATTATGCTACCACCTTTTATTTGTTACCATTTCTTATTCCTGGGTTTATTATTAATGTTTGATGATGTGAAAGTACATAGGATGAGTGACAAGATTGCCTCCTTAATTTTATTCATTGCCATTGTTTAATAAATTACTATCTAACAATGCGACATTTATTTCCGCATCGAATTTGTGAGTTAGACGTGTTAAACACAATACTATACCAAATGCACGTGCAACACGCGTAAAGAGTTATTTTAGACAGTTTAATAAAATAAACTATAACAGATTTGAAACACACTACCTAGTAATCTTTGAGAAGGTTTATATGAGAGCACTGTTGTGTTGTATGTTCCCGGAAAGTATTTAATATGAGTTATGTTCTCGAATAAAGGAACTGATGCGTGTATAGCTGATGCTGTTAGCGTGAAAACTTTTTAAAATCATCATAATGTAAGAAATCCTCACTTGTGGATCGAGGATATCTAAAAGATTCTAAGACGTCCACGTTCATAGGTGAGGCCTCAAATCACCGGTGGTTATTCAATTATGGATGACTATCTGCATCGCATTAAATGGAAGTAGTCTTACACGACCGTACCACATTTAATTAAATTTTCAGAGATTGTAATGCATTGTTTCCTATTTGTTTATAAGAAACAAATCTTGTTTTTAGTTAGCATTGAGTGTGTTAATATTGAGTTACCTAGACTGCTTTAGTTTGGGGTGTTGCTATTTTGTAATTACTTGCTTCTTTTAATCTACTAGTTTATTCCGTAGCTTGTGAGATTTTTTATTCTTTTTCATTTAATATAAATTCTTTAGGGCTCAGTGGAGAACACAATCAGGTAATTTTTTACCCGTTTAATTTAATATGCGAGTTATACACAGGCCGCCTGAATACCGTCGTCGGCGTCGTGCGAAGCAAGCAGCCCCATGTATCAAATTGAATGTAATCTAATTTATGTAAACCCATTTTATTTCCACATTTTGTTAACGCATTTGCTTTGACTAAGCTTAAAGGGATTGAAATATATTTTGAAGCGTAATCAAAAAACAAATTGTTACTACTATATCGTAATAAGTCGTATCAGCGAAGTGGAAACTGGAACAGGAACAACCGTTAAGGACCAATTTCTTTTCGTGTACAAAACAAGTCTTGGATTAAACGTAAGGCGCATTATCTCATTATCTAAATTCGCAAGAAAGCCTTTCAGCTATCCCTTCAGAAAGTTGAATCTCTCAAAACTTTGTTAAGCCAAGAAGTTTTCCAAGAAAATGGATATATAATATATACAGGGAACGGTAAGAAACACCGTACTGAATTCTGAAATAGTGTATTCAGACCCTCATTCTGAGTCGAAAATAATTGTGAGTTTTCTGCCGGAAAATTCTTTTTTTTTATTTTACATTTTTTTGCTTAAAAGTTATATCACAATGAGTAAACAGAACATTTTACTGTAAAAAATATCATAAATACCGCATGCGGCCGAAAACTGCAATATAATCAATCAAACAACATTTAAACATTTTATGCAATCAGCTGGTCTTGACGGCGCCGAACGTTTAAGGTCATTCACCGTACCTTACAAAAATAATACCTACACATGTTGCATGTACATTGCGTAGCGCTAAATTAAACTAATGACCATAAATCCTTAATCTAATTATTTTTTATGATTAACTGACTTTTGTATTGTGATAAGTATAAACAAAAAGAGGTTATTGTAAGTTTTTCGCGTAGCTCAAACTTACACGCTGTATATTGTGTATGGTTGTTATAGAATAAAATAATATTTTTTACGATGACATGGTGTTACTAGATTTGGTAAGAGTACAAATACATACAAAATACGGTACAGTGAATAAACAATATCAATATGTAACTATAGAGTATATCTAAAATTTTACAAAATTAACTAAAATATTATATACTTATAGAACCTTTAACCCCAGTGGAGGGTATACCTGTAGATATTTACTGCACATGAGTGCTCGAAAAGCAATATAAATGTTTCTTTAAACAAATTTTGTTATCTATATGTCGGATAAAGAGGCCGATTTGAGTGATAATCTTCACTAGGATACATGATTTTAAGAAATCGTGTGAAACAATTAATTACAAATCACACTACAGATTTAAAGAGATTATAACACTTAAATTATAACGAGCCGCAGTACAGTTTCTAGACTTGTTGTCCACGCGTTGGCTGGCAGAGAAGTGTCTCTTCGGAATTGCGCGTTAACACAAAAGCCGACCCGCACGAACTTCAGCCTAGACTCTGTAGAATCTAATCGCCATCTGATTAACGCTTGCGTCCCGTTGTTGAATCTGCTCCCGTACTATTGACCTCTCCGACAAATATATATATATAAATATGTTGAATCTATACTGTACCAGTTCCAGTTATACTGGCCGTGAAATACACCAAAAAAAATAATCTAATATACTTATGGTCGAAATTCGACCACCAGGTGATCTCTAGTATATAAACTGCAAACATCACACATCCCATTGTTTTAGTTTGACTAAAGACACGATCTCACACTTCAATAAACCCACCTGTATAATATAATAAAGTTATATGATACAGTACAAACAAACACAAATAAAATCAATTTTTTAACTAAAATTAACTCTTGTAGACTGAAACGATAATCCAATGTTATTAGACCAATGTTCTAATGCAACACATTAAAACTAATTCACCAACTCAAAACTGCTTGTTAATTAAGAGACAAAGTCATCAATCTGTGTTACCGAAGCAGAACTTTGTTGTTTCGTTAAACATAAATTTTATTTAGGTAACATCGACACAATTAAACTGTGATATGTAAAAATACAAAACCTTATTTAGAAAGTTGAATCGGTTGATTGAGCTAAATTGAGCATAAATTGTATTCATCTATACTTCTATACTAACATAATAAAGCTGAAGACTTTTTTGTTTGTTTGTTAAAGCTAATCTCTGAACTATCAGTCGGATTTAAAAAAAACTTCGTATATAATAGTCAGATTCATGACAAATAGTATAAGCTATAGCATAACATAAGCCATAGCATTAGGCTTCACCTCTCAGCTAGCCTTAAATATTGATTTTTGTTAAATAAGTTGGAAGAAAAAGCACCCCCGAACTACTTTATACGTAAATACAATGTTCTACAAAAGTATTCGTCCGAGTACATCTAAACACAACTCGGGCGGGATGCAATATGCCTATCTCCTATACACAAGTCATAATTATTGAAAATGAAAAGGTGATTTATAAACATTAGGCATGGCATATTAATCCTTACGAATAAAGGTTATTTGATGATCATCATCATCTACATCAAGAGAATTTTATGAAGATAAATTTTGCCCTTTGTAGCGTGTTGTCTGAACGCATAGGGAGATAATAGAAAATTAAAATAAAAGTAATTTAAAAAAACTAAAACCCGACTACTGAAAATTCACGATCTAAAAAGTATGAAACAAGAAAAAAATCTCATATTTTTATTTTATTTTATTTGGAAAACTTATAGCTAAGCATTGAAATATACAAGAACTAAATATATGAAGGCAAGTTTTCACAATTAGTAACTGTGTTAAGTATAAACAATGTTTGTTTATTTTATTTGTTATTTTTTATTATTTGTTGTTCTGTACTAACTATTAAATATTTATCGGCTATTAAATAAACAACTTACACGTAATATATTTCAATGTATGTAGTACCTACACATTTGTAGTGATTTATAAAAATATAAAAATATTTTCTATACTGAAGTGTTATAAATCATCCATCAGTAATTTCTTTTAAATAAGCCGGTGAAACAGCGGCCACAGCTAGTTAAACACAATTATAGACTCCAGGAAGTTTGTGGTATAGTACTAATTTGCATGAAAATTACTAAGTCGCTTTCAGTAATTCTACAAATATAAGATGATCTTTTAAAATATAGAACTTTTATCACCGATCAAAAAGTTATTTATTAATAATACACTACAGCTACGTCCCGAATGACACTTTTCTACATCCTGATTGGTTAAAAAAAAACCTCTACCTTACATGCACTAAATTGTAATGCATAGATATGTAAAACGTCAGACGATTTCTGCATTTCAAAACAATTTCATACGTCGAGCGACATTCTCATAAAGTTTAGTGAAACCTATTTCTGAAATGGTTCTGCACAACACAGTGTTATGTTTTTGACTCTTTGAAAGCGTCCTGAGCGCTTATCACACTAATTATTTCAATAGCGATCAAGACTGTTCCTTAAATAATTTTGTCAAGAAAGATAAAACTGAAAAAACCGTAAAGTTAATTAAAAACTTTCAACCAACATCGTTGCAAGGAGTGCTAACTGTAATAGTATCCCCCTAACTCTCAGCTTGAGACAACACCCGTTGTAAGTTACTTCAAGGTGACCTAGATACCCAACTTTATACTAAATGAAGATTAGATTGAATAAATAAGGAACTGGTGTTTTGTTCTGGCCGCGACAAATTTTTATATCTGATTAAAGTTGCAAACAGAAGTGTTTTAAAATATCCTAAGTTATAATTATCTTTCTTTACAAATAGCAAAAAGTATGAACCTGAACTAGCATTTGCAACATTTTTTTTTAATATTTTAAGATTGTACTTGTGATTCCGGTGCACCGCTTTACAGTAAAAGATTTATTTGAACTGACTGATGACTCAGAAATGTTATGTGTTCCACTGAAAAATAAGGTAAGTAAAATTGTGTAATTGCTCCAAAATTACTTTATAATAGGACTTATTTTTAATACGACCTTTCTGCCATGGCGAATACTCTTTAGTTTGTTACACAATTCAGTTCCATGATCATATTTGCGTAAACCAAATATAATGTTTATGCAACAATTCTGTAGGAGCTCGAACTTATCAAGTTACACCACATTCACAAGTTCGAATTTGTGACCAGCAAATTGAAACTTGTACTTGCCTATGCCGATGCTATCTTCCTATCGGCGTCAAAATTGCGAAAAATAAACGAAATAAAACACCACCCTGAGGGTACATTGGGCTATTTTTTTTTTAAATAGGATTCTTTGATCCGTTGCCGGCAACTAGAGGACAATTTAATTGGAGAATATGGCATTACTAATACCAAATAAAAATAGGAATGTAGGATTCTCTCTCTGAGGCTTGTCTTAGTACGTCTGTGATAGTAACACTGTACCCAGGTCGGTAACAGGTTTGGAGTAGAGTTAGAAGTGATTGGACAAGGAGTCTTTGTAAAGAAATGGATATAAGGCAATAAACAGAATGTAAACCGAATTATGGGGTTGGCGTATTCATGTGGACTCCCTCCCCCGTATTAAAAAAATTAATATTAAAAAAAAAACTGGATTAAGTTTCCTCAAACTCACGGACTGCCACTGCAGAATATAGAATAGTTAAGGAGATTGCACAGAACGGCAAGGGTTTTTTCTTTTATTAAGAATCGGGTCTCAACATTTTGAAAATACAAACTTCCCCTGAATCTCTTTTTTCAGTTGAGGTATGTACCTAATCATAAATATGTTGTCTTAAGAAACTTATTTTGGTGAAAATTAGTACTGGGAAATAGTACTCGCTGAGGTATTATTTAAACCTAGCTGTGCCCGCGACTTCATTCGCGTTTATGTCGGAAAACAGTAATATGTCGCTTATAATAGGCGTTATATCTCTTCCTGAAAGGGGGGAATGCTCCAGGCAGGATTTTTTACTGTACTGGCGGTGAAACAACCTGGAGCGTATAAAAAAAATGTTTTTTCTAAACAATTTACACACGGCGTGCCTTACAGCGCCTGTAATGAGTGGACCGTCGGTAATGTTTTGCCTCCAATGGTCCGCCCAGCGCCAGTCAGACAGACAAAAATGAAAAAAAAAAAACCTAGTTTTGGCTTTAGTATCGATTTCAAAGTGAAAAAAAATTCAAAATATCTACAACGTACAGAATTGGCCCTGTTACATTTTCAAGTTAATTAAAAAAGCCTCGCCATGAACAGAATCCAATAAAATTATCCTTGCTCCCGCGAGCCGTTCAACAGCCCAGACTCTGATGTGTAAATTAGTATAATAATTGACATCCTTGTTGGAATGAATTTCTTCTCATGTACTATAAGAACAGAATATTTATGCCGGAAATTCACAGCCTGAAAAGACCGGAACCGGGGATCTTATAATATATCCCCCTCGAGCAAAGCTACTGGCAAACTTCCTTTAATGTTTTTTTTCTTATAAACTATTTATACACAGGGTGTTACAGAAAGATGTGGTAAAATTTAAGGAGCGTTATGTGCAGCCGACAAATAGTTGATTTAACTTTAAAAAAAATGTTTTTCTTTATTACTTTTTTTTCTTCTGAAAATGCTTTACGTAGTGTAAAGAACCATTCACTATATTGATAGACTTCATTAAAACTAATACGACAAGAAAACGATAAACAAGAAAATTATATTAACATAGAAAAAAAGTGTAAAGTCGATCATTATTACTTTGCTATTACTATTAACAAAAATCTACAAAAACTTTTTCATGGAAATGTATGACCTAAACATATTGAATTAATACGTACCTTAAAAGGAAATATATTTATCTCAACGCCATTAAACCACGTAACTGAGATAGCCGCAGAAAATTATTCGTTCCTTATCAAGATAAAACAAACCTAAATACTTACCTATGTACCTATGAACTATGTACTTACCACATTTTACTGCAAATAAAGATATTCTATTCTAAAACAGTAACAGTACCAATGATTAATTTTAAGGCAAAATCTACAAGAAATGTTTAACTTACTTAATGTAAACATTTCTTGTAATTGTATTACTTTGCTAAATGTCGAATTTTAAATCGAATTAGAGGTTCAGGATTCTTTATAAAAGTAATACTATGTTCCATTTTCTTTATTGATTATTTATAAAACGTGTTTTGGAAGGAATCAGCATAAAATATCGATAAGCCCGAGTCGTATCTACTAATTTCAACAATTATTTATGATAGCTATGAAAGTAGACGATTCACTTTCTCGCAGTGCTTTGTGAATTTTAGAAATAAGCGTATTACTAAAATGAAATGTTGTCATTCCGTATAACTTTTTAAGGTCACGTCCTCGGGCCCGGATCCCCTCGGCCTAGGATTTCCTATGGAGTCCAGGTGAAAAAACAGATATAACTGATGGAAAAATACTCCACACACGTGTAGGGATAGTCCTTAAAATCCATAGAGATTTTTTCTAAATAGATTTGACATTTAGTCTCATACACTCTACGAAAATTGTAATCGGTATAAACTCTAAAATGAGCGGTTCCGTATCACGACTATGAAACCATTTGCTGCACGTAGTCCGACATGAATTTCTGCGTATATTTTTGTTACAAGTAAACAAGCATCACTCACTTCTAATCTCTCTCTTCTATATCTCTTAAATCTGGTAGAACTTTAGACCCAATCACTTTAGAACTATTTCGGTTCTACTAATGTTCAGTAAAATTTTTGAAAAAGTAATTTATGATCAATTGCAAAGTTTCTTTCATATTAATAATTTGTTCCGTAATAAGTAATTCGGTTTCACAAGGGTTCGCTCCACAACTGATGCCGATGTTGAACTTGTAAAACATATCTCTGATGCCTGGGAATTACCCACGATCCTTACACGACCTTAAGTATCTTTTGCGATTTTTCCAAGATTTTTGATCAGAAGGCGTTGAATCTCTTCTAACTTCTTATCTAAGTAATAGGATTCAAAAAGAATTCAAAGAATATTAATGGCAAACTTTCTACAGGGTCTGATGTAAAAATGGGAGATCCGCAAGGTCCTATTCTTGGCCCATTTTGGTTTTTAATTTATATTAACGACTTACCTCATCTTGTTAAGGACAATTATGAAATAATGTTGTTTACAGATAACACTTCACTTTTATTTAAACTAAAACGTATGACTACAAACTTTGGCGAAATTAACAGCGCTATTTCGAAAGTAGTTTACTGGTTTAACAACTTACTTTACTTGGTAACGTAGAAAATAGTATACGGCTCACTACTCCAAACGTGAAACATGTGAAAACCACTAAAATGGTTAAAGAAGACGAGCTCGAACTAGTGGATACCGCTAAATTCTTAGGCATTACTCTTGATTTTAAGCTTCAGTGGGGCCCACATGTAATAAATTATCGAATAGATCGACCATATACCGAATACCAAAGAACGAAATAACTCGAACACCACCATACTAGCAATATTTGATTATTATACAATATACATACGAGTATATATGAGCAGTTTATATTTTAAGGGACATGGAGTTCAATAATTATTATTATCGTTAAATCTTGTCCATATAACCCGAGGGAATCGTGCCAGATAACTCAATTTGGCTTATGGAGTTTGATTGCTTTACTGTGTATATGAGTATATCGAAATTCGCTACTGATATTATTTCTCATGTAACATGAACGTACAGAAGTTGTTCAGAATACTACTCATTTCCGCACGAGTAATCTGCAACGAAACTTGATAATACAAGTATTTATAAGCAAACATTGATATCAAACATATTCAATATTAATTGTACACTGCAACTCCTCGTCTCATTCATAATCGCGGGATAAATCGAGGTCGCCAATTGTAGTCAGGCTTTAGTTTAGTAAGAATCTACATATATGTACACAAGTTTGTATTAATTTCTTTCTTTATTGTACAATGAAGAGTTTATCTATCTATCTATCTATCTAACTTGTAACATTAACTACTAAACATTACAACATAACATTTACTATTTTGTTAATTTTGCATATACTTAAATAGTTACGGATCTAAAAATGCAAGACTCCCAGGCAAAATGCACATTTCCTATACAATAAATAGTTATTTTAAATACTTTATGTAAAAACAAGGAGAGTGAAAACTATTACGGACAGAATATTTTTTCTCGAGCTTCACCCTACAGGGTCGAGAAACCTCCCTACGAAAGACTCTACCGTCTTCTTTATCGTTCATGTATATATACCTATCTTTACATATACATAACATGTTTGTAGAAAGTTACATATATATGTAACTTTGAACAAACATGTACACATGTAAACAGCTGTAAACTTTTAATTAGTACCTACCTATAAATTAAAACCGAACTGCTTCTCAAACCGAATACTAAAATAGTAAAATTTATACATAAACAACAAAACATTATACATACATTTCAAAATAATATTGTGCATATAAAATGATATTATCCAGAATTATTTAGAACTAGCAGCGCCCCGCGGTTTCACCCGCGTAAGTCCCGATCCCGTGGGAATATCGGGATAAAAAGTAGCCTATTTGTTAATTCAGGTCTCCAGCTATGTACATACCAAATTTCATCGCAATCGGTTGAGTAGTTTTGGCGTGAAAGGGTAACAAACATCTATCCATCCATCCATCCAACCATCTAAACTTTCACATTTATAATATTAGTGGGATTGCTAAAATTCCTGGCACTTAAAATCAAAGAAAGTCTTGTTTTGGAATTTACAACTTATGACAACTCTTCATCGATGTATATCGATCGTAGAGGGTGTCTCCAGAGCAGACGATAGTAATTGAATGTTAATGGCTTGATCGCCGTAATAATTACTGTAAATGGAAAATTCGTGTACAGAGGACATGAATTGTTAGGTTATTATAAACTCTATCGACGTACTGTTGATAGCTTGAAATACCTTGATGAGTTAACATGGGAGCTATATTTACTGCTATTAACTATAAAGGTATATTTTCTTTATAGGTAGCTCATCTATTTTTAATTTATTGTCGCTTTCTGCTAAGGAGAAAAGGAGATTATAATTCCTAACTTCTCCTACTTGTTTGTAAATATATCTGAAAGAGGATAGTCATTGTTCGCAAGCAGCGTACCCAACCGCTAACCCGCAAGGAGTCTCACGCATGACGAGATACGTTGTATAAAAAAATATTAGAATTCTCTCAGAGGGTAAAGAATAGATATGGTAGAAACTACGCGAATATTCGAACACAACTGTTACTAACGAACCTGATGGCTGATGACGTTCTAATCTATGTATGGTTATCCGTAATGTGATATTCTAATGATATATCGCGCATTTCTTGAATTCTCAAGATTATTGTGTAACAATTAGGTTGTTGAAAAAGAAAAAACTTTTTATATTAAAAGTTGTTGCGAAAAACTTAATTATTATTTTTTTTCATTAATTATAATCAATTCAAATTTGATAAAAGAATCACGTGATTCTTTTTAAAATTTTATCAATAACCTACACATTGTGTGTAACTGTCATATTTTAACGGTACTTAACGATTCTGACGCATACTAGGTATTTTATTTTATTTTATTCGGAATAACAACAGCATGAAATACATACAATAAATGCTAGAGTAAATAACAAAGCCACAGTATAAGTATATACAGTATTGTGACAGTATTGGTACGTAAACACGACAGACGACGACGACGATAGGGTTGCCCATAATTTCATCTACCTATTTGAGTTTCTTTCTAGTTTTGTGATTGTAAATATTATAATTATTTTTTATAAATATAAATAGATTTCCCTTTCTTCTTCTTCTTATTTATACTCTTCCCCCCTCCCCCTTTTTCACTCTTCCCCCCTCCCCCTTTTCCCACTCTTCCCCCCCACACCCCTTCTTCTCCTACTCTACTCCCACCTTAAAGGGAGGCAACGCACTTGTGACTCTCGAGTTACAGGTGCCCATGGGCGGCGGTAGTAATTTACCATCAGGTGACAGGTCTGCTCGTTTGCCCTCTATACCATAAAAAAAAGTGTAAATCTTGCTAGGTGGGTACCTACCATTTTTACTTTCATAATCATTTCATAATGATATTTCGTCTAATTCAATAATATAAGTAAATAGATAGCTTAGCCTAGGAACTACTTCTAGTTCTTTTTAACGCGAGCGTGGGTAAGTCACTCGTGTGTCACTTTTGTCACCCTTTCTACTTTTTTATTTATTAATCCAGGTATTTTACTTGGTGGACAAAGCGAAATACCTACCTATTAAAAAAGAAACAAATTACGTACTAGTAGGTACATAAAAAATATTTTATAGTCTTACCTTTCGGAGTTTCCAGGTAATTTAAAAAATGTTATCTCTGGGTGCGTTTTTGAAGAATTCAATCAACCAAACACAGCACAATATACTCTATAATTTCTAATTGCCATATTAAATACTTAGGTATTTGTATGTATTTCTATGAAATACACAAATCGCACGCTTAGTGCTTAATAAACGATCACACCGTTTGTTCGTCACTGCGGAGCAATCGCGAACTGTTTGCGTACTGAGTGTTAACCGAACGCAAGGCGTGTAGGCATGTCTCGCGATCCGACCGTTTCTATGTAGATACATTACTGCATGGATAGTATTACCGTGACAAAGCTATTGACAGGTATTCGCAATTAGATTCTACATAACAGAACACAATTAGAAGAAATAAACAAAATTATGTTAATATTAAGTTTAACATATATAAGACTTAAAAACTAAGAGTGTATGGGTTTGTTACGCTTTTGGGGTTGAAAAATTTAATGCGAACATTTTTCTGACCTTTTTTTTTTTTTTTTACAGATGTCGTTTACAGCTCTACTCGCCCGAATGATAAATTATTATTTTGCGATAATTAGTACTTGCTCGAGAAACTGCTAAAGGTGGATTATGCCGAACTCGTAGATTATGTGGTACCCTAATATTAACTTTCTCGAGTAGTGTTGAGGAATCGACATCTCCATTAACAATTTTATTCTGTTTTTTAAAGGCAGGAAATGATATCTTCTACATCTCTTGCCGTATCCATGATCAATAGACTTACTCTTATACTGTAAATATCTTAAAAACCTTCTCTGAATAGATTTTATACGATCGCTCTATGTGTTGTAATGCGGGTTCCAAACCACTGATGCATACTCAAGGATACTGCGCACCAATGCACAATAAAGTACTTTAATATATTTAATATGATTAAATTTTGATGTTGATCTAATAATAAAACCTAACGATTTATTGATATACGAATTGAAATTGTTTTTTTTTGTGTTGGATAGTCCATTTATCGAGGAAGGCTATAGGCTATATAATATCACGCTACGACCAATAGGAGCGAAGCATCAATAAAAGATGTTGCAAAAACGGGGAAAATGTATCTCCCTCTCTTACGAGTATATGGCACTGACGAAGTTGCGCAGATAAGTTAGTATCTAGATTAAAATGTTTAGTCACTTATAATCAAGCGCTTGAAACGAAAAATAGAAACGTGTTATAGGAACGTGTTTTCTGTTTTACTTACAAACTGGGAACTTAAGAAGTTGCGACGTGACTTGAGATATAAGTATAGCAGCTAAGTAATGGGTCTAATAAATGACACGTGCTTTCAGACCTTAGTAATGAAGCAACTTACTTGTAGTGCTAATTGCATTATGAAATTTCACTACAATAAAGACTAGCATTGCAATGTTGGGATTGAGACTAGCGAATAATGAAGTTGCTTAGATAGGGTTATGTGTATACAAAGTATACAAAGAACACTGTTTCGTTCTTATACACACAACCCGCATTTCAATAAAAGATGAATGTATATTGATGAATGTATACAATAAATGGTTTCAATATAATGGGGTAACTAATTGATTGAAGAAAAATCTTCTTGTAAACTGTCGGGATACATCCACGTATTAGATAAAAACGAACTTTATTTTTACAAAAATAAGGCAGAATACCAGTTCTCCATACCCAAGGAGACATTTCAGTCGAGTTATATATAATTTCGTATTCATGATTAAAACAACATTTTTAGACGGAGACGAAGGATTGATTTATATCCAGCTTGGGTATTTGTGCAAAACTTGTTTGTTCGGCATAAATTGGGAAAATATTTGGCATTTCGTCCCTAAACGGATAATACAATAAAACACTTCTTTTTATTCCCACGTCACCTTCATAACGTGAAATATAAGTTAGTAAATATGTTTTATTATGTCGCCGGATGACGAAAGATTTCTTTCGTTTTATTTTGAGGCAGCGAAGTAGAGCAAATTCAATGCACCATGTTTCTGTATTTATATAAAGAGTATTGGCGAGGATTTTTTAAGTGAATATCAAAGACTGACGCTTTCATCACGGTCCCGTGATTTCGGTAACAAGTTATCGTTACCGTGGATGTTGTAAGCGAGATGACAGTGTGTTTGGTTCGTTAGTAATTGTTGGAGTTTACTCCTTAAGACTCGGTTTTTATATGAGGCGCCCGGTATGAAAAAAATATAAAGAGTAAAATTTAGTGATCGGAGGGCAGCGTAACGCTTTGTTGTGCTTTTTGTGCATTATTGGAGTTTATTCCTTATCCTCAACGCATGTAAGTATATATGTCTATACCTTTATGTTATATATATAATATACATATATAATACTACATATAATACTGTACAGCGTCTACAAATGATGAGAGAGATAGAGAGAGAGAGAGAGGGAGAGCCTCCAGTAAATTGTAAACTCCAGTGGTGCGTCGAAGCTGACATACACCTTTTTTCTAAACGTGGAACTGAATGCGATTTACTGTATATGCCCAATCGAATGAGTTCTTATTTGAAAGACACAATATGGCTCCATGATGTCAAGCCGGGAAGTGGCTAAAGGAACATATTTATTTACTCCACCTAATCCTGTAGTGTATGCACTCGTTAGATTTTTTCTTAACAACTCCTAGACGATATTCAAGGTCTCAAAATGAAGCCAGGAAATTATGAAAATAACTCTTCATGTAATAAACAGACATTATCCTTACCAGATATTATATGCCTTACGACACCAGAAATGACAAAATTAAAACAGTCCACAAAATAAAATAGCTTTTATTTATGCGTGACAATTCTAAATATCACTACATATTATAAAACAATGTCCCCCGCCGCGTCTATCTATCTGTCTGTTCGCGATAAACTCAAATACTACTGAACGGATTTTCTTGCGGTTTTCACCAATACATAGATCAATTCATGAGGAAGGATTAGATACATAATTTGTTAAGGTTTTGTGTAAATCGGTTGAAATATGATGATGATTGTTGAAGATGTCTCTGCTACCCGTGCGAAGCCTGGGTGGGTTGCCAGTATTCTTAGAAACAATCCTAACTAATCATAACTCCTAACTAATATGAATGCGAAAGTGAGTTTGTTTGTTATGCTTTCACACCTTAACTACTGAATCGATCATCATGAAATTTTGCAAACACGCTGTTAGGAGTACAGACATAGGGTACCTTTCATCCAGAATTAATTAACAAAATCTACAGTAAGGGATTGTCCATTAACCACCTGAAGCTTGAAAGGGGGGAGAGAGTTCGGAAAAATTACAAAATATCACAAGGGGGTTGGGGTTGTAGTGAGATATCACATGTATTTATTTTTTCGGAAAATGCGTTATTGTATGTGTATTTAAAGATAAGATTCTGAAAATTTTAATATATTTTGAACTAAAAAAAATACACGTGATTTTGGCTGGTGGGGTAAGTCTAAAACGTCACCACGTATCACCAGGGGGGGCTAAAAATGCTTAAAAAACATCACGTGATTAATGGACGACCTCTAACACGAGCGAAACCGCTGGCGAAGGCAAGCAAGTATGAAAATATAATAATGATCGTAGTTTTTCGCGTAAACTGTAGAAAGTCATATTAGAGGTACTTATGTGTCTATTGCCTTTCTGTCTATAGCTTAAACATATCGTAGTATGAACTTTTTTACACTAATTGTCGACTACGTCGCGTCGACTAAAAAAACATGTACCAAGTTGTCAAAAATATATAAGCTTTTTAGTTTTTAGCCTACGTTTTAAAAAAAGCCGGTGCGAAACAATATAACACTTCGAGAAAATTTCACATTTTTTTGAATAGATATCTAATGTTGAAATGGTTTTGAACAGTTTGCAATCAAATCCGCGGCGTTTAGCGGAAGTTGTTCCACTTCCAACCAATGCGGGCACCGCTACGTTGCAAGCGACCCTATGAAGAGGCATATATTTTCTAGAGTTTCGTAACTCAATCCGAATAAGATAAATTGTAGGCACATACGAGTAAATAATTCGTTACATTGGGTACAATTGCTGCCAGCGCATTTTATCACTTTGGGTTCAAGTATAAAGGATATTTTTGTTATTTTTCTCCCACGTGTACTCTGACCTGCGTATTGGCTTTTATCACACGCGTAGAACACGGCAGTGTAAATATGTTTTATAAAAGAAAAAACCGTGTTAACAATTTCCAGTTTTGTTCCTTTACTGCTGCCGTGAGACCGTTATTTTTTGTCTCGTTTAATGATTCCAAGTCAACGTAAAATACGTTATGGTTATCGATTTATTTGCTAGTATCGAAATATGGAGCATTCCTATACATATTTCTTTTATTGTGTTGACTAAGAAACTTAATTTTACAGTTCCAAGTAACCATAGTTAAGGAAGATTTCATTGTTTGATACGTACACGCGTTCCTGCGAAAAACGGACTACTCTTAACGGACAGACAGTCAGACAGGTTTACAGATCGAAGAACAACGAAGTGATCCCATAAGGGTTCTATTTTTCCTTTGGGCAGCGGAACTGTAAAAATGTTACTGTAAAAGCACAATATTTGTGCTTTTTCGTTAATCCATGGGAAAGATCAGGTCATGAAATATTCGAAATCCTTGTCAGAATTAATATTATGCATGATCCTGTACTAATGATACCTACTTTTCTATATGACATTGTTTATATTTAATATTAATCAAAATAATTGATAGTTATGAGATTGTATGAATATGTTCCAAACGACCGTGCTCTGTACTATAATAATTATAAACTACACTAAGCTACAAGCTTCTGAAATATCACTTATCATATCACCCTCAATATACAACAGAACAAACGTGTTAGATATAAATTCTACACAGCAGCAATCTTCGTTCCCAGTACTTCCTTGATTAATATTATTCTAGGGAGCACGTCGTACGCCACAAATAAGTTATCAGCACCGACTGATATCCCTAGAGTACAACTCTGGCTGGGGCTATGTATTTATCTACTCTACGTAGTTTCATTACTATACGGTATACACTGCTTACACATTCACGATATGTTAGGGTGTTTGGTACCTACCAAAAGCTCTCAATTGCCTTCATTCACACACACATACATGTTTTATACCAACCAACGCAGGTTACCCGCTGCGCGGAACCGCAGAGGCGCAGACTATGCTACCGTTCTAACCACTCAATACATTGATTTATTAAAACACTACCGGTTTAATCAATTATGAATGTGGGGATCCGAGAAAATCCGATGGTGATATTAGATAAATGAATCAGTAGTATAAACTAAATGATTTTAGGGCATGGGGTAAGCAAATATTTTAGATTGGATTTAGAGTGAATATTTAAGTTGAGTCTCGTAATATCTAATGGATTAGAAAGCGATAGTTTAAAGAGCTTTTTTACAATTTTTCCATCAAATATCAAGAGACTCACAAGTAACTATCCCCTTAATATATTTATGTTATTGACGTGTGACAACCTGACTGAAAACTTTTTGTAGTAGGAAACAGGAGACTGGTACTGCAAACATCCATATAAGATTAAAGACAATGTTTTCATCCGAATAGTTTTGAGAACCTGAGATAATCTCTATTCCGCGAGAATAACCCTCCTGATCTAATACTTCTATAAGAAAATAAACCCACATATGCTAGAAGAGTAAAAGTAAATTAGTACAGTAGAATATTATTATAGCGACATACTAAGCCCAAACGAAAATTTGTACCAAACTTGTACTTTTCTACCCCTTACAGTATTCAGGTGAGTTGCAGAAAGTTAAGTGTAGTTACAGATTTTTGTTTATTGAATTATTTTTAGAACTTGATAGACTAACTAAAACCGTCTATTTTGCAATAGTTTAAAGATTTTCAGTTTTCGATTTCCAAAGATTACTTAACATCACTTTCTTTCAGCAATTTATTTTGTCTTAACCTTTAAATACATTTATGTGAAACTACTGGATATTTTTTATTTGGTGTTTGCATTGCCAAGGCCCATTTTTTGTCAATGAAAACAATTTCATACCCGAAACTTTAGGGTTTTGTAATGTCCATGTATAATATCAAGGTCACATGCAGAGGACTCCTAACTTTCACAAGACGATTTCACAAGAAACGGCATAGTTTGACATTGTACGTAGGGCGCTACATAAGTTTTGTCATATGCAAACTAGATATCACAATATTGTGATTTGAAATCATATAGGTATATAAGTCTATTTTAAAAAGTCAAATTTGGAGACAAAATGACTCGTTTGTTCGATTTTTAAATTAATTTTCACTTCTCGGCTTCTTCGGCTTCTCCCGTTATGACATTCAAGCAATTATTTTATATAACTTTACGAGTGGCTTAACTAAACAAAACTGTTACTCACTGAGGGAAAGTTGTCCGTCTCTAAAAAGGGAGGTATATTTAATTTAATTGCGACAATTTTAACTTACTGTGTTCACTCTGCACTGGGTATGTGACTTGGTCGCGTGATATGTTAAAAAATTTAAGACGGCCGATGTAATTACGTGAATTCGATTGTTACATGTGATGAAACCTTGGGGTTTGAAGATAAACTACCGCCGGCGTTTGTGACAATGTCCCGATCCGTAAGGAAAAGAATGATTGCTGTATTTTTTACTCAGAGAGGAATATTTGGTTACGGTTATCTATACTAATATGCAAAGCTGAAGAGTTTGTTTGTTTGTTTGTTTGATTGAACGCGCTAGTCTAAGGAACTAGTGGTCCGATTTAAAAAAAAAATTTCATTGTTAGATAGCCCATTTATCGAGGAAGGCTATACGTTATATTATATATCATCACTCTACGACCAATAGGAGCGGAGCAGTGACCATAAACGTAGGTGAAACTGCGGGGACGGCTATTACTTCATAAAGGGAAGACTGTTTACTGCTGCATGGTATGCAGAGGAATGTTTACCTCGAGTATTAGTAGCCTTAAAAAATGTACAACCAAACTCAAGACTCGATACTTGGCTTTTACATCAAGACGGCCTGCACATCGAGCTAGCAAAACTACGGACTATTTGCACCAAGCTGGAAACAAATTCTTGGGACATCGTCCTTATAGTCCGAATTCAGCATCATACGACTTTGCACTATTCCCGTATGTAAAAACAAGACTGAAGGGACGCAACTTTCTGAGCGATGAGGAGCTTATAGAAGCTTTTGAGGAGATATGCGATTGTGTTCCAGAGGGATACTAGAGCAATGTGTTCAGCACCTGGTTTACACGTATGAAGATCTGCATTACTACTAGAGATTACTTCAAAAAAAAAATCACAAAGTACGACAAAACTTATGTAGCGCTCTAGTGTATATGGGATGAGTACAGTTTGATGCAGTCGTTTTCACGTATTTTTAAAGTACCAAATTTTGTTTCAAACAATTTTAACTTTTTGCACTTCTTCAATAAATTAACCTTAAACATTGTAAATTACACGTTCTTACGTTCCCGAAGTTTTCTTAAAAATGCGTACAAAGATATTTCTTCACCTATTAATATAAAGATTATTTAAAAGATATATAGTTATAATTATTTTTAGGATACTATAAGGTTCAATAATGAACAAGAATACTTTAAATAAGAAAAAATCATTTAACTGTAATACCTGTGTATGATTTGTATGTAATCAAAAAGTAATCTTTGGAACCTGATCTATATTTGAGTATTAGCTTTAATACTCATATTTTGGGTTTCTTAAAAATCCTCTCCTTAAAGAACTGGAAAAATGTGAGTTCAACACACATTACTGCTCCGCTCCTGAGAGTCATAGCGTGATATTAATTAGTCTATAACCTTCCTGAGATAAGCAATATTATTATTTAATCTTAGAATTATTAAGCAAGTGTACGGTCTCTAAGTAAAATATAACATGTTCGTGTTACACAAAGGGAGACAGGGACTTAAGCCGCGGCCATTAATTATTTGTTAAGGTACATGTTCCATCTTTCTTTTAATAGATTAAACTTACTTTGCGAAGGTACCAAAATATGCGTAGATACCCTTTATAGAAAAAATACACGAATTTTACATTTTCACAGTAATTTCTGATGGCGGTCAGAATCGTATTGAGAATTACGACGACTTACAAAGAATTTGGTAAGACATACTGCAGTAAGAATAAACCAAACTAATATTCTATTCTAGCTTTGAATAAAAAACAATTTGAGCATACTTCTTTAACTTAGATTTATTACATGTTTCATGTTGTTCCTAAATAGGAAAATACTGATAACTGTTTATAAAATTTAAAAAATACACCTCAAACGTAGTTCCACGAAATATAAAAAATCCCCGACTCAAAATAATAAAAATAGTATGAACGGCCATCTTGGATTTGAAATTTATCATTATGTATAGTATTCTACTAGTCAAGCCCTTTTATTTGATACCCATTTGAGGGAGTTGTGAAAAAATTTGTAATCCGCCATTGTGTGGCGGCGGCCATTTTGGACCGATTTTCATGAAACATAGCTAAGAACACTCTCGACTAATTCACCTTTCAAAAAAAAAACACAAAATCAAAATCGGTTCATCCGTTCGGGAGCTACGATGTCACACACACATAGACACGTCAAACTTATAACACCCCGTCGTTTTTGCGTTGGGGGTTAAAAAACCGTTTATTTAAAACAAGGGCACTGAATACTCCAGGAACAACGAATTTTTCATTACCACAAACTTCTTTTAAAAACATTTGGTAATTAATATAATTATTTGTTTTTGTTCTAATTGCACGCGCTAACTGAATTCACTTTTTCTGAATTTTCAGACGAGAAAAAAGCTTTTGTCTTGTGTGTGTTGTTTTCAACATAAAATGAAATGCAAAACTTTGGAATATATGTAGGTAAGCATTTTATAGTTGTTTATATGTGGCAGTAATGGCCATACTTTTAGATTGCTGGAATTTTCATTTATACACATATATACACCTCGAGTTTCTGTCTTTTAGTATTTGTTATACTAAATAGTATTACTTTTAACTTATACCTCTTAGGGCTCTACGAACAAACGGACAAACATAGTGATCATAAGAACTCTGTTATTACTTTTCTAGGTACAGAAAACCAAAGGTTTGTTGGTACCATACCTATCTCTGTTAATTTTCAGTAATACGTTGCTGGCCACAATCATCACATGTGTTGCATGATAAACATGTCGAATTTAATTAAAAATGAAGTTACTGTTTGCAATGTTTGCATACTATATTTACAGATATTGGCAAAATCAAGGTAAGAAGACGTAGATGAGGTTACAGGTTCAATCTATTTTGATGCAAAGAGAGCAACATGGTGAATTCCATTCCATACACTTTATGAAGATCAACAAAAAGATGATATTTAAATTTTGATGATTTCATTTAAAGATTTTAAAGTTTTACGCTTGTCTCTAAACGATTCCGAGTTTGGTCCCGTAAAACTTCTTTGTCCTCCACTAATCTTGCAAACTACAAAATTAAAAATTTTCATTATTTCGCAACGCCTGTGCACTTCCATAGACGAGTGGCAATAAATAACAATAAACAACTTAAATAAAATAAATCGTGGTGGTGTGATAACTGCGTTCGGTCCATTGTCGGAGGACCATCACTTTGCGCGCCGATGGCGGCGGCATCGTCGCCCTGAGCTAACAACTTTTATTTATTTTTAGCTCCCTTTATAAAGAGTAATTTCGTCAATAATTGATTTGCTGGTAATAGAAAACGGTCCACTTCTATTCTGTTGATTATTTCTAATGTCCAAATCAATCTGAAGTGATCAAAGTAAAACGCACTAAATTTTCCATACATGTAATACTTGATCCATCCATATTGCTGATATTGCGTACCATCTGTGCTGCATTGGTGGCTCAATTTACATTTTCCATGTTCATCGAAACAGCTAGAAATATCAAGAGGCACGAAAAACAAAATATACAACAAATTTATTTAAAAACGTTATAAAAATAACTTGAATTTGGAATTCTAAATACAATGGAAGATTGTATCAGACAGTATCAAAAATCGGCAAGTTATACCATAAGCCAAAGTAGAAAAAAACATCGTTTTGGTGAATAAGTAAGTATGAACGAATCAGTTTGCATTGTTTATCAACCAGACTGAAATGATAATTAAGTGGTCTGTTGCATATTTATGTAGAGTTTGTACGTTCTGTAGTATATGAATTGTGTAGCTATATGAACATACCCGCTAGTCTTAGTAAACAATCAATACAAATAAATAAAACTGAAGTATCTGTTTGTAATGTCAAAATATTAGTTTTTTTTTAAGCTCATAAAGATATTTTCACGATACTTACGCTTAAAAATCAGTTTATAAAATTTTAGTCTGTCTGTCTGTCCGTCTTTCTGTCTGTCTGTCTGTTTGTTCCGGCTAATCTCCGGAACGGGTGGACTGATTTCCAAGGGACTTTCACTGGCAGATAGCTGGTGTTATAAGGAGTAACTTAGGCTACTTTTATTTTAAAAAAGAAATTAGGGGTCCGCGCAAAATGCGCGGGAACTGCTAATTCTTGAATAAATACCTGCGTGTAAAAACTTTTTTTAAGAAACTTTAATTAAGTCTAAGTTTAAGTTCTATTTCGCGTCTCGCGACAGACTAAAGTTTCTCTCTCTCTCTCTCTCTTTCCCTGTTTACTCTGTTTTCTCTCTTTATCATGTCTTTGCACCTACCACTTTTATTTCTGCATCACCACACGGTTGACTGGCAGAGAATGCCTTAGGTATTAAGTCCGCCTTTATACAATCTGTGCATGAAGTGTTAATAAAGAAATAAATAAAGTGGTTCAATTTAAAAACTTTCTTACCAATACAAACACTCTCATCTTATAAGTCTTTTAATACATCTTCACATTCGTTATACTGAAGTGACTAATATTACACCTAAGTTGTTAACCCAGTTCTTAGAAAACGGAACAGATTTGAAGTGCAGCTCAGAAGGCAGAGCAAAAAGCGGTCGCGGAAGTTTTGATCAAGTGGTCACTTAACTTGCAAATTTTTGCATTTAAAACTAACGTCTTTTATTTTGCAGTTGTGTAGTAAGTAAGATTCCCATCAAAATAAAAACGAGATTCAACTTGCACATTCGTTCATACAAGTAAGTTCATTAAGATATCTTTTTAAATTGTAACAACTTGATTTTGATTTTAAAAAAGTGAATTCCTTTTCATGTCAGTTCATTACACTTTGGAACTCTCGACTAGTCTTTCTTTAGTAATTTGACGATTGTATATAATTCATTAATACTTCTTTTTGTTAAGTCATTCAAAGTAATTGACCTACAAGAGAATGTAAAACAATAATAACAATAAAATCCTTATATTGGCAAAGCAAGTTGATGAACCTGAAGCCCGACAGGCGTAGGACTATTTCTTAAAACAAAAACTTGTATGGACAGTTAGTTATACATGTGACAAGCGCCGCTTTCAAGATTTTCTGGCGACGAAAGAGCCAAATTAACCCTACCGGCTACACTATACCGAAACTATCCCGGACATTGGCTTGTCAAGATTAGAATAGTACCAGTATTGACTGAGTCTACTCTTTTTCTACAGGTCAATATTCTATTTTATAAACATGACATTAGCAAAAACAAATTATGACGCTACGAATAACTGTTAAACTTTTTCCTTGAATCATTCTCCAAGAGAAACTCGAGCCCTTAATTTGAAGATCGTGCAACATATTACTCGTTTTTGAATAACAAAATTAGTTTATATTATAATGTCAGGTGCTCCGGCCTATCGCTATATACCTAAGCCGTATGTTAATTCTCTATTCCTCATCACATTTTTTTTTAATCACATTGCAAAATGTTCATGGCTCGTTTACTGGGTTACGAGTCTACGTTTATAATACTCGCCACAATAGAAAACTCTCAACAAACCATTTCTTCTTCCATTTGACTTTTTCTTTGATATTTTTACTTGCTTCGAACACATATCAATGTAGTAATCCAAGAAAATAATTTAAATGTGAAATGAATGAACATGTGAAACCTATTATTTTTCGTATGTGTAAGACCCTATCTCTAATATCTAACTCACATAACAAGTAAAATGTAGATTTAAACGGTGTTTTTGTAATGTAATTTATTTATTCGGCCTTCATTCAAATTTGAAAACTTAATCTTTGACGTCTGTGTTAAATTTTCCTTTTTGGCAACGCAAAAGCGAGTCTGATGGTATTTAAGTGTAATCACTTATATAGTAATCCATAGCCAACAGAATCGGTAACGCGCTAAAGAATTACACACACACTACATTGTCTACGGAAAATACAAATCATAGTAAAAAAATTTGATGCACCATGAACAAAAATATTATTTACAGTTATAGTGTTTCTTGAAACTATCCTAAAAATTCAAAATAAAAGTACACTGTTTTGGTTGTCATAAGTCGAAGCAAAATCAAGCACCTTCTTTTTTTAAATTAATTTGTAAGCATGTACAAAATCTTATCCTCATTTTATAGCAAAAAAAAATCCAGATGCAAATCGTAGGTTTGCTAGCAGCTTCGCCCGAGGGGAATTCGATTTGTCACAAGATTTCCTGTTGTGGGTCCCCTGAGGGTTGTATATTTTTACGTAAATACATAGCTTTTTTCTTTTTATTTTTACAAAACAGTTTGAAATAAATCCAAGAAAATACTGTATATTATTACTTTCAATATTCGTAAAGGTATTTTTTTATCTACTGCCAGTATAAAATTGTATTAGTAACGAAATGTGTGGTATGATCTAAAGTCAATTCTGAAAGAAATACCTTTTATTAAGCATCAAGTGTTAGTGAATTATTATCAATTTCGGTCAAAACTTTCGGTTATCAAAAACACTAACCTTTTTAATGAAGTCTGCTTTTAGGGACAGTTCTGTATATTGGTTCTAGGTGTACAAGTGTGTAAGGGATCTATCTGATTGATCATGATTTATTTCCGAAACATAATTACGTGCCGTCCCTAATCAATATTGGAAAATACGTCACCCGAGTTTCTTTACAAATCGATGTGTTGACATTCACAAATAACGCAAATTGATGTTCCGATGTAAAAATCAGAGACTTTTTTCGACCGTATTCCATGTTAAATTTTCTTCGTATTTTTTACGATACACACCAGTTCATTTATTTCCAGTATGTTTATCAGCAGTCTGATTACCATAGCACAGGCTTTGCCTAGTTTGAAATCCGATGGCCGTGTGTGAGATATGTCAAGTTATTATTATTATTTCCCTGTAGGCATTTCAATATTTTAGTATTTCAATCTCTAGACGTTCTCTTAGTACTTAATAAATAGATAAGGTTAAATAACCTTTTTATGGATTTCGTCAGTTTAGACAACTTGTACTATAACATGCATAACAGCTTCAAATTATTTTTAACCCTCGACGTAAAGACGAGGAGTGTTATAAGTTTAATGGGATGGGATTTTTTTTGGGATTTATTTAAATTTTTTAATAAATGTAACAATTAAGAAGGCTAAAATATCTTTTGCACTAACAACATAAGTGCTGTCATAGCTCATTATCTATTGGCATTTATCGTTTAAGCTATTTGTAAAAGAAGTAGGGGTTAAATCTCCAGTAGAACATAATGTGTGAAATCATATATAGGTATATGAGATAATTTGTATTGCAACTGATCTAATAACAAATTAGGTAGAACTTATTCAGTGTTGGGCTAGAAGGCTATTGATTTAAATAAAAATTGTCAAACAAGCGCTTAATGGGGAGATTTTTTTGAACAATAACTGCATGCACTTGCAAAGTGTGTACTGTTGGCACACTTTGCAACTGCATGCCAAACCTTAATGAAAAGCGTCATGTGAAGGTTTAACACGACCGTATCGAACTGCTGTAAATAGCATACTCATTAAGTTTTCGAGGTACCGGCCGTTTCAAGTAAACAAACTATAGGTTTACAAACTACTAACTGAATAACGTTCTGTTTGCCACCTTTCTATTGTAATTCGTTGGGATGTCAAGTTATCTACTTAGGATACACAAACCGGGGATGAGTGCAAGTGATGAGTTTTTCACCTATCAATTGAGCATAAATATCAATTGAGTACAACATACGAGTATCTAACTCATTAAACATTAATGAACACTGTGTGCCTCCTCATAGAGCCTCATAGAGCCAGATGAAAAACTCAAGCATAATTTTACAATAGAAATAACCAAAATCTACTTTACTTGCAAACGTTGATATTATTTTTGTCTCGAATTGGAAATAACAAATATTTGAATAAGGTACGGCGTCGATCAAAACGGTAGTAAATAAATTGTAAATAATGTTGTTGTTCTGGTGAAACGGTTTAATAAATTTGGTACTACTTACTTAATTACCAACACCAAAGATTACTCGTACTTATGGAAATCATTAGAGGCGTTTAATTAATCATACATGTTCTTGTGTCTGTTTCTCAGCATCCCCAAAAATTTGGCTTTATAATGTGTACGCTAAAAAACTTTTTCTTTATATATTCTAAGGCGGTACAAGCTTACGCTGTTCAGAAACCTTGGCCCTCGTTAAGTACAAGACACACTTCATCGACTATTAGCAACCAGATTGACGAGGACTAAAATATTTAAAAGCTAAATGAAATTGGTTGCTAAATGTGACTTCACACCAACGTAAAATCAAACGTATATGTTACGGACACGGAAAAAGTATCATTATCATTAATTTCCTATTGCAATATCGAAACCTTTGTACTCGATCATTTTACTGCTTACTTTTTTTATATTAATACTTTTGACATATCATGCCAAATAATTTCAACTTGATCTTTTTAGGCCACATTTACACAGTCGCGTTGCGTGTTCTGTCTCGTGAAAAGCCTAGTCACTCACTACTTGATCGCAAAAAACTTGGCTGAATATTGTAAACATCCTTTATCTTTGGCTGTTTGTAAGAATAAAAGACAGTAAAAATAAATTTTGCAGGAAGATTTTCGTTCCATTTGTCAAGTTTTCTTTTCTTTCTTCAAAGATTTAATCACTACAAAGAAAACATCGGTCATGTCGTTAAAAGAGTTTTTTTTAATTAACAGTCCTTTGTAAACAGTGTAGTTTTCTTCTGTGCAATCACACAAAAATAACAGTAATTTCCATGCATAATATTAAAGTTCTATGGTCACGTATTAGATCACCCCGCAATTTTAAATTTTGTTTATCATAACATAACATTCCTTTAATACAAATCAAGTACCTACTACACCATAGGTTCAGCAATCAGCTCATCCTGAATAAATACACACTTCATTAATGTCTATCTATATAGTACCTCAAATCTATAATTCCTGTTATTCTCAGATTACAATTTCTATTTATACCAGTGATATATCCGGGTTATTAATTACTACATACTTGCATAAATCAACGTGAATCATTGTTGATTAATTGTCCCACACGTGACCTAATCGCGTCGCTTGCAAATGTTGTTACAAGTAATCTGCATACGTATGTATGATAGGAGGAGTGGCCCAAATAGGTCACATCTCCAACCATTGATTATCCGATACAACTTTATGCTGTGATAGAAAAGATCTCTCTTAATTTAGGAACAAGGTTTTGTAGCCAGTTCACCGAAAGGATTACTGTTGATAAATTGTTGATTTGTTTGAGTATAAAAAAATATGTTGATTACTATAAAGACATCTTATCTTAGATTACTTTCTCCTTTCCGTTATGGAATAATTTATCATTTCGAAAATTTTATTATATGTAAGTATTACATATTAAGCACAAAATATATTTAATAACATTAAGTCTTTCCCAGGTCGGCAGACATGAATGATATCCACGATACCCAGAAATTTCAGGACTGTTCTTTGATATGGTTTAAAAGACGACTCCAGCACTACGGAATGATTTATTCTGTCTACAGCAAGTCATTACAAACACTATTAATAGACTTAAATTAACTCAACACACTCAAAAATTCAACTCTCAGATAACCATCTGCAATTGACTTATTTATCCCATATGGGGTTCGAATTCAGTGGTACTCTTTGAACAGTCTAAAACTCAACACACGGAACCCAATATTTTAAAGATTATATAACTACAATCGCTTAATAAATAGGAACTCGCTCGAATTGAATAACACTGAAATAAGAAAGGCACCCAGGTTACCGACCGGTAATCACTGCGGGCACCTGATAGTAGCGGTAAATACTATCACGGAAAGTTTATGGGAACCCGAAAAAGAAAGAAATTCTGACTGACTAACGCAGTTTAGTTTTCGTAACAACTCTCGTATACAATAGAATGAGCTGAGCTGAAACCATGAAAGATCGTTATCGACGATAAGGAAACTGCTTCATAGGATGAATAGCGAACCCGGTCATTAACACCCACTATTAGTGAAGATCAGATACAATATACCTGAAACTTGAAACTTTAATATACTAGTAGCTATAATGGATGAATACGGTTCGTTCTCCACCTCCTCTCTTCTGACCTTGGTAATTATTTATTGCCGTATCGGTCCTCGTGTTGCCTCGAGTAGAGACAAAACATGTGTCGATATATTATTTTATGCCAGAGAAAGATACGTTGCGAATTGTGAGTTACGGCTTTGGAGGGACCTGCCACGCCTTGTAAGCATATCTCACTGTTAAAGGTGTTCGGTTTGCATACCCTTTCTATTGCAATTCGTTGAGGATAATCTTCGGCGGCACTGGTAAAGATCTGAGATAATATAATAAATTCCCATTCCTGCAACACATTTCAAAACACAAACGGTTTGATGATTAGAGATTAAAGCTAAAAAAGGCACATAAGAAGCGAGTCTGACTTCTGAATTGTCTATATAAAATAGGATACTTGTATGTACATATATAAAGCAGAAAATAAATTATACACAAAAGTACTTTCATTTTGAATAAAGTATTCCCACAGGGCCCATTCGACTCCGCACTCAAAGAGTAAATAATGACGAAGATAGCGCCAAAACTGGTAAGAATAGTATTTCGCACAACGAGCTCTCTCGCACTATACAGATAAAGGTATAAACCCTAAAGTACCCTTTATACATTAGAACCATTAAGTACAACGAAATAAATTAAACTAAAGATTACACGCAACTAAAGGGGTTTTCAGAAAACAGGAGGTTTCGACGAAGTTAGCTCTTATCAAGAGAGGCAATAAATTGAAAATTGAAGGTTTAAGTTCTTGTGTATTTTAGCTAAAGGACGAAAAATATGTTTTAGATCTGTGTACAAGTCCTTTAATGGATTATTTTGGTGATTATCTGTTATGTATTACCTAAGTTTACTTATTTTTAAGTAATACTGTGGAGGTAGATATATTTGTTGGTCACATCTATTAAGTTACATATTTTGTATACTACTATATGTACTGTACTATTCTGTGCCAATTCAAAGCTTAGGGCGGTGTTTGTATACTCTTCCGGATGTCTTAATAAAGCTGTTCCCGGATCCCTCCTACTTAAGGCGCAGTACGGCACACCGTGTGGTTTTAATCGGTTCGATTCCGACACACCGCCCCACCGAAAACCCCGGTTTGGTGACGGCCCGAGGGGGTTTCCACACGCACAAAAAAAAAAAAAAAATGTTTGTATACTCTTTGGCTTAGGGCTACCATAAATAGAATTTTTATAATATATTTTTAAACAGGCATCTACTATCATGAAAATAAAGAGAAAACGAAAACAAAAGCCAAGATATTCTGAAGCTGTTATACCTAAACTCCGGCTTTACTAACAAAATTTAGAAATGAACGGTATTTTGGAACACATTCATATTAAGACTTTTTCATCTCTTCCGATTGGCGTTTCTTGGGATAAGTATCTTTAGGGATTTGTATATCTTTTTTTCTATGGTATAGGGGACAAACGAGCAGACGGCTCACCTAATGGTAAATGACTACCGCCGCCCATGGGCACCTGCAACTCAAGAGTCACAAGTGCGTTGCCAGCCTTTAAGGTGGGAGTAGGGGAAGAGGGGTAGAGTAGGAGAGAGGGGGTGAGGGAAGGATCAGGGCCTCCGGTAACCTCGCTCACTCGGCGAAAAGCAATGCAAACATTGTTCCACTACCGGTTTTCTGTGAGGCCGTGGTATCACTCCGGTCGACCCGGCTCATACATGCCGAAGTATGGCTCTCCCACGATGATTATATGTAAGTACTAGCAGCGCCCCGCGGTTTCAACGGTTGAATATCGGGATAAAAATTATGCCTATGTGTTAATCCAGGTCTCCAGCTATCTACATACTAAGTTTCATCGCAATCAGTTCAGTGGTTTTTGCGTGAAAGAGTAACAAACATCCATCCATTCATCCAAACTGTCACTTTTATAATATTAGTGGGATTACATATTAAGCATAAAATATAATTAATAACATTGTAAGTCACTCCCACGAAAAAATCTTCAAATCAGTATTTCTCTGCATTGAGGATAACCACGAACAAATTAGAAATTCTGGAACGACTAAGTATATATCCTGTTGGCTATAATTTTTCGGATGGTGGCGGTTTTCAGTATCTATATACACTCACAGCACTAGTGGTATCACTTACGCACTGCCTACCCACTAGCGATACTACTAATGAACAGAAAAAACAGCGTTTTGTTAAAAGGGCTTTCTAAGCGTGTTCTTTTCTGAATAGTGGAGAATATTTTAACCATTTACTCTAAATATAAAGCACGACGGTAGATCTGGTATTAGAGATATCGTATTGTTTTACGCTTCCAGATTCCGACAAACCTGCTTAATCAGCTGATAACGCCTAAAACCTTCTAAAAGTTTGAGTATTTCATTCCTATTATATAGAGTTTCCAGTCACGTGCAATATAGACATTATAATTGTGTTTAGATTAGGTAATCAAATTTGGAACTAATCTATGTTTATCCAAGAAGAAAGTTCAATTTCAGCAGTAATGAGATCTGTCAAACTGGTACAATAATGATCACTTAAGGCAAAATGAAACGAACATTCGTAGTATTAGCTTGATTAGGAATAAGACTGTTACAAATTTACATGGATACACTTACTTTTTCAACGCATTCGGTTCACTCTATCGATAGAAATAAGAACTTAAAAAACTAAATAAAACAACGAGTTCTTCATTACAGTCTGAAAATAAAGATGGAATAAGCCATTGTTTATTTGCACAGGTTTCATCACTTTCCTTGGATCCTTTTTTTTTCCAATTCCTGTTTTCCCAAAATTATACAAGTTGGCACGAGAATATTTATCAATTCCTGCGACATCAGTCCCCTACAATTATTTTCTAAGGCAGTAAGTACCATAACAAAAACCCGAAACCAGTTATCGTCAAAACGGCTCGATAAACGTCTATTTTTAACCGATTGTACGGAGAAGGAATGGAAATATAAATAAATAATTTAATTATTTGTTTAATGAACTTTTTGATTTGTGAATTTACACTTGAATTTGTTGTTTGTTCTACTGAAGCGAAACTGACGTCACTGACTGATATTAACGTCATGACGTGTAGTTCTGTACGCATTAAGGAAGTACGCGATACTTTTGCTTCGATAGTTTTTTTTCTACTATACTACTCGTGAGTATAGTACCGAATCTTTCTATGCGATACCTTGTCCCTATAGGAGATGCTTTTCTGCCGTGATTATAGACAGACCCGTCCGACAATACCGCGGGAAAAAGCATTTAACGTAAAATTAAATATATTTTTAAATAAAAATATATAAACGTATAAACAATTTATGATCGTAGATAGTCGCCTCTTGACGACTGTTGCAAATCTTTACGATCAAGTAAAGCTTAAAATATGTGAATTACGAGGCTATATAAAATCCTTATCTGTTCCACAGAGATATATTGCAAATTCATGGCATATGTTTAATTTATGGCTTAAGGCTCAGATAGAAATTTTGATTTCCTTAGTGGACATAAATAAACTTTATATATACTCGAAGTATACCTACTTCTAAAGCCACGCTAAGTACTAAACACACTTCTTGTAACAAGACAAAAACATAATTATGTAAATAATGTATGTAATATTCGGAAACAAACGCAGTCACGTTCAGCCGTTATTTTTGGATTAGTACATGGAATAGGACACGGAGAGTCACAAACACATTTCTTTCTATAATGTATAGGATAGATTTTTAAGTTGCGGAAAGCTTTTCAATGTACTATGTGAGTATAGGGCGTGACATTATTGTAATTTCTTGAAATACAATAACATGCCAAAGCGATTTCAATGAAATATAACCAATTTTTCACTAAAGTTATATTTAATATACGCACTATTTGCATGCATGTTTTGAATTTGGAAAAGTTTGCGCAAACTTTCTTATAAAATACAATGGCCTATTTGTGATGATACCAGCGAAGTAACCTAGTCAATCAGTCCTTTGAGACAAGAATCACGAATAATCACGATCGATCTGGAAGGACCGAATTTACTCTACGTATGTATTTTACGTACAAGTAGGTTTAATACATAGGTAGGTACTGTTTACTACTTTTATTATGTCTGACAAAAAATATTAACGATACTTTTTTTGAATAAGACGATTAAAATTTTAAAGCGTAATTAGATTATATCTTATTATTAGTATCTTCAGCAGGTCCTATAAACAGCAAAGAGAGATATCCTGTAAATTTTGTGCTACCAAAAATAATCTGATTTTATTTTTATTTAAAAAAATCATTCATTTTAAATGTATGATTATGCTAAAAATATAAACGGGATGTAAGCTAAATAAATTAGGTACCATTCTCTAAACAATGCCAACATCTCAAGGCGACAAAATAGTTATATTTTGTTTGTTTTACAAGTTATAATGGCTATTTGGTTCAGCGCGCAAAACGCTTCCATTACTGCTTACGAGTGGGTTATCTAAATTTTTCTGGCTTTATTTTGTGGGTTTATTTTGTTTGCCTGTAAAACTTTTACTGCCTTACTACAAAACCGTGTTTAACACATGTTTAGTTAGACGCTGCCTAACTCGATGCGTGTTCTGCTGTGCGATGAATCACCAAAGTTTATAAGATAAGCTATTGGGCTTTTTGAAGTAATTTTGGATATAGCGTCGAACAAACAAACATCATATCTGTCTGTCAAAACCCTTTTACTCATCAACGTGTGGAGGTATAAATTAGAAGCTGGCGTCAAATACTACTAAATGATGTATGACTGCGATCCCTTGTAGCTGTAAAAATCAAGCTTCTAAGTCAACGCAATCAAAAGACACGGCCATTTAAGCTTTATATTTTTAAACGACGAAAAAACCGAGGATGTTCTCTAGTTAACCCTTATATTTTTTTATTCTTATTTTTTATGTATACGCATAACTTTTTACTGGGTAGTTAGATTTTGATAACTCTTTTTTTATTGAATAGGGTTATACTTCGAAGTTGGTTTCATTTAAATATCAAATAAATATTTCAACCCTAAGGGTAGACAAGTAGGTAGACAAGTAGTACAAATGATGAACGAGTGAACCGATTTTGTTGAAGCTTAGCACACATAATATGTAGTTTTAATGACACTACAACATGACGGAGACCTGTAGTTCATTGATTGTAGATCATAACACACACACACACACGCACGCACGCACGCACGCACGCACGCACGCACGCACGCACGCACGCACGCACGCACGCACGCACGCACGCACGCACGCACGCACGCACGCACATCTGAGCGTGACGGTCAAAAGCGCCCAAAGCGCCTAAAGAAGTTTTAACTTCGGCAAATAGATGCGTAGCGTTAACGCTGCCATCACTTCATTTTGGTATTAATTAGTTAGCTTGTTTGTGTTTGGCGCCGACTCATAATTATTAAGGTATTTACATTCGTGTACGAGTTTAGTTACGGTAACAAGTTTATTTTTCGCTTTTCAGTTCCTTTCTACTTTCGTCGGTTTAACTTTTTGTAAAAAAGTTTTTTATCCAATGTTAACACTTTACAGGTAAATCAGAACTTTTACGGTACCTCCCCTATAACTATGAAATTTGACGAGAAGCAAGGTCTCAAAGCATAAGTAAAGGAAAAAATTAGAAAGTTGTTAATTTATTGTTATATCACATAAACCATGTTTTTTTTTTACTACAAACGTTTATTTTGCGCACTTGTATTGTAGATGAAAGTTTAAGGTACAAATGCCAATTGACGAAACATTTTAGCACTTTGTTAGAAGCTGCTCTAACAAAGAAATAAGATCTATTATTATCCTCAGGCACAATATGGAAACAAATGAATAACTGTTGAGCGCGCGCTCAACTTTTATCGCGTTAAGTTTTACGCGTGTACATCTTCTGTCAGGGTTCGACATCTCGGGGTTCTTTTAAGCTGTGAACGGATCTGATGCAGACTTCAGTTCGACCCACACCGACACCTTGACCGGGAACGGAGCTCTTTGTAACTGTGAAAATGAAAACCTCTCAAAACATTACCATTTGATCAGGTGGGTTCACGTTGTCTCGCCTAGCCAAGCCGTCACCCTAGTCGGTAACGAAAGGGCACAGTCGTTTTTCGGGACTACGTGGGAACTGTCCTGACTGGTGAAAAGGGTAGCTTGCCACCCTACCGAGAGGGCTTATACCTTGACCCTACTTATTTCATAAGCTTGTGTCTCGAGAGAGAACAGAGTTTACTCTGTTTTAGTGCGCAAAAAGACAAAGAATTGGGCGCTGCAAAACCACCTCTCTTAGCTAGGTCTGTTGTCGAAAAGGCTAAGTGTAGGTATACCAAAAAAATCATGTCGTGGCGGTGCACTCATGGACGAAGTACTTTAACATTTTTATTAAATTTCAAACGATTTTAGTATTTTAACAACCTTGTCAATCAATTGAAAAAATATTACTCTTGCAGAAGTATTAATATTTTATTTTATTGCAAACGCAGCTTATTGAAATTTGAATGTAAATATATTCAAAAGCTGTCGAGCATTAAGTGGATATCCGGTGGCTATAATTATTAAAATAAAATATAACTTCTGTCTAACTTCAATCATGAATAAATTTTAGATATTAACGGAAGCACAATAAAACTTACAAGCGAACGTTAATTTGCTACTCGTTTGGTTTCAAGTTACCCGTAGCCTATAAAAGCTTAGGATTTCTTGTGAGCCTGCTGGAAACTTTAGTATGTAATTGAAAATTTTAAAAAGCCTCTATAGCTGGCAATGTTTAATGTTTCGTTTAACAGAGTTAAAAGTCTGTTTGTTTAACTCGATGCTTGCCGTTACTGGACTCTTGCATCCCAGTGAATTTCCACATGCTTTCCGCTCCGCTGTAATTTGACCATTATAGCCATTTTCAGAGCACTCAGGATAGTCTAGTACAAAGAGTTCTGCTTTTGCGCATATCTGACAGTTTCTGATGCCACCCGTCAGCCTCCATTTTTGTTTCCTTACGCCATTGCGCCATCCATAATTTTGGAAGGATTATTATATTTACCTACATAAACTCCGTACTGTTGAAATGTGCGGTAACCATCCCATTAGTACGTGTCAGTTATGATCTATTTAATTGAACAATAAAGGAGAATATATGCTTTAATAACACTATTCCAACACCCGTAACGCTGTCATTTTGATAGAAAAACTTGACGTGTTGACACTTTTCTGGAATGTAACTAGTCCACGTGTCAAAAACAGAAAACCAGACTTAATTGGGTTTTTATTAGAGTGTTTTCAAATTAGTTGTTCTGAAGTTGAGAACAAAAGGACATTGACGCAGCGTTAGAATATTTTGTATGTAAAACATCTATAACAGTGTTGGTCTGAACAAAGGCTCTTTTACATACGAGTAGGTACCTATTTTGTTACGCCTTGCGGGTGCAATAACAGACGCACTTTATCACTTTGAGTTCAAGCGGAAAGCTCGTTTTCCCGACATGTGTACTGTAGTCTACCATCTATCTTGGGTCTTAGCGCTATAGCACACATAATATACCTATTCTAAAGAGTCTTGAAAGTACTTGCCTGTATTTATAGAGTGTGTGTAAAGCAGCGTGGTTTTATTTTATGTAAGTGCTTTTGCAGGGCACTTCGAACTGATAATAATATATGTAGTCAGACATTTGGGAGGGACTGACCGTGATTTTTTAGTTTGTGTATATGCCCTGTTGAAAATGTCCATTGAAAACTTATAGAACACTATAGGAATCTTATGGGTTTCCATCTGGTCTATCTGGAACAAAAATTTGCCAGATACAACAGAGTTTGCAATCAATCAAAACGTAAAAGTAAATCCACATATAACTTGTCTTTCAATGAGAATGAATGAAATTTGAATGCGTTTAATGCGTTTGGTAAACACGTGAATTTAATATGGAATTGACTTATAAGATTGTGATTTGTGTTCGTTATAAGTAGCCTCATTAAGCTTAAGCGTTTATACGTCATTCCTGTTAAAAGAACAAATGAATTTCTATTTGGACATTCAAAATTAGTTAAATTGTCGTTCCTTATCCCTAATAACCATGAACAAGAATGTAGAAATTCATGAGTAATTCCTCATAAGCAATAACTCGGCAATGTATAAGGATTCACCGACAACAGATAATTTTGTTCATGAGATTCTAAAAGGATTACCGACTAGCACATGCTATGGGATTTCAGAAAATTAGTTAGGACTTCCTGCGACAAAAACACAATTCATTCTTTTAAAATCCAATCTCACTATGAGTTTTTATGACAATTTATCAGTCGATCCAGTTATAAATTCAATGATCATATTTATAAGAAAATATAGGTTGTTATGTGGAATGGCTATGTCATTTTGTAATAACGGGATATAACGGGAATTCCTTACGTAAAGAAATATGCATTTTAAGCGGATAACCAAAGAGTAGAGATTTATGGTTATATATCTAATGAACATGAGAAGGGATTCTATGCGGAACTCGTGCTTCACTCTTATAATTCAGTAAGCTCCAATCAGAAAATTGCTGACTTTTAATTGGATTTGAAAAATTATAATCTCAGAATAACTAATCATACTGCTCATGGGTTCTGAAATTTATTAATGCGATTTTTTTTAGAAACCGAAGTCGTTTCTGTGATATTATTCCGATAAACTAAAACTGTGTCAATATTTTGAAATGGTTTGATTTATTTTCTAATTAACAATGCTTATTTTAATTATGGTTTGTAATGATTTATTTTTACATTTGTAGATATTATTAATAATTAACATAAAAACCAGCTAAACCATTAAAATCCAGTAAGCGCCACTGAAAAAAATGGCCGCTACAGGTGGGGACAGAGGGGGGAAGAAAGGGCTCACTCATAACTCATAACAAAGAACCTGAAAGTCGCCCGCCATTCCCGCCAAAATCAAGTCAGTCGCATACAGTCAGTCGTAGGGATGTGACATTGAAGAAAAAAAAATGATTATTAAAAAATAGAATTTATGTTGAAAGAATGCCCGCTTTTCTTTTTTCTGCGTATGTTACGGTAAGTGTGATGAGTTCAACATTTTTAATAATTATATATTATCCAATATCTAAATTTTGCAATAACTCAATAAGCATTAACAAATAGATACTGATCAGAGTGATTTTGAACTAATCTTGTAAATCCTAATAAGAACCAACAATTTTAATTCTGTATCTTAAAGGAAGTGCCTATTTTAAACCATTAAAAGTGAGAGTAGGTACAATTAGGAAGTCCAATGTCAATCTCACTCATTTGTTACAACTGGATATACACATAAGAAATGATTACACAAATACTGAACAATAAAATTTGTATGGGTATCTATTAGGATTTAATGCGACAAAAACACAATAGATGCCGATAAGTTTTTTTTAATGGAATCTATTGGACATTTTCAACCGGGTGTAATGTCATCCCTAATTTTTGTTTCTAAATTATAGCCGCAAGATTAAACTGCTGAGTCTTGAACTATGGTAGCTGTATTATATGGTTAATGCATCATTTATCATTAAAAGAATAAAAGTAGTACCAGAATGTGACTTTATTTCACTTTATTTTAATTTTTTTGTGAAAGTAGGATATTGCTCCCATTAAGCAATTACTAGTTTAGGCTCTCTTTAATTTCCTAAGTATTATAATTTGCTTTATCAGGGCACTTAGAAAGTTTTACAAAAAAGTGTGTTTTATCTATGGAACACTGGCAGATTATACTTTATTTAAAAAAATTAGATCATTTTTTTTTTGGTGTTCTTTGTGTCCGTGGTTTGAATGTTTGTTAAGTCCGCGCCACAGGAATTATTCCTAGTGCAGGAGTTGTTTAAAAAAACACCGAACATCTTATTTAGGAAGAAAAATACAACAGGACGGCCGATGAAAAAAAATGTGATGGCTCTTTGGCGGCTGTTACGGAAGAAAACATGTCAGAAATAAAAAAAACATCTAAGAGAATTGGCGAATCACATATAAAGAAATTCAGTACATTTTGAAGATTGGCTCAGGAAGCGTTCACAATGTTTTACATGAGCACCTTCGCATGAGAAGCACAATTTCGCTCTGGGTACCGCCCAACCTCACTAACGCTCAGAAGCAGGCTCACGTGGAATGGTGCCATGATACGATCGCTAAGTTTGATGCATGCTTCTCTCGGCGCGTTTCTGAAATTGTGGCAGGTGACGAATCTTGGATTTTTAATCGTGGGAGAGCCCTTCGGCATGTATGAGCCGGGTCGACCGGAGTGATACCACGGCCTCACAGAAAACCGGTAGTGGAACAATGTTTGCATTGCTTTTCGCCGAGTGAGTGAGGTTACCGGAGGCCCTGATCCTTCCCTCACCCCCTCTCTCCTACTCTACCTCTCTTCCCCTACTCCCACCTTAAAGGCTGGTAACGCACTTGTGACTCTTGAGTTGCAGGACGCCCATAGGCGGCTTTAGTCATTGACCATCAGGTGACCCGTCTGCTCGTTTGCCCCTACACCATAAAAAATAATATCAATACGATCCAAAAACTAAATGCCAGTCTCATGCCAGGGTTTTGTCAAAATGAGTGAAGGCCCTACCAAAGTGCAGCGATCGAAAAGCGCAGAGAAGATTTTAATCATTATTTTTTTTACTATGACATGATATTTGGTGACAAAACCTTTACGGGATCGAAGTAGCATTAACTCCGATTGGTATACTACCAAATGCTTGGTAGAAGTGTTTACTATTTTCAGCAGCAAGCGACCGAATACGGCGGAGTCTTGTATTCGGCCGATAGTACTTCACCACGACAACCCGCCCGCGCACTCAGCGCTCAAAACGAGGGTCTTCCTGGAGAGCACACCCTGGTCTAACTTCTGCCTCATCCTTCTTACACTCCTCATTTGGCAGCGTGTGTCTTCTTTTTATTCCCTAAAAAGAAATCAACTGAAAGGGATATAGTTTTCAACGTCGGAAGATACGCTTGCTGCGTTCGAGCCGGGTTGTGGAAGAAAGGGCACGCCACAATTGTGGCGGTAAGACCCATCATGGAGGATTGGCTGGAGAGGCAACACGGCAGCCTCTCCTACCGGCTGACGCAGGTGCTGACCGGCCACGGCTGTTTCGGAAAGTACCTGTGTCGCATAGGCCGGGAGCCAACGTCTGCGTGCCATCACTGCGGAGGCTGTCGCGAGGATACTGTACTCCACACTCTTGTGGAGTGCTCAGCGTGGATGCAACAGCGCCATGACCTCGCGGCGGCTATCGGTGTGGGAAGCCTCTCGCTAGAGACCATGGTTCTGTTCACGGTCCAAAGTGAGAGTGCGTGGGAATCCGCCGCATCTTTTTGTGAGGAAGTGATGTCCGCTAAAGAGGCGGCGGAAAGGGAACGGGAGAGGACTAGTACTCTCCCGTCCCGAAGAAGAGGCACCAGGCGCCGGAGAGCGCATAATGATCTCCGGCCTCCATGAGCGCTGGCCTGGGGGTAACGGGTGAGGCTGCCCGTTACCCTAGCAGAAGCAGGCCTGAGACGGTGGCGCGACGTGTTCCGCGTGCGCCTCTCTAAATCGGAAGGAGGGCAAGGCCCTCCGCTACCAATGGTGTGGCTGCCTTCTATTTGAGGGCGGCCAAAGTCTGCTAGAGTTCTCGGGGACTTCCTTCCTAGGGTATACCCGAGTCCCTTGCGATAGACTCACTTGTTACGGAACACCGTGTGGTTTTAGTCGGTTCGATTCCGACATACCACTTCACCAATAGCCATGGTGAGGTGATGACCCGTGGGAGTATCCACACGAAAAAAAAAAAAAAAAAAAGGCTGTGGAAGAAGTTTCTGAGGCGCATTGGAACAGTGTATTAAAAATTGGTTTATATGCATGAAACTTATATATACCTATAAATACTATGAAGGTGGAGAGCTATTTGAAAAATTTAATAAAGATTGGGTATACAGATAATTTTTTTAGGTTTTGCAAAAATTACGGAGTGTTCCACGTACCGAGTATTTTATTACCCGAGCGTATGGTGCTCGCGTTGTGCCGACGCCGGTTACCGACTTGCCTACTTGACTTGTTATTGATAGTTATAATTTTTAAATCCAAGGCGATTTGAAAGAGCGGAAAGAAGTTTATGCTTGGTCCTTTTATTGTATGACCTAGTGTACATTGCGACCTAGGTAATATTCATTAAGTTTATTAACTTGTTTGACTAAGTAATAAATATCAATTATAACTAAGTAATTATTGCAAGATACTGCTTAATATCTATCTTCAAAAAATCACAATTTGAAATTGGAACATGTTGCACACAAGTTAAAAGTAAACACAATCTTCGTTAACTGTGGTTCCTTGATTAATATTATTCCAGGGAGCGCGTCGGACGCCCCAAATAAGCTATCGGTACGGTCCGGGTATAGGTCAGATGACTTGGTTCCTATCTATCCTACGTAATTCCATTATATGGTTGCCGCACCGGTCCCAAAGACGAGACTACACTGTAACTGATTTGAGCAAGGATATTAGATATTACTATATTTAGAAAAAAATATATTATCGATGTCGGTAGCGTAGCTCTTGAATGTGGAACGTTTATATTTCTTTACATTTGTTACCGGCTTTAAATACCAATAGCTCACTCTTAGTCACGTTGTACCTGAGACCATGAGCCACCGCATACTCCTCACATATACACAGAAGCTTCCTAAGAGCATTTGATGAGTGGCTCAGCAAATCCATGTCGTCCGCGTAACTGATATTATTAACGCATTGCCCATCAATGGAGCATCCGACATTGGCGTTACTGAGCCCACATATCAGCTGGTTTACGTGCAGGTAAAAAAGCTTGGGTGAACTAAGTCCACCTTGCCTCACCCCACATTCCAACCTGTAAGCATTCGAAAGGACTCCAGACTATTTTACATGCTCCAGACCATTTAACAACTGAATCAGGTCTCTAAGCAAATTGGTATCCTGTAATAGTTTCCTCCACAGGTAGTCGTATAATACCAGGTCGAAAGTTGTTTTCCTAGTTGTGTAGTACTGAACAGTGTGCTTGAGAGAGAGGATAGCTGTTTCCGTCAACAAATGTGGCTTAATGTACCACTGGCGTTGTCTAAGGTGCCTGTGAATAAAGTCCAGTAAATTATTTGAAATTAAATATTAAATGGCTGGAATATTACTGAAAGCTGAGCTAAGTATGTGATAATCATACTTCGACTAATGTTATGGCAGCCAACGTTTGAGTTTATAGACTGCATTAGTCTGTAGGTACTACCTTTGTGACGTCATCAATGGCAACGGGAAAAATTTTTAAAGGATTTATTTAGTCCGAAATATGCCAATAAGCTCGTTACTGGCGATACGCTTGCTAAGCGTGGGTGCCCTTTATCCGAACAATTGTTGGTGGAATTACCACCAACAATGGTTCCTATAAAAGGCATGCTGCTTCAGGTTTACGTTATGCTGAGTTTATTTATTTTTCCAACATCCAAATTATTTGAACGTTAGTTTCAGTACTAAGTATCTGAAAAACTTTACTAGGCGCACAAATAATATTTTTGTAATAAGTAGCTACTCAATTTTATGAGAAAAGTATACATACGTACGTAACATACCTCTCTTGAGATCTTGGTAAGTAGACCTCACTAAAAATATCATTTGGCAGTGACAGTAATATTATTATGTCTACTTCACATGTGCCTCGCCTAGCCTGTCAAAATATTGTCTTATTCAATAAAAGGAAGTACGTACGAACGTGAGTTGGCCACATTGTTGTTAATCAAAACAAAATCTCCTGAGAACAAGCGTAGAGTACTCGGTAGGACGACATTTGTTCTCTTATTTCGTTCATTCGTTATGGTAATACATTCTTTTAGAGGCCTGACCTAGACAGCGATCGTTGTCGTTTTGCATAAATTTATATTCGAAGTGACACTTGCGTCATCAATTATTGAAGCATGTTGTGTTCTTGAAAACTTGCGACCATACAACAATGAATTTAATAATAGTAAGTAAGAAAATTGAGAATATAATATCTCGAAAACATAATACTGTGAAAACAACCCCATAATAATTGTCGTTCACTAATCAATAAGCAGATGAATTAGTCGGCACTGTATTGGCTATCTTTAGTTTACGGACGGTAGCATACATATACATATAACATGGTTTTGTTCAGGTATCCCAAGCTCAAAAACCAATAGTGAAAGTGCAAGCTTAACCGATTCATGTATATATACAAGAACCTTTTCAACATCCTTATCGAAGACTTAGATGGCTTTCATGTATAATGCTGAAGTAACAGATAAAATAATAGCTACTTCGTACGTGAAGTCTGTTTATTCATTTATTAACTTAAAGAGATATTAGTCACGTCAATGAATACATAAAACAGGCAATCTTCGGAAGTCCTGAGCTCCGATTTTCATGATTTGTTTTATTTCATTTTGTTTTTTGATTTTGCAGCGGGGACGAAAATATTTATATTGTTTAAATAATAGGTATCTATGATATTAATGGAGAAAAAATCAGTTCAAGATTCACGTTGTGATATTCGGATAATAATCCTAACGGCCCGTTTTTTTAAGACAAATGCTCTTTGCATGTTATATTCATAAATGTGTCCCTAATTATGGTGTACCTTAGTCAAGATTTCAATACTGCATAGTAAACAGCTTTGAGCTGCTTGATACTCATTTCATATCTAAGACTCTTTAACGCATAACAGACGGCAGAGATAGATGAATCGAATGACGCCAATTCTAGTTTCCATCTGAGAATCAATTTTTAGATTAATGCCCAAAAACTTAGTAGTTTCAACTAATATAATATGGTTATTTTTCAATTGTCCTCCTATTATCTTGGTTTCTACATGTCCATTTGAATAGCATTATATTTATTTAGGATTGGCTATTAAATTATTAGCTGTGAACCATTCATCTAAACTTATTAAAATTTTATTTACGTCTATGGTCAAGTCTCTTAAATTATTTGCTCCTATAACTACATTAGTACCATTAGCAAAAAGTGTAATTTTAGTTTCTGGTTGTTTTTTTTTAATGAAATTAAGCAAGTTATATGTAACTATAACAAACAATATTGGGCCTAATATTGATCCCTGAGGTACTCCGCGTTTAATGTTAATTATAATATGTTAGATTTGTAAATAGTTTAATGATTTTCTTAATTTACCTCTCTTAATTCAACATACATTCGTCTGTTTTGTGAGTAAGAGGTCATTAGTTTCAAGGTAGGACCTCTTTTACTGTAATATTCTAATTTTGAACTATTAATATTTAAACTAAACTAAATTGTATCAAACGCAGAACTCAAATCGATGAATAGCCCTACTACTTTCATATTGATATTCATTTTGCAAACTATGTCATCCACTAACGTATTAATGGCATCCACAGTCCCTACCCCTTGTGAGGAAAATTTGGTGTCTTTAGTGTCCAGTCATTGACAAAAACCGAATCACAAAATTTTCATTTTTAAAATAACGTTAGGTAAATTTATACTGGATATTGATAATGTCACTTTACAAAATATTCTTTCCGTAAATAACTCATTTGACAAATAATTGAGAGACATTTCATTAGTCAAAACATCATTTGACAAACTAATCTTTTTATAATCATGCTAATTGGTATAAAAACGCTGAGCATAAATAACGTTTGACAAAATGCGTTACGAAATCATCAGTCATTGGTAGGGTAGGTCAATTGAACAGAAATGGCTAGGTTTAGGTTAAGTTAGAAGTGCGACCAGTACCGAATTCTACCTATTCTGACTGGCCTGTTGGTCTAGTGGTTAGTGACCCCGACTGCTAAACCAGAGGTCGTGGGTTCGATTCCCACCCAGGACAAATAATTGTGTGATGAGCACGATAATTTGTTCTGTGTCTGGGTGTAATTTATCTATAATATTTATGTATTTAGAAATATATAAGTATGTTTATCAGCAGTCTGGTTACCATAGTACAGGCTCTGCCTAGTTTGGGATCAGACGGCCGTGTGTGAGACGCGTGGAGTTAATATTATTATTGTTTTTGTTTTTTTTTTCCTCAGCTGTTTGGCTGGTTTTATTATTATTATTATTATTTGACCTGGTTATCAATCACATGGTATCAGTATTGGTATGAAATTAGTACGTGCCTATAAATGATCTGTCCTATTTTGTAAAATCATAAATTTGACAAACGAAATACTTGGTCAAATGAATTTTTTGGAATGATATTTAAACATTTGAAATATTTACAAAGTAAAACATTTGTGAAATCTGTATTTTGTCAAATGATTACTTATAAGGTAATATGTTTGCGAAATGAGATGTTTAACAAATGATTAGTTTTTATAATATTATTTTACATTTTTCATTTGATCATTTGTCATTCGTTTTTTGTCAAACATTCGTAAACCGGAAAATTTGCTTAAGAAGTTAATTAGATCTCCTGAGAAAAAGTTGCGAGACAAGGGGATTAGAAAGCGTAAGTGTTTTATTTATTACTAAAAAAATATGCACTGGTTGCATTCGAATCATTAGAATTGAAACTGAAATTTGAATTAGTTTTCGTTTCTTGGAAAATAAAGTGCTATAACTACTATGGGTTGAATAATTACGAATTTACCATAGAAGTAGTACCTAAGTATAATTAATATAATGTATACTTGCAGTGCAACAGATTTTTTCAATATTGAAAAAGCTTATTTAAATGACGATGAATATACTCTCCTGAGAGGTTATATACCTCACATTATGACACAGACTCATTCAGATAGGATTTATAAAATTCTACGAAAAAAATTCTGTCAACAGCCGACAAAAAAGTAATGATGAATCTGATGGCAACGTCACAACGGATAATGACGAATTAAGGACGAATGTAATACAGATATTTTTATCCGAATGTATTTAAAAAGCGTAGTAGCACCTTCTATTTCATATTATATAGTGTCTCTATATAGCGAAAAGAAAAATATTGAATTTAATTATTTTGAATAATATAACCATGGAGCTCGTAGTCAGAAAATCATGAACCTACACCCTCCCGTCACTAACACTGTGAAAACCAATGAGATACTATTCCTTACAATTACAGGCTTTTGAAAGTTTGATAATTATATTTAATAGTAATAAATGTCGACCCCATTAAAGACATAAATATCGTAGCGTACGGCGAAGTACTACGTCATATATTTCTAACTTTCATAATTAACTCCGGTATGATAATAACACGGTGTACCCATTCATTACAATATAGGTAACGGCACTTTAAATTTACCTTCAACGCAAGTGCGGCTTTTATTAAAAGTTGAGTCGTAAAGTTGGTAATGGGGCATTCTAAACACAGCTACCTATACAACGTGTAAGTATCACCGTCGCAAAATAACTTACAAAAACGTCTTTCTTGGGATACTTATCACAATGCAAAAGTCAGTTCATCATAAAAATGAGAGATGTTTCTTTGAACGGTAGTTCTCATCTTGTTAAAACAGAATTCTTAATTACACAGGCTTTTCAATAAGTAAATTATACGTATAATGTAGAATTCATTGTAAGCAAATTTTTAATCATAATCATTAATAAATTTTAATAAGGTAATTTTATTACTTTCGCTTCACCTCAGTTTTCTTGCACTTGCGTTAGCTACACGTGGTACTATACTGTAGATGCCTTGTGATCTGGAGGTGGGCCCTATCAGTAGACAAGAGAACGCCTATGGAGACCGGATCGTTCTACGTTCTACAGTGCCCAATGCCTCTACTGGAAACAGGACCTCGAGCTGTGCCGAGGTACAGTGCGCCGTTATGGAGGAGCTAGGTAGTCTAAAATAGAAAAAAAACCCTATCCCAACCCTTTCCACTTACGCAATTTCATAATTATTTAAGTCACAATTCATATGTATACTATTATTCATATATTTATTATTTTACACACCAGTTATTAGGTGTGGATTGTTCTTAACGTTGGATCTCTGAAGCTTTAGCCGTTAAGGGCCCAGTTTATTAGCCGTTAAGAGCCCGGTTCATAGTACCTACAGAGATAGAAATATCTGATTCCATAGGCCTATAAAGATTTAAAGAATTTCACTGTATCAGTGAAACTCTTCAAGGCCTCATAAGATTATATTTAACATCGAATCGCTTGATCAGATTTTTCGTAATCCGATAATAATAATCATATAATATTTTCCTTTATTGTACGCCAGATATACAATACAATAAATAACTAATATAAGTAAATAAGTAATTTATACAACTGGCGGCCTTATCGCACGAGGTTAATCTCTTACAGGCAGCCATAGGATGGAGAAAAGGAATTATAGGGTATTTTCTGGTGTGTTGAGATTAAAACAGAAAGAGGTTGGATCTTAATAATATGTTATAGATACAATATATACATATCATAATAGAAATATTAAATATATATTAAGCGCATACCAGCGCATACCATATACATATAAATTATTGTGATGAGACCTCCGCGCTGCTTGCATCCTTCTTCTATTGTAATGAAAACTCCTTGAAAAGACACGGAGGTCTTGGCTGGTGGCGCCTAAATCGAATTTAGAATAACTCGAATGCAGTGTTTAAAGATTCAAACTGAAAGAAGAGAAGACGCTCGTGGAAGACTGATGTGACAGCCTCCGGTGTGCACGGTCCGCTCAAGAAATATTAATTTGTTTGAATTGATTGAATCTATTCTTATTATAAAATACTCTTGATGCTCATTATAGTGCCAGTTGTGTTCGCTTAATCTTTTAATTATTCTCCTCTCGCTAGCGACCGAGCTAGGGTGGATAAGGTTTTGCCTTTGTAACAGACGAGAAATAGAAGAAGAAATTTAGATTAAATGTGCTTGTAGATAGTGTGCTTTCACTAGGTTTTAAAAAACCGGCAACAACTGAGCACGTCTGATATTTACCATAATCGTACCTCGCTCGGACAAAAAAGGATTTGGTCAAAAACATTGTCCAATATGCCGGCAATTTTAACCTCAAATTCTCCGATGATCGTCGGAATTTAAAGTGTGTGTGTCATGAAAGAAATCCGATCCGATCACTATTATCACGGTAAATTGTAGTAATTTTACTTCTAACCAATCACGGGTATTTTAAAACTCGCTTGCTATTTACTTTTTTAGCAGATATTTCATATAGGTACAGATTAACGAAAAATTTGAACACTATTCTATTAACTTATTCGCACCACGCTCAGGACGAACGCGCTAATCCTTGATCTCACGAGGCAGATTAAAAAGGTTATCTTTAAAAAATCTCTATTTCCCTAAAAGTAAATTGAAAATAAGACAATTTCCGGCATGAAACTTTAAGACGAAATTGATGAGATAAACTAATTAGAAGCACGTAGAGTAGATACCTAAACCGTAGCAGCGAGGGTTACGAGTTACGGGATATTTAGGCCAAGATAAATAGTTGCCGCTTAACTAGTTTGCAACGATTAGTTGGCTTAATAGAGTTTCCATCTAATTTTAGCTGTTGGGAATAACAATATTTAAAACTTTAGTTATTAAGCATTCTGAAGTACGTAAAGATATTTTCTAGTGCTAGTCAATTACGACGATGCATTCGTTATTGATAATTAGTTTAGATTACAGTTTAGTCAGTTACCGCAGCGAATTATTGCTGTGCCTTAAAGATCACTAAAATCAAACTGAAATCTGTATCAGATCGATTTTAGTACACACTTACACCGGATAATCTATATATACTTATCCAGATAGACTGTCTCACATGGGGCTTGAACCAATCCTAATAACACATTTTACTAAAAGATATTTATGAATTTAATGCCTTCTTATAGACAGGAGATCTCATACAGAAAGAGCGGATGCGCCGCCAGGTTCAACGTCCGCGCAAATCGTGTAATGTTTTTATGATAACCGCTTACTATTTGGTGGGAAGTATACTTGAACAAAAATAGAAGAATGTGAGAACTTTTTACTCTGTTATCAGGACTCATGTAAGGAATGTATGGTTTTTTAATAAATAAATGTCATAAAGAAAACAGAAATCTTCACAGGCATCTCTGATAGAGTCGCACTACTAAATCTAAAAATTTGCAAGGGAACAAATAATTACGTATATAAGTGTACACGCTTACAGAATCAGCAAAAAAGAAGAGATCGACTTTTTCAACGCCAACTTAAATAAGATGTACACCTAATAGTGAAATTAAACGGTTTTGGCGTAAGAAATCACGGAGGACAGAGGCTGATTAATTTCGCTCTTGAAAACTAAATTGCAATTTTAAATACTTTTTTACAGAAGAAACCAACCCGCCGATGGACAAGAACGGTCAATATAAAAATGTAATTTTATTTTGTCAAACAAACCAGGTAATATACAAAAAGTGTAACGTAACCTCCCTGTGCCATTTATAAATCAGTTTTGCCAGGAGTGGAGCCCCCTTAACCAGCTGACATCTCTTTTAAAAATAGTGTGAGGTGCTTGAATTCGTGAGGAACTATATGACGACGCAATATTTTCTCGTAGTGTCTAGTTTCTTCCCGATTGACTTGTTTACTCGTTGATAACTCGAAAGCTAATGACCCGATCACCCGCCATTCCGCGAACTTTTTGATCTCCCCTCGTTTGTATGTAACGGTTTGTATTGGAACGGCAAAATATTCACATAAGAGGCCATAAAGGAATCTATTAGGGCAGTAGTTTTTGCTATATGGACTAATACGTATAACAACCTGGCTTACTTTAATACTTATTTCATAATTTTAAGTATTTTATTAGTCTATTTATTTTTTTAACAATACTTTTTATTTGGGTTCGGTATTAAATCGTGTTTATTCGTTTTTCTACCTTTACGTTGTCTACGTTTCGTGCGTGTGTTACCGGTGCATAGCGAACCAGTGGCGCCCCTACTAATTCTTGTTCTGCTCCTGCAGAATTCTATCATCATCATTAGGAAATAGATGAATATCATATAGATATTCATTTTCTTAATAAATGCTTTCCTTGTCAGGCAACTCGAATTCGAGCAGAAATATGCTGAAATCTAGATCTAGAAATCAGTGTTTCATCATTTCTAAGATGTTATTAAATTGATAAAACAAAAATTTCTCTATAAATTTTTATTACCTCATCATTGCATATCTTACATTAAAATATAACGATTTATTGCGTACTAAATCATAGAGAATACAAAAGCCAGACTATAAAACAATTATACATGTATATAATGATATTTGACATACATTTCATTTAAAAATAGGCCATTCCTTGTTGCGTTTCATACAACTTCACTTCATCTTTCTTCAACGTCAACTCGGGTCTAAAAAGAAATAAAATTAATGAGAAAATGCTTGATTTAAAACCCTTTGTTCAAAATGCAAAGCAATGCGGTTAAGTGTACTCACAGTGTCAACTCCACAGTCTGTTGTTGAACTGAAAACAAAAAGACAATGAATGTTGGAATATAATGAAGTGGACTTTTTATTTTATGTGCTGATTTTTTATGAACTCACGATTGTGATGATCAGGTAAGAGTTCAGACATTGCGAATTTTATTTTACATCTCTATGGTAGCAGGATAGGCCTAACGAGAATGACACTATTAGTAATGCGAGTTTTTATAGACACTAATAATCGCATGCCATCGCTGTGCTTGTTTGACAACTTATTTGCAAAAAATAAAACCCTGTTTTGTTCAGATTTTATTTCGGTTGATCTTCTAGGAATCTACATTAGCGAAATTAATTTTTCTCTTTTTTTTTCTTTTTATATCTAACACTATCATTCGCCCGCGTGGTTTCATTTCTAATTCTAATAGGTTCTCTAATTTCGTGTTCAAATTTCAGCCAAATTCCTTCATCCGCTTCAAGGTGTAGTACAAAAATACAATCTCACAAACACTCACATACAAAGTTTAGCGTGTATTATGATACTTACTCATTTGCGGCGGTTGCTGTTGCAACATGCCACTAACATCAGAGAAGTAGAGAGCATGATTTATAAACTCGGCCTTAGGCGGGTCTATGTACGTGGGTTGTACCACAGGCACTGCCTGAGTTATCGTCATCTCTTGAGCGTGCCATTTCTCCATCTCGTTCTCTTGTATTTTCTGAAGTCTTTCCACTTGTTTGTATGTAGGTTCCCCACCAATGTAGTCGCGCTTCATTCGATTATGGCTACGTATTTCGTGTTTCCGAAGATCGGACCTGAGTTGAAGTTAAATTTTTGAGTAAAAAATAATTTATTTATAATTCATTATATAATTACACTTATTATTTTAATAATCGGGATGATATGTTGGGAATTAAAGACTTTTAAGAGTACATTTAAAAGGGCAATTAAGAAGAAAATGCAATGGAAGGCAGGGGATGTTGCTTATACAGATGGATTGGGGAATGCAAGCAATAGTTCGAGCAACTTGTCCGCTGGCCAGCTGGTCTAGTGGTTAGTGACCCAGACTGCTAAGCCAGGGGTCGTGGGTTTGATTCCCACCCAGGAAAAATAATTGTGTGATATGTGTAATATGGTGTGATATGTGTAATATGGTGTGTTATTATGAAGAGTTAATTCTTTAGCATTCCAGAACAAGCAGTGACAACCAAGTCATCCATCTATTAACTTCTCACGTCAGCGGTTTGAGTTCGCGTTGTTCCCGATGCGAGTTGGAGTTATCGCCAGTCGCTCAACATTGACTTTTCAAACTTCAAGAACTCCCAAGGTTTGAGACTAAAAACGACTTAACAGTGACTATGACTACTAAGTGTAAAGTCTTACTTACTTGTAACAAAAATCGCGTCCGCAGTAGTTGCAGGTGTGCTTGATGTTCATATGCGTTGCCTCGTGATGCTCTCTCAGCGCTGTATTCGTTCGGAACGCTTTCTCACATAATGTACACTAAAAAAAAATGAAACAGATTTGTATGCAATGAAAAATACTTACTAGAAGGGGGGTTTCAGCAAATGTGACCACCAATGACAAAGACGGAGGGGGTCCAAAAATCATGAAATTCGAGTGACGTAATTGCCTAAGGAATATTCAGTTGCATGCATGCATGTCATGAAAGGAAGTCTGACTAGTTTTAGATGCTATTTTAATTTATAACAAACTAGCAACCCGGCTTCGCACGGGTAGCAGAGACATCTTCAACAATCATCATCATATTTCAACCAATTTACACAAAACCTTAACAAATTATATATTTAAACCTTTCTCATGAATCGCTCTATCGATTGGTGAAAACCGCAAGAAAATCCATTCAGTAGTTTTTGATATTATCGCGAACACACAGACACGCAGCGATGGACTTTGTTCTATAATATGTAGTGATAAACTTGTCTAATCTTACCTTAAATTGTTTGGCCTGGTGAGTCAGTTTATGTTTGTTTAAATTTGATGGATTTACGAAAGTAGCAGGACACTGTTGACATTTGTAAGGCTTCTCACCAGTGTGGGTACGCATGTGCATCACTAAGTAGTACTTGTGCTTACATTTGTATGGACACAAATCACAGAAGAAATTGAATGTGTTTGTATGGACCAGCCTGCACAGAATAAAAAAGTAATGATAGTTCTTTAAAAATAGAATTGCAGTAAATATTTTTTTTTTGTAGAAATACATACATATGATTTTTTAGTCTGGCAATGATGGGGAACTCTTTGCCACAGGTGGGGCACTTGTGCGGTACGCTCTTCTTGTGTATGTGTCGCATGTGCTGTGCGATGCTCACGACGAGCTGTCCGCATATGTCGCAAGCGCGCCGCATGCATTGACGTTCGCGACGATGGGCCATCAACTTTTCCTAAACAATACGAAAGTCCTAAACAATACAATGAGTTGTAAGATGTGGTGCCTATCAGTGGCCCAATCCACTCTGAGGAGACTTTTTAGCCAAGCTCAGCAATACCATATATACACTCCACAAGCAATAACAAACCGCATTCACAAACGCTTCACATGCACAGCACACATACATATCATTCGCGTCACATACGTCACGTAACATTCGCCAAACACACATTCAAGAGATAGGAACTACAACGGCCACCCAAAAACTTGTAAGTTCTAGAATACTCCAATAATTAAACTCTAAACCACAAAAACCGTATTTTTGTGTGTTCGATCATGAACACCATATATACAGAAAGGTAGTTAATTCTTGTATCATGCATATTGCAAACTTAAGTGTTCATAGTTGGATAGGATAGTTTTACTAGGATGTGGTGTTCTAGGTGTTCACTAAGATGGATCTGAAAAGGTAATGCAAAAGAAATAGTATTCTCTCATCCCAGAGGGTAGAGCTGTCAACATCGTCATAAGGCACTAACATAGGAGGGTGGAAGGGGTCAGCTCTGTGATGTGGCCACTTTGGTAAACAGTCAGCCAATGTTGGCCAGGTTTCATATGGAGTTCCTTCCCAGGTTAAAGCCAAGTCTTTAGTAATAGACCACCCTGTGACGAATGGGTTGCCAAAGAAAACCCACCCAAGAACACACCAAAGAAAAAATAAAAAGTGTATGGTTTAAGAATAGTTACCTTATTAGGAAAAGTTAAATCACAGGGAGAACAAGTAAACTGCTTAACTTTAGGGGATTTCTTTTGTTTTAGTTTTTCAATTTTCATTTGCTCTCTGGCTCTTTTTTCCTCATATTTAAGTCTTCGTTCCTTCATTTGATGTAGGATCAGTTGGAAGTCATGTTTAGAGTATGGATATGATGGATTTGGATTACCTAAAAAACAAAACTATATAGGTAAATATAAAGTGGGAAAATAGATAGTTCAAGTTCATAGTAATTTGTCACCCTACAGCCCCCAAGGTCACTGTGATGATAGTATGAATATATTGAAATAAATATTATTACCTGTTGGGTTCAGTATTTTCATAGAAATTCGTCACCCTTCAGCTCCCAAAGTCACTTTGATGATAGTGTGAATACTTTGAAATAAATATTATTACCAGTTGGGTTCAGTATTTTCATAGAAATTCATCACCCTACAGCCCCCAAGGTCACTGATGATAGTGTGAATACTTTGAAATAAATATTATTACCTGTTGGGTTCAGTATTTTCCTGAATTTTTTGTCTGAGGCTTCACAAGTCCTTTTAAAATTAAGTGCAAACCGCAGTGACTCTAGGCAGTTGGTGCAAATATATTTAGGTAAAGAATCATCCAGTTCAATCTGCAATACAACATTTAAGTCTGAGATACCTTAACCATGAATGTTGTCAAGTTAGAATATTAATCACCATAAGCTCAAATTAAGCTAAATATATCTATCTTTAAGTGGTATTGAAAAAAAAGAGTAATTTTCATCACATTGTTGTATTTTACTGCAGGGAAATATATAATTGCATAAGTACTAGCTAGCTGGCGGCCATGGGAAGCAGTGAGTTAACAGGGTTGGTCCAGCTTAGACTTCCATATTAACTACTATAACTTGTTGCAATATTTGTTTTAATCAGCCTATTATATATTTATAAAGCACAAAACAAATGCCAAAAAAGAATATTGGTTAGGAGGTATGGTAGGAGCATACTGACCAAAACCGTTTTATCCATTTGTTTTTGGCATTACAGAAGAATATTAATTTCTTAGAAACATATATATAGTTTACCCTGCCTGTATCCATTACAACAATATGAATAGAAAAAAACTTACAGTAATATTAGTAATACTCCTCATAGCACTCATTATATTGTGTCCATCTACTTCATCAGTAAGTGGCGTACATCCGTTCCTAGCACACACTCTGCATATCATATCTTTTCCCAGATGTACTGTTTTCTTGCTAAAAAAAAAAGAAAACACACGTTCTCAACACTGATAGATAGTTACATTAAGTCTTAATAACTTCCTGTACAAGTGGCTAAAGGTATGCAGAATTATTTATTTTGTAAAGATAATTAACTTGTTTTAAGCATATTATTAAAGGTACCTGCTATCCATCGTGAGTTTTTGCCAATGATCACCACCAGAAACAACCTCGTCCTCTGCAGATGAAGTGGAAGGATACTGCACATAATTCATCTTCGACAGCATTTTTTTAGTTAAGTATACAGCCATGATGTTCGACCGATATCAGTCACAAATCAATTTGAAACATTCAATATAAAATTCCCTTTCATAACTTTTTAACTTATCGTAACAAACACCCTATATGCATCAATTCGTCAACAAGTTTTTTTTATTGCTGTCATTTGTCACTGTCACTGAACTGAACTGAAACAGTGTTGCCAGATATGATAATTGAAAAGCCGTAGCAATCACGAAAAAAGGGAGGATTTCCAACATTTTTATTTTTTGGGTTGCTTTTATAGAATATTTTACTATATATCTATAAATATAAAAGGGAACTCATTCATCTACTGACTTATCACGAAATCGAGAAAACTACCTCACTTATGAAAATAAAATTTGGCAGGAAGGTAGTTTATAAGTAGGAGACCTCAGCTAAGAACAGATTTTGCTACTGGGCCGGATTTAGGGGGTCTAAGGGGTTTCACAAGTTTGAATGAAAGTCCTTAGTTTTTTTGTAATAGAGACCTGAAAATTTGGCAGGGAGTTTATTTAAGTTTTCATTATGGACTCGTTAACAATGTTTAAATTACTTTCACAACTTGACTGTGATAGAATTTCTCTTTAAAGTTAAAAGGTATAATAGCTATAGTATACAACTTCAGTGGACATGGTTTTTTCATGTTTTTTATTTGGGAATAATATTCATGGCAGGAATGAATATTTTGTAATTTTTTCAAATTTTTATGACTACCAAATAATTGCATCACTGGAGGATGTTAAAAAGAAAATAAATACTAAAAAAAATCGTCATTTATGACTTTAGTAATCATCCCTTTTCAATAGCCAATCTTCCATGCAACGCTTTTTTTAGTTTTTTGCTTATCATTTCAATCAAAATTACAATACAGGGTTTTATTTTTTATGAATATCTATATTATCTTGACTAAACACGTGTATTCTCTGCAGAATCTCTGGTATGACTGACGAATAGCAATGAGCGTTGAATGGACGAACTAGTTAATTCGACGGCTAAAACATAGATCGTCGATTAGTTCATTCGTCCCTTAAAATAACAACAACGAGCAAACGAATTCGAGCTCTAATTGATCTAAAAGACAGAATGAGAGTTTAGATTGAATAGTATAATGAAAAAAATTATATCGCCATAGTAGTTTTGAGTATGTGAAAGAGTAAGGAGATGTCAGCCAGTCTGGCTGAGTGATACGAGACAAACAGGTTCGAACTTCGTACAAGGGTATGTATTTTACTGAATTTTTTTTTCATTTTACCTATTTGATTAATTCAGGTTTGAGTGGCAAAGAATTTAATATTACGAGTTAAGTTCTTTTTTAATCTTGAGTATAACTAATTAGTTTATTGGTTTTCGGTACATTTCATTAATGTAAATATTAAGATTTCTTGTAAATAGATAGTAATAATAAATAGTGTAATGAACTTGTATAAAAATAATCTAGGTGCACTTGCACTTTACTAATTTAAAAACTAATTAAAAAAAATTACTTAATGAATTTAAAAACGATCAAGGTCAATCAGAGTGAGCGTCTAATGTCGATCGAATTTCAGCATTCGTCACGTCACTCATGACTTTGAAATTCAGTGACACTGGCATGAGTGTAATGAAAGCCTAAAGTGTATGGAAGTGTAATGAACGCCTAACGTACATGCCACTATTTGACGCAATGACGTGCTTGTGTATTTTTCCTGATCTTGCATAATTTCAAAGCTTATTATTTTTCAGTTATGTGTAAGTCTAATACATTTTGGTAAAAAATAAATAATGTAAAAAATATTTTAATATATTTTCTTAAGAAGAGCTGTAGGCAATTCGTGGGGATCCAAGTTTTTTTTCTCCCTAAAATGGAGAATTTGACCATTATTTTTGGGTAATTTAAGAAATTGGCAATGGCAACGCTACAGAGTACAGTACTACAGTCGGTATCATGGATTTTGAACACGTGAATGCATTTCAATTTTATATTTCCACTTACGTTTATTACAAACATCTATTTAAATATAGTACGTCTCAGTCCATATGTGAAAAGCAAAATATCTTTAAAATTTATTATATATTAATCAATTATTATTGTAACTTAAAAAAGAAAAATATATAATGTAATGACATTTGTGTTCAAGTTAGGGAACCACTACTATGTTTAATGTGCAAAGTTATATATAAACAAAAATATTGTGTTTGTGTATCTCTGAAGTAAAAGAGCGATCAAGCATAAAAACCTTCATTATTTTGATAAATAAAATACAAAACATTTAAGAATGACTTCCTTATTATTACTAAAGTCTATGTTATTTGCTAACGCTCTCCAAAAGACCAAGAAAAAGAAGAAAAGGAAGATAAAGAAAGTGTATGTATATTTATAATGAATTGAATTCTCATTAATCCATTTCGACAAAAAGGAAAACAAATAAGATATTGTCAAAGCATGAGTATGACCTGTTTCAACAATAGGTTATAGCACTTACCATATTCCTGTATGTTTCAGTTATCAAATAAAAAAAAACAACTTGAACATGTGTAGAATTTGTAATCAGGAAAGAGGAGACATTCCTATATTTACCAATTTTGTACAACCCAATATTCCTGAAGAAATACAAAACTTTTCTGGAGTCATAGTAAGTTATTATTTTATTTGTAATAAGACATTGATCTATAATAAAAAATTAGCACTTTATCATATCTTTTAATTGTTAGTATGTAGTAAAGTATTATGCTAAAGAAGGAAAGAAAGATTAATTACTTAGTACCAACAGGATTATTTTTACTGGCTGCAACTTGATCTACACTAAAATTATAAATTATATGTTTGTTTGAAAGTGTTAAGTTTTCCATTACAATAATATATAATTTAAAAACCTAGCCTACCATTGAATGAAATTGGTAAAAGAATACCAGATAATGCATGTTGGTCGAATTTATTTTTCCATTTTTTTCTCTGAATCCGAAAGCTGTACCTTCCTATTTAAAAAAAAAACCCTATTTAAAAAGGTTTAACTTGAAAAACGTGTTTTTTTGCGGGAGGTTACAGGCCTAACATTCTGTTATGACAAAGTAATTAATTTTAATTATGTCATCATTTCAGTTAAACAAATCTGATAATTTATCAAAACACATGTGTCAAAATTGCTTGGATCTGTTGAATGGATGTATTATGTTCAGAGAAATGTGTCAGCAAACAAATAAGAAGATGATTGAGTTATCTATAAAGAAAGGTACTTATTTTTTTTATACCACAAAGTGGCAAGTAAGCATACAATCACTCTGGTTGTAAGGGATGTCAACAAGACTCTTATTCAACATGTTTTTTTTTTTACAATTTTATGTTTACATCAGTACATAAGTGCAAATAAATAAAATTGAAGTGTCTGTTTGTAATCACAAAATAATAGTTTTTTTAAGCTCATACAGTTATTTGCATGATACATATGGCTAAAAATCTGTTTTTAAAATTTTTATCTTTCTGTCTGTTTGTTCCGAATAATCTCCGGAACGGGTGGACCGATTTCCATGGAACTTTCACTAGCAGATAGCTGATGTTATAAGGAGAAAATTAGGTTGCTTTTATTTGGAAAAAGAATAAGGGTGCCGCACAAAATATATAAATAAATACATGCGAGCGAAGCCGCGTGGATACTCCTAGTTGCTTATAAGTGAAAATTATATGCGAGCCAATGTAACATAATGTTCAAACATATAATCAGGCTCGGAATTTACTACTGTTGTTTAAGTAATAAAAGTCCAGAGATGAACAGCCTCAACTAATGAAACCCGTTCACGAGCATCACGCGTGTCAAACATCGTCCAGGTTAGCCATATTAAAGAAAGCTAGATGATTCGGCACACACGTGACCACTAGCAGGACTTCTAGGCAAACATGACATACTTAGAACTACCGTTTACATATTTATATATTTTGTACAGAACCCTAATTCTTTTTCCAAAATAAAAGTAGCCCAAGTTACTCCTTATAACACCAGCCCTCTGCTAGTGAAAGTCCCTTGGAAATAGGTATACCCGTTCTAGAGATTAGCTTCAACAAACAGACAAAAATTTTAAAAATTGATTTCTACTCGTAGGTATCGTGCAAATAACTGTATGAGCTTAAAAAAAACTATTATTTAGACATTACAAACAGAAATTTCATTTTTATTTATTTGTATTGATGTATTGATAATACTTCTTTCTGGTTTCAGAGTATAAAATGGGTTATCAAAAATATGAAGAGAATAGGGAAATGAAAGGAGACAGTGAAGACTCTTTTAATATTCCATCACCAGCATTTTCTGATGATAATGCAGCATTGTGGAGTTGCTCATCTTGTGGCAAGGAGTTCCATGATATGGTTAGTAGAAAATTGTGTTATAAAAGATCTAAGAATCAAATTCAATATCGGTTTTGTACATAGAACTAAACCTTATGAAGAACCGATTTATTTAATACTTTTTTTTTGCCCGCGGCTTCGCTCGCCTTAAAATTATTTTTCTATCTCTTGGGAACGTTTTTCTGAATAAAAACTACCCTATGTCTTTTTCTGTACCTCTGACAATTTTATTTGGAACAAAAATGTGTAGGTATGCAAAATTTCATGATGATTGTTTAGTAGATAAGTAGTTAAACAAACAAAACAAACTCACTTTCGCATTTATAATATTAGTTGTAAGATGTAAGGAATGTAATTAAAAGAACAGAAATATTTCCCAATATTTGGAAAAAATTTCATTGATACTCCGCTCCTATTGGTCTTAGAGTGATGTTATATAACCTATAGCCCTTCTCAATAAATGGGCTATCCAACACTAAAAGTGTTGGTCACACGTACTTTTTCACAAGTGGAACTGACAGGCTCGTGCACTTCGAGTGCAGGCCACGCCGTGGCTAGGCTAGGCAATGCAATCGCACATGGAAACATTTATTATATTTTTTTAAACTGCATATCAGCGTATAACCTGGAAAGACTACTTGCACGTACCAAAAATGCTTCCTAAACAACTTCATAAACAATATTTTTGATGAATGAATAATACCTACCTTATACACTATTTGCTAAAGTTCATAAATTTTATTTATATTGTTTTTTGGACCCTTTCGAATTGTCGTATCAGAGTCAAGTAGCAATAATGTTCTTACATAAGTTTTCTTTTCACACATAAATTTTACTAGAGGCATATGATTTAATAACTTCTTTTTTTTTCAGCCATCATACAACAGCCATTTAATCAAGTGTAGTACACAAACACAGGAAGTGCCAAAACCCCCTGAAGAAACAAAGAAAAAGTTTCTATGTGACATATGTGGCAAAACGGCATGTTCCAATGCAAGCCTTTTAGTGCACATGTACGTTCTTATTTCAAATTTTATAGAAGCATCTAGATGTTTATAAACTAGAGTAGGAATTTAACAACTATCGTTGAACAACAAGTAGGTAGATGACAAAAAGCCACTACTTAGTGAGATAAGATACAGACTCGCTAAAACGACCTCAAAAATATGATATAGTTACTACACACACTACTTGACACTATAATTATATTATAAAACAAAGTCCCCCGCCGCGCCTCTCTGTCGGCGATAAACTCAATAACTACAAAACGGATTTTCATACGGTTTTCACCAATAGACTTAGTATTTCATGAGGAAGGTTTAGGTGTATAATTCGTTAAGGTTTTGTGTAAAATGGCTGAAATATGACGATGATTGTTAAAGATGTCAGAAAAAATCAATAAATATACTTTGCTACCCTTGCGAAGGCGGGGCGGGTTGCTAGTGTACTATAAATAACTACCGCACAACCTGGTACAAGTTCGGTTCAGTAGTTTTCGAATTACGATTTTATAAATAGAAGAATTTAACAAACTATATTTCTTAATAACCGTTTGCAGGGGAATCCATGAAAATATATTCCCTTTTCAATGCGACCAGTGTCCGTACCAGGGTAGAACTATGGATCTCTTGAAGGTACATAAAAGATCTCATATGGTTGACAAGCCATTCAAATGCACACAATGTCCGAAGGCGACGACGACGTCAAGTAATCTTGCTAAACACGTGCGGCATGTCCACAGTACTACTAGACCATTTAAGGTAAATGTTATGCTTAGAATAGTCTAATTTTTTATTATTATTTAAAGACTTTATTTTGACATTACATTACCAATTGGTAATGTAATGTCAAAATAAAGTCTTTAAATTATAATTATATAACATGAATCTTGAATTACAATATAGTAAGATTATTTAAGGTACGTATTGATTTTTAGGGTTCCATACCTCAAAAGAAAAAAGGAACCCTTAGAGGATCACTTTGTTGTCCGTCTGTCTGTCTATCTGTCAAGACCCTATTTTTCAGGAATCCGTGGATGCATCAAGTTCAAATTCCAAATACTTATGTCTGCGGTCCCTAGAAGCTGTAAAAAAAATCAAGCTTTTAAGTCAACACAATCAAAGATATGGCCATTAAGCCTTAGATTTTAACAAATTTGAACATTTCGCAGGTAAATCAAGCCCAATAGGGTACTTCCCGTTTACCTAGAATCATGAAACTTGGCAAGAAGCAAGGTCTGATAGCACAAGTAGAACAAAAATCCGAAAGACTATATTTATATTATTTATATATATATATATATATATATATATATATATTATTTTTTGCGGATGGAAAGTTGGCTTTGTCGTCCATCGATGTATGGGAGAGTATTTTTAGAACCTCAAAGTGAAGTTTGTCTTTTGGAAAAACGGACAAAATTTGATTCCCGAGATGGGAATACTATCAACATACAAGTTTGTTTACGTACGGAACCCTCGGTGCGCGAGTCAGTTTTTTTATTTGATTGATAAGAATATGAATTGATATTTTGTCTCTACCCTCTGTATGTCGTTTATTGGCAAAGGCTCTTCAACTATCTCTCTATCATTTTTCTCGGACTATGGCCACCTATGACCATTGATGTCCACCTTTAGAATACTATACTTACCCTTAAGAACCCTAGAACAATAAGGTTAAACAAATAGTCCAGACGTGCAAATTTATTAACCTCGCATACCTAAGTCATCTGTGTAAACAAAGATTCGATATCAGTCCTTTACTATAAGCTGTCCTGCTGCACCTTCTCAGTACAAGAGGAGTTAGGACATACTTAGTCCCGATCCAGGCAGTGCGGGTCGATGGACTTCACAAACCTAGGAGCCCATAAATAATTTCTAGTCCGTTAATTATTTTGAAGTGCGTGATTGGAGATCGAACTCGAATCTCCATCTCCAATCCATGTTGGTCCAGTGGTTAGTGATCCTGACTGCTGAACAAGAGGTCGTGGGTTCGATTCCCACCCAGGACAAATAATTGTGTGATGAGCACGATCATTTGTTTTGTGTCTGGGTGTAATTAATCTATAATATGTATTTAATATATATAGCAATCTGGTTATCATAGTACAAGCTCTGCCTAGTTTGGGATCAGACGGCCGTGTGTGAGATGTGTGAAGTTATAGTTATTATTCTTATTGACTAACAGGGACTGGAGTACTCCACAGATATCATCTTATTCCTAATTGACTTCCATAGTAGACATGATATTTTGTTTTTTATTTATAGTGTACCTACTGCGACAAAGCTTTCTCATACCAACACGACATGAAGAGGCACATAAAAGACATACACCTGAGACAAGGCACAGTTGAATGTGATGTTTGTTACAAGAAATTTAACACTAAGTAAGTAATCGTCTTTACTCAACAAACTTCTTTGTAGGGAGATAAAGAAAGAATTGGGATTAGTGCGCTATTACTCTTTATGCCAACACATTACTGAAATAGCAAATCAATGGTGGTTTCAAGCCACGCTATAACCTTATGTTGATCTATGTTTAAAAGCATTTTGTAATAACTACCGTTATTACAAAACATTTCCAAACACGTGTTGTCAACCCTTTAAATTGCGCCCCGAGTTACTAAGACGCACAGGATATTTTATGTAAGCAGTAGGTAATTCGCATTTCTTAAAACAATTAAGGTTTTGAGTTGCGGTACAATCCAGATCAGAGATGTTACGGATGAAAATTCGGTTATGGATATGGTTATATGAATAACACTAGCAGCGCCCCGCGGTTTCACCCGCGTAAGTCCCGATCCCGTGGGAATATCGGGATAAAAGTAGCCTATGTGTTAATCCAGGTCTCCAGCTATCTACATACCAAGTTTCATCGCAATCGGTTCTGTGGTTTTTGCGTGAAAGAGTAACGAACATCCATCCATCCATCCAAACTTTCACATTTATAATATTAGTGGGATTATACCCGTTTTGGATATCAAATTATTTCGGATAGTTTCAGTTACGGATATTACATTTTTAAGTCATTTTAATAGGTAAATACACATAGGTGATTGAATGATTTGGCTTTATTTAGGTTATCATTTGGTAGTAAAATCACAAAAAAAAATAACCTTAGAGAATAAGTTCAACAATATTGCGTACTTGCATCATGATGTCCTAACATGGCTGCTTCCCGGCAAATTAGAGTACTAAAACGTATCAGTCACATAAGGAGATCTCTTGCAAGTTTATATGGAAGTCCTTGGTTTTTTTGCACTAGAGTCCTGAAGTTTGGCAGAGAGGTAGCTTATAGGTAGGACACGTCAGGTTAGAACGGACGGGAGCCGAGATCTACGCGAGCGAAAACTATAGTTACTGTTGGTCTAGTGGTTAGTGAAGTGATCTTGACTGCCTTCCCACCCAGGACAAATAATTGTGTGATGAACACGATCATTTAATTTAATTTTGTGCTGTATCTACGTGTACGGGGGGGGGGGGGGTTGCAAGGTTGGGCAGCTGTTCCCTTAGTAATTCAAAAATGACCCTGTGCGATTGACCTACAATTCATACTTTTCCCATCCACCATGTATCAACTTGATTACATTACAGTTTTTGACGGTATTGGGTATTTATTGTTTTTTTCAGTAAAAACAATGGAATGTTCTGTTTACTCATTTTGAAATCACTTTTAACCAAAAAGATGTAAAATTACTTGTACAAAAAAAGAAAAAGGATTTTCCGGTAGAAAGTTCCAATGGTTTTCGACTCAGAATGATGATCTGAATACACTATTTCAGTATTCGGCAGGCCGTTACTTACACCCTTTATTATAATTCTCATCCGAACACAAAAGGGCCATAACTGGGAGAAAGAGCGCAATAAATCCCGCTCGATAATTAATTTATAACCGACTCTGCAGCAAATAAATAATTTTATTTTACTAAAGTACCTAACTTTCATGAGATTAGAAGTTGTTATTGCTATTATACGTCTTTTAGATAACAGTTCTATAAATGGCAGTTACTAATACATTGTTTTGTTGCAGGAAAATATTGCAAGGACACAGATGGAAGATTCACAAGATCAAGGGCGAAAGGCAAGGTCGTCTACCGTCTTATTTGCAGTGCCAGATGGAGGAGCCCGACGAAAATAATATAAATGACTGTGATCGTAGTTATTAGTGTGATGTGTACATAAAGTAGGATTCCACTTATTAGAACATAACAGCAATTACTTTTATCAATTAAGTATTATTTATTTATTTATATAAATATATATTAAATGCCTAAAAGATGAATACTGATGCTTTTAACTGAATTTTCTTGCGTAAATATACCTAATTACCCAAAATATACGGTTGTATTTTACTAATTTATTTGCGTTATCCTTAACCGCAAGCGTCTAAAAGCTAGGGCACTCATGTTTCAGGTCTACTGGATTTTGAACGCACATACTAATTATTAGTAGTATTACTAATTATTAGGATTGAACCTACGACACGTAAAAATTGCAGCCTACTGGGAGACGATTCTGATTTACACAATTTTATTTCTGGTTTAATGAAAGTTGACCTTTATTAACTTAAATCCCTATTATAAATATGGATTACAATGCAGCTGGATCCGGCCGGAACCTCACCAATCCGACCGGATCCGGATGGACCCAGATTGGTGCCGGGTTAGGCTTATTAAGACTTTTTTTGGTTGATGCCAAAATAAACTGCATAAAAGAGGTTTAAGAGTTATCTTAAATTTAATAATAAAAAAAAAATATTTATTTATTTGGAAAAATAAACAGTTATATAATAATACAGACAATCGGCTTTTTCTTCTCTGTTACCACCAGCTATTAAAATCTAGTGTAATTAGATAAATCTGTGCTCGTATTAGTAATATTACTTTTCTATTAAGTTCAGTCTTTCTAGAGTTCACGCATGACGTCAATAAAAATTACCTTGCCATTGACATTGCGTTACCTATGTATGCTCCTTCTATTACTTAAATTTAACATGGTAATTATGAAATCCTTCCTTAGACCATGATAATTATGAAATTTTATCTTAAATACCTAATTATTTAACTTAAATAACATTCAATAATATTTTGAAGTCAGCGGCGAATTTTCACATTTGCCGCCAGTAGGCTATTAAAATTTTGCCGCCGCTACCAGTCGGTCTGTCTAGTTCGACACCCCAGGACAAGACATAAAAAATAATGTAGGCCCCAAATTTGCCGCCCCTAAAATCTGCCGCCCTAGGCTTCAGCCAGCAGGCTGTTAGTCCACCATCCGCTGTTACCAGTAGGTAAATCCGCCACTGTTTGACGTGAAACTTCTTTAAAATCGTTGTGTTTTGAAAACTTTATGAAACGAAAAAGTCACACTAAAAAGAGATAAACACAATACAATAACATTTAGCCTGCGAGAGAATGAGATAGAATACAAGTATACAGGTTACCCCAGCTGGAAAGTGGCTTCTAGAGTGATATGAGTGGAACTTATAATTAGTGCGTAATCTGCTGTAAATGTGCGCCGCATAAAAAAATTGTGCCTGTTGTCGTTTTAAAAAAAGCCGGAAAAAACGATTCCTGCTGGGGTAACGTTCTTCCAGCAGAAACATTCTAAAGTAATTATCGCAGAGAGAAATTTTGTGGATGGGCAGAGAGCTTATATTTGTGTAAAATGTGGGCCGAAAATATAATTTGTGCGTCTTCAGGTTTTCGAGATATTGGTTTTCCTTCTAGGGTAACGTTTTGCAGAATCGTGTATCTCAAAAACCATTGTATGTGCGCCTGTGGAATAAACATACACGAGTAGCTCTTAATTTGTGCTAATTTGTGACAGAATATTTAAGAAAATATTTATAATTTTTAAGTAATCGCGCTTTTTTGAAAACCCAAAAAAATATCACAGCGCCTAAATGAGAAAACGTAGAAGCTCGCTGAAAACTGTATTCAGTCCTTCTTGATGCCTCTAATCACCATAATAAGTTTCAAGAGTGTACACACATGCGTTATTGAATACTATTACTAAAAGTCAAAACGATGGTGTCATAACTTTAACTTCAACATACAAAAAACTGGCTCAACCCAAGATATGTAGGTGACCAAAAATTTGTGCATTTAGTCAATAATATATAGTGAAAATATGCAGCTTGTATGTTTTGCATTTAAGTAGATATAAACAAAAATCAAAACATTAAACAACGGCTGGTTATCCGACCACATTCGAATGGCTACACCTATTCTATTCCAGCTGGGGTAACGTACACAGTATACAGCACTAAAAAGAGACATATTCGTTAATAGGATTTAACCTGCGAGAGAATGAGATAGAATACAAGTATCCCTACAGTGTTTCCTATAACCTTCGTATGCTAGCACGTGTCTTTACGCCTGCATACTACGAAGCCTTCAGAAAATGCGTCATAGTCAACGTGGTGTATAATTCACGTGTATCATTTTTGTACATTTGCGTATTAAAATTCGTTGGTTAATTAATTTAGAAGTTTCACTTCTGCCGTGTGTGCACACACACACTTTTTTTTTGGTAGGTAGGTATAATTATTTGAAATCGTAGCATATAACAATTGCATGAACGCCCCCATAGCGTAGTCTACGCACCCCTCAACTTTCCTTCTTCAAAACTTGTCTTAAAATAATTATCTCTAAAAAATGTAATTATGGTCTAAAAAAGTTAGAACTACATATATATGTATTAAAAAGCTAAGTATCAAATTAATTAAGCAATCAATTATTAAAAAAAAAAACAATTAAACCGACTTCAAAAGCACAAAGCAAAAAATAAATTAATATAATTATTATAAGCGCTACCCACTCATCTATTTGAAGTCAGTGCCAGCCAAGTCTAATAAGTTGTAGATAGATACTACCTACGAGTGAGTGCAAAGAGTGCCTATTTGTGACTTTGAAGTAGTTTAATTTTTTTTTTATAAAAGTAATTTGTTTTACCCTTTTTAGTGCAAAACAAGTTTTAATTTAATAAATCCATTTACAAAATATCGTGTCTTTGCTGTGCGCCGTTTAGGAGTTCCACTATCCACCTCCTGACTCCTTCATCAGATCAGCTCAATAGTACCAGATTATTGCATTGTTACTAAACTTACATAATGTATGCAAAACTTCAGCTCAATCGGAAACCGGGAAGTGGGTCAAAATTGACTTCTAAGATTTTATTACAATGTTATTTAGTTGTTTTTCCTTGAGATTCCATCATCAGATCCTGACTTGATGATAATGGGACCACCTCGGGTGTATACCCTTTCGACCTAAACAAGATTTTTTTTAATCAGTTCACAATTGGCGAAAATATCGATGAACATACACAAAAAAAATACATACAGACGAACATAGAACCTCCTCCTTTTTGGAAGTCGGTTAAAAAGATAAAAACATTTTTAAATCCGTGTAATCAACAGCAGCGACATTACCTGTCATTTGAATAGAACTGCAAGGGCTGTTTCTCAAAGAACCTTTTTTTTTTAAGTCGTGGAGTTCACCAGAGTCAGAATAGAAGTAACTTACTTCTATTCTGACTCTTTGGGAGAAGTAAGTAAAAAGTTCACTTGGCACGAAAATCGCATGATGTTACTACTTAGTAGTAGATCAAAAAATGATTTACGCCCGATTAATCACTTAAATAGGCACTTAAATAATCTTAAAGGCTCATAATATTGTTATGACTACTCTCATTTATTTAAATGTTTTTAATAAGTACATACATTTAACTGTATTATCCTATTTAATTTATTTGTGCTAGGTACTGATAACGTCCCTTTATCACTTGAGCGTCTATTTATGCTGCAATTAATAAACATTATAAGGGCTTCGATCTCTAAGCATTTAACATGTAATCTGTTTACAATTGGAGGCAAGAAACAATCTAGTGTGCTGATCTGACGGAGTCGTGTGTAACATTTTCATAAAAATGAAACTATTTCAAATTATTATTTTAATATTCCTATGTTCGGAATATTGTTTCGCATTTGATCTGCCCAGAGATTGTTGTAATTCAGAACTAAAAATCAACAACAAGCTGTATAACGTGTCTAATACTTATCACGTTGGAGAAGCGTATCCTACAGATGCCCACTATGACGTTTTTGGCAATCTATTCTTCGTGGAAACAGGACAAAATGAGGAGGGATACTTTTTCAATGTCAAAGTGATAAAGTTTAAAACAACTGCTCCTGAGAGAATACCTGGTGAGGGAATTGCTTTTTTTAAATTAGTTCTAAATTGGCCATAACAAGCACAACCTGATAGTGACCTGTTACGGGCAATCATAAACACTCGCAACAAACGGTACACCCTAGTAAGGCGGCTCCGAATCGAGCAGGGATAAACTTTGCCTTACCTCCTATAGATATTTGCAACTGTAGACGCGCATTGTGAGTTACTTATACGAAACTTAGATGTTTAATAAAAGGCTACTTTTTAGTCGCACACTCGCAATCTACAATAATTCTAAACGTATGCTAAGCTGCCGACTGATCTGTAGCAGTTTTGTATTGGGTTGAATATGAATAGTATGAGCAGAAAGAAACTTTCGGCTCTTTATTTATTTAACCATTTCGAACAATGTTTTCATCCAATGCATAGTAGGTATGTAATGTACATCATACATACATTACTTTGTACTCTTATTTAGTAATCGTCTATATAAGGTACCCACAGGGCAGGCTCTGCCTAGTGTGGGGCCATTGGACATTCTTACATTGTACATGTATATATACTTTGGCAATACTATAACTTTCGGACTCTAAACAGTTTTTATTTATTATTTAATTAGGTTTTTTTAGAAACTAGAGCAGATCGCCTGTTTCTATTTGTTGTTCCGTGGATAGGCTGGTGTTGTAGGTGTTCAAAATATATTAAATACTACGTAGAGAATATTTTTTAGGACATTGAATTACTTATCTGTTCATAAGAACTTTTAAAATAATCTATGCTGTTACTATGATCTTCTAGGTTAGACCTTATCCTAAGTTATTTAGAGGAAACCTATGTATTTTATTACATTGGTAAATTTCGGGCCCGGGAGCTGTGTCAAATTGAACTAACACTATTTTCTATTTTTACATAGGTTTACCGGAAAATACCAGCTATTCCATTGCCGTAGATAAAAATGAAAAGAAAGTATACTTTGGCACAAGGGACGGCATATACAGGTACAATTACGAGACTCACGAAGCCACGTCTGTGTCCAGTAATACAGTTAAACTTGACATGATATTTATAGATAAGGACAGTAACAAATATATTACTGAGAACAAAGACGGTGTGGAGGAATTATACCTATTAGATGGGGAAAAGAAAATTCGATTCGACACTCTGGAATCACTAAATGAACTGGCTATAGACGACAAAAACAACTTTTATTACATTAAAGAAGATAATTTTTACGTTTTGAAATCAACTCATTCAGTTCCCATCTGTATCGGCAATATAACTTACAACGGCATGGCGCAAATCGCTTTTCATAATGGCAGCATATTTGTAGGCAGTGATAGCCTAACTTATTTCCATGAAAATGATACTGGAACCCTGAAGTTAGTCCATAATGCTCCTGAAAATATCACAGCTATAGCTTTTGATAAAACTGGTGACTTTGTACTGGGAGTTCGAGGAAAAATTCTTAAATACAAGAAAAATTAGTCTGCTAATTTCCGAAAAAATGTATGCCGACGAGTGTAATAAATTCGCAGTGGCGAGATATATGTACCTACTTAGTTTTAATTTGTGTAATCAATAAAAATCCACTTGTAATATTTCATTTTAATAATAAAAATAAATTACCTAGTTTTTACAGCCCATTGTAGCCAAGCTTAAAGTTACTAATACATAGGTACATGGTTTCAACATCCATGTTAAACACTCATGAAGTCAGTCATACAGTCCTGTTGTTCAAAAAATATTTTACCAATTTTGATAATTTAGAAATGAAAAAAAAAAATTACATTATCGTATACATTTCATAATATGTCCGATATCAACTAAAATGTCATAGTTACTTTCAATTTATCAAACATTTTTAAACAACATATTTTAAACTCACTATATTATTTGAAATTATATTAGGTAATACAGTAAAAAGAGGACTTTAAAACTAATTACAAATAAAATTATGAATTATCTTGGTAGTATTATTGACCCTTTGTTCTTAATAACATCACATACTTACTGTTCTGGATTAATGAATAATACCTATCTAATTTTGGGGTATTGTTTTCATAACTACATCTATAATATAATATCATAAAAATACTGCTTCATACTTTTTATTCCTCCTACTCGTGTTAATATTATAACTAGGGACAATAGTCTGAAGATTCTTTAACTGCTGTTTTTAACAATACACTCTAAAAAAATTAAAAGCAATTTATGTCCAAGATTATTGCTCATTTTAAATTTCAACTTACATTCTTATTACAATGATTAAAAGATAGCTAACAATTGATAATGTAATCAGATTCTTTAATTAGAACAGTAACACAGCTCTATGTCAGTGTGGAAGTATACTTTGTGATATTATAGGGAATGTAATAGGCTGGGCTTGAGAATTAGGCAATGCCATAGGTTGACTAGTGCTAGAAATGGTAATTTGCTGAGTAGAAGTTTGATGAACTAATTGTTGGGCTGAAGGCACCAATTGCTGCTGAGCTGATTGTTGAGCCGCTAGTTGCTGTGCAGACTGCTGTGCCACCATGTGTTGAGCGGATTGTTGTGCAGCAGCTGCTAATTGTTGGGCTGATTGCTGTGCAGCTGCTGCTAAATGTTGGGCAGATTGTTGTGCTGCTAAGTGTTGTGCAGATTGTTGTGCTGCTAAGTGTTGTGCAGATTGCTGTGCAGCTAAATGTTGGGCTGATTGCTGAGCTGCCAAGTGCTGGGCAGTTTGTTGGGCAGCCAAATGCTGGGCAGATTGTTGAGCAGCCAAATGCTGGGCAGACTGTTGAGCTAAATGTTGCGCTGATTGTTGAGCTAAATGTTGTGCTGATTGTTGTGCTGCTAAGTGCTGGGCTGAATGTTGAGCTGCAAAATGTTGTGCAGATTGCTGAGCAACTAAATGTTGTGCAGATTGCTGAGCAGCTAAATGTTGTGCAGATTGCTGAGCAGCTAAATGTTGTGCAGACTGTTGAGCAGTTAACTGCTGAGCTGATTGTTGCGCTAGATGCTGAGCAGATTGCTGAGCCGCAGCTAGATGTTGTACAGATTGTTGAGTTGCAAACTGTGGTGCTTGATGTTGAGGTGCTAGTTGTGGCTGCAATGCTGATTGCTGTACAAGTTGTTGCACTGCATTTTGTGATGCACTACTCATTAGTTGCTGCGGTGAGGGGGCTAATGTCAATTGTGCAGGTACAGCAACAACAGTCTGCCCTGCACCCATTAATGTACCAGAATCACTGACTTGCATTAGTTGTTGAGCCCCGGCACTAGTGACTATGAGAGCACCAGAATTGCCAACAAGTTGTTGTGTTGTGCTTACAGTGAGGATTTGTGGAGCAGGAGTTAACAGTTGAGCTCTAGATGCTGCTGGAGCTAGTGCTAAATTCGGGGTACCTGCTGCAGGTACCAAAGCTGGAAGAGCCCCAGCCAAGCTTACAACAGGTGTTACACTTACAGTTGCTAGTGACACGGGTGCAGAGGTGCCATGTCTTGATGTTATCACACATGGTTGATCAGTTCTTACTGATGCTGTCTGTCCCAATAAAAATTCATTCATAGAAGTTAGCTGAACATTTTTTTCTGTTAAATCTTGAACTTTTTTAAGTAAGACACTAATATTATCATGTAGTAATTTTACCTTATGATCTAAAGCTTCACAATTTGAACATGAAGATGTTGATAACACTTGCTTTTCAATTACATTTTCTTCAAATGCAAATCTTCTAAATTTAGCCTCTGGGGGAGAATCATCATCTCTGATAGGTGGTGGTGGGCGAGTGTACTGAGGTGGTGGAACATTGTGTACAGAGGTAACCTCATTGCCAACTACATCCGGTGGATGTATGAACTTACACTCTTTGTTGGTGCAGGCACCATGTATATAAGCTTGGCATAATATTTTGCTTCGTGGGTCACGAGGAAACATTCCTAATTTAAAAAAATTATCTTCCTCTTCTACAGAACTATGTATAAATTTACAGTTTACTCTGTAACATCCTTTGTTTTGAAAATCATGACAAAATCGAAACAGCTCCTTTAAGTACGCCTTTGGTGGAATTTCGTGAATATATCTACAATTTTCTCTTGTGCAATACCCGCGAATGTAATCCCTACAGTAATTAGTGGCGACTGGAGCAGGCTCATCACAGGCACTCATTGCACCGTCCGGGTTCGTTACTCCAATCATAATCTGAACAATGCTTGGTAGTCAAATTTCGGTTGAAATCTTCGTTATTTCAACAACTACCATAAATAACGGCAGGTTATACCCGTCGTTACCTTCAACAGCAGCGATCGGCAGAACCATTTATCCACGGTTTTTCAAATTAATCTCATACATACCTAATATTATCTTTACAACACACAACTCTTAGCGTTCGTGATTGTTTTTCCTAATATTCATCTTACATCTTAGTGAACACTTTTGCTTGTCACCAAAAATCGGTCGGAAATAAAAAAAATATCGAACCTCTGATCAGTGCACGTAAATCCATGAGAAAATCGCAGACAGAGAATAAATAAATAAGTAAAAAGAAAGAATGGTTTGTTTTGCCTGTGAAGGAACGAATTCTTTTCGAGTTTGTAACATAGCCTTTTTGCTTTACACAGTTAGAAGTAGTTAGAACATATTGAACATATTTTCGATTGTCTAAAATCAACTTAAATTATTTTACTCATCTAATTAAATGTTTCATCCGTCCGACTTCGAGTCGAACCGTAATGTATGGCACCGAGTACTTTATTATAACTGAACTGAAAGTGTATGTTTAAACCAATAGAGCCGAAAATTTTCTATTAATTCGAGTCTCTATCAGGGTTGCCAACCATACGAATTTCCTCGTACAATACGAGATTTGTGGTCTACTGTACGATGCAAAGAGTATACAAACACTACGGTACGATGTACGAGAAGACGAGGACACGATCAGGCTCATATGGTGGGTTTACACGCACGCCGCGCAGCCTGCCACGCAGCCAACGCACTTACTTATTCACGCAAGCATGCACAAACAGCCTGTTCACATCGTGTGCCCGTGCTTGTACTCGTTGAATGTCAGTTTGAACGCGAGCGTGTAAACGCACCAATACAATTAATGTACGAGATTTTGATACAGGAAATTTTATGGCATTATTTTTATTGTGGATAACATTTTATAGCGTCAATGGGTTTTTACACTTTGATTACATTTACATTGGCATTGGGACTTGGGTCGACTAAAGTAGACATATTGGGTATGTTCGTGGATTTTTTCATTGTAATTTATTTATTTATATTTTATAACCATACACTATCTTTATAGGATTTTTTAAGCCTAATATAATAGTAGGTAACTTATTTCTAAACATAGGTAACTTATGTCTAATTATTATTTAATATCACATGATGAATATCTAAAGAACTCTAATTTACATAATAAATATATTTTCCGGTTTATCTAATATTGTAAATATTATACTATACGAGTATTTTATTTATATATTATGCGGTATCTAAATAACTTACAACTAATAAAGTTTCTTTTGCGAGTTCACTCAGTAATATTAGCGCAGGCGTATTATATACTTCTAATTTGCGTTAAAATAACTTGCTGAGTAATAATCGCGCATGTATGCACGATTATTGCTCAGCAAGTCAAAAACTTTTAAATGTAATGAGGAAATTAATTTTGACAGATTGTAGCAATCTAATGTGCCGGTATCCGTACATTCTTATTTAACCTCAATCAATAGTTAAATATGGTGAGCTTGAATTTAGCAGACATGTTAAAATTAAAAAATTTAGAACTCATTATAAAAATAGAAACGAAAATCAAAATGCACATAAAAATTTACTAATTAAAAATATCAACATTTCGTTTGTTTAATTCAAATAAATTTAAGTTGTCAAATCTCTGCAAAATTTACACTCATTCAATATGTCTTATTTTTGCTTTTATTACATTTAAATGCTTGATGACTGTACGAGATTTTATGGTGCGTTTACACGCTCGCATTCAAACCGACATTCAACGAGCACAAGCACGGGCACACGTATGTGAACAGGTGTTTGTGCATGCTTGTCAGCGTGCGTGAATAAGTGTATGCCAGGCTGCGTGGCGTGCGTATGAACCCACCATTAAAGCCAAAGTACGAGATTTTTTGTTGTTTATGTACGAGAAAAACAGTTCTAAGGTTGGCAACCTTTTTCTCTATTGACAAAACATGGCGGCGTCTGTGCTATTCACTGAATGATAAACATTGTAGTGGAGTTATTTTGTGCAACGTGAAACCTGTTTCATATGGTTTAAATAGCAGTCCCATAAATTGTATGCGACAATCACTTTGAAATTTTCAAAATGAGGTATCTCTACTATTCTTCAATTCCCACGTTGCATAAATGTTTGTTTATTTTCTATACATGAATAAAACATTGTATCTCTTTTTAGGTAACAGTGAAGTGAAAAATGTTCAAACAGCAATTACCACCTCGGACCGTCCATCCGTACCAAACCACAGTGGTTCCTCGAAGTGATCAACAGTTTGCATCTGCTGCTCAACAAAGGGCGAAGTACCCGTGGGCGGACGATATTAACGCACCAGTCTATCAAGTTGCAGGAACTGATAGCTCCACTTCTGACAATGCGTACCATGTAAAAGTCATTTTGATTTCTGTTTACATACTTGTCAGCAACTCATGTTAACAACTTTGAGTATTGTTTGATTGGTTGTGTTTCAGATGCCACATTATTACAATGGAACAGTAAGAGACTATGGACCACCCTCACCTGTGTATCAGTCACCATATGGAGCTGGGCCTTGGCATAATTACAAAAAAGGGGATAAAGCGTTCACCCACACAGCTCCTGCAGAATCTTACTCGTTTCCACAGTGCGCTTCAGCATTTTCGCTACCTTTATGTGATGTAGAATCACATACACGGGCTGTAAGTCGCTCTCCTGTGCCACCTATACCCTCTGCCAGTCCAGAAGTTCCTATCATTGGGGCTTGTGGCGGACACTGCCCTGGATTTGAGTATGTTTGCTATTACATATTACAGGTTTGTATTCATTGTTTAAATTTCAGTAAGTCAGTTTATGATAATAATACTAGAGTGCACATTTACTAATACTTTGTGAATAGGTATTAGTAAATAGTAGTGATTAGTAACTAGATTGATGTAAAAAAAAAATATAGAAACTTGCTTGTTTTTTATTTATGAAATATTGTTGCTCTAACAAATAATTCAGATTTGGTGTTTTTTAATGTAGCAAAAAAATTTATTAAATGACAATTTAGTGAACTTTAGTCACATACTGCCATCACCCAAAAATCTAGGCAAAAATATAGTTCTAATTATAAATAGATAGTTAATTTATGTTACTACATTGCTTACACTTTAGTGTTTGAATGAAATTGTAGCAATACAATATACAAACATGAACCCATTGCAATTATTGTTATAGGCATCAATTTACCAGAACAAATATTTTTATTATTATTTGTTTTTGTTTCAGGTGATATTTGTAGTAGGTATTTTGACAGGGATATCTTTGTGCATCGCAGGTATTGTACTGAGACGAACAAACCGTAATGGTGACCTCGGTGTTTTAGTGTATATAGGTAAGTTACCATTTGACTACACTTACATAAATAAAAAAATAGTTGTTGAGTTCATTAACTGCTAAGTACAATAGATATAAAGCTTTACTTCTACACTGCCAAATATCTATAAAGATATGAAATATTTTTATTTAATAGAAAACAAAAGGTATTTATTGTATTATGCAGAACAAAAAGACTGTAGTTGATAATGGCTGTTTAGTTTCACAAAGTATCTAAACATTAAAATTATGTAGCCAACAACAAATCGACGGCGTAGCGCCAATAACTCCTAACTGACGAAATCAACAATTTATAGAAACTGGGAAAACTTGTTTGAGATATTAAAAAAGAAAGTGATTTAAAATTATTTATTTATTATAAATAATAATAACTTGTGCTTTAATTATTCAGTTAGTAGTAATTCGGTACCTAATAGTGATATCACTCTAATAGAGATATCACAATGAGTGAAGTGTAATAATAAAAATGACACATTAGTTCGAAATTATGTCACAAAAAATACAAGATTTAATGCTATTGCAACTAAAAGTAGACCTGGAAGATTTCATTAAAACATGCAAATAGTGGCTTTAAACTCAAAATACAAAACGAAATTAATTTCTCGAAATATGCACTAAGAAGATATTGGCACCTTACGGTCAAAATCTCACATCTCTTAATATACCTATTCTCAATGACATCTAAAGCAAGTTTTTGCACTTATAGCTTCGACTGACCAACTTTGCCTGGTAGCTATAGTACCTTTACCTAACATGCCTTGACACTTTCGTAGGCTGCCTCTCTTCATGTGTGTGCGGCGTGTTGCTCGGTGTACAATGTTGCGTGCGCCGTGAAATCCGACAACGGAAACTTCGCGCTAACATGCATATACCTATGCAATCGATTCAGGTAATAGTGTATGCACATATGTTGTGATTTTGCGTCCTTCGAGGAATCAATGTTAATGTAATGTATAAGCATGTTTAAGCAACAGCCATTTTAGAAACGAGATTTGAGACTTTTTTACAATGAGAAATTATAAAATTAGTGATATTTCGGATACCCGTATCCATGGATATCCGAGGGAGAAAAAATATTTATAAATTTTTAACGATCTCGCACATCACTAATACCAATATACAAAATCTAATTTGCGATTTCAAGAAACAACTACATTGATTACAGAAAATGTTATTTATTACATTTCAGGAGCAGCCAGCACCAGCTTGCCCACTACTGGCATCTACATTACCTCATAGTCAAGTGTATAGGTAAGTCTCTAAAACAAATCGACCTTTTACGATCTTTTATAGCTATCAGAGGCGTATAGAAACCCTTAAACCAGAGACAGTCTTAAAAAATTCTTTCTTTTTAAAAAAGCTCCTGGAATTGGTAAAATTTTTTTTACTAGTCCTTTGTCATTTGTGCCTAAAGATGGTCATGGGAATCAATTTCCTCGGTTAACACGAATAAATAAACATCAGTAAGGAGTTGTACCAGCCATTGATACTGCTGCACTCAGCACACTACCGATCTCTCCTGCAACAGGATGTGTAAAAAGTTAGTTGTAATACAAACCTTTAATACTGGAAACTTCGTTTTTTTATGGTGTTCCGGCTTTCTTGCTGCTTTTGAAGCAAGTCCCATAGTGGAATTAGTGGAAAACAATTAGTCATACGACAGTCACCGCAATACTATAGTTTACTATATTTTTAATAATATACCGTACCGAATTCGAAATAGTGTATTCAGACCATTATTCAATTCCGAGTCGAAAATCATTGGAATTTTCTGACGGAAAATTCATCAATATTCTTTTTATTTTACATTTTTTTGCTTAAAAGTGATATCACAATGAGTAAACAGAATATTTTACCATTTTTTAATAAATACCGCATACGCCAAAAACAGCAATGTAATCAATCAAACAATATTTAAACATTTTATGCAATCAGCTGGGTCTTGACTTACGTTGAAGGTCATTCACCGTACCGCACAAAAAGAACATCGCGTACATTGATTGACAAACTAATGACTATAAATCCTTAATCTCGCATTTTTATGATGAACTGACTTTTGTATTGTGATAATTATAAACAGAAAGAGGTTAACGTAAGTTTTTCGCGTAGGTAACTTACACGCTGTATATTTTACAACTGCTTAATATTGGATTGTAAATATTCTTCTTCTGGAACTTAAAATTACTCAAATTTCAAATTACTTTTAGCGTAGTTGGAAAAGACATCATGAATAAGTAACGTGTTCCCTGTCTGAATCATCTTAATTTTTTTTATCAATTAACAGTTACTACTCCCGTTACTGCGTCTTAAGTGTGTTTTATTTTTGTTAATGACCATAAATTACGATAGTAATTTTCAATGTTACTTAATAAAACTGCTCAATTTCACTTCCAGACCGACATTAAATATATGCGCTGAAGAAGATGTGACCGGAGTTCCTTGGTGGCGCCGCACCAACAGAGACTGACTAGCTTTAAGTTAATATTATACAAGTGTATTTAATTATAACGTTTATCTGTATAAGAATACAAATAATGCCATGATTTTGTTATTTTGGCAATAAAATGATGTAATTGATGTATTTTTTCAATTTTTATTTAATCACCGCCAAACTCTGTACGACAAATATTTTCTTATCTGTTCCGCCTTAGTCACAGTTACACTTGAAAGAGCAGTTCAGGCGATCGAGCGCAAGCTTCACTACGCATTACTGATGATTTGTTGGAAAGTTGACATGGCAACCTCCTACCGGCTGTCATAGGTGCTCAAGCGGCTGCTCTCGCTAGATATCATGGTTCTGTTAATGGTATAAAAGTGAAAGTGCGTCAGATTTCGTCGTGCGTCAGGTGACCTCGTTTTGTGAGGATGTGATGTATGCTAAAATGGCCGCGGAACAGGAGTGAAGTGGAGCAGTACTCTCCCGTTTCTTTGTAGAAGGGAACTAGTTACTACTAGTACTTTGCTGTCCCGCAGAAGACATCAGGACTCGGAGAGCGTAGAACGATCTCGGACCTCCATGAACCCTGCCCTGGGCTTGGTTAGCAGAAAAGCGGGGCTAAGACGGTGATGAGGTGTTTTTAGTAGATTCCATTCCGACATAACACTTTAATGTTAGTTCCGATGAGGTACTGAATTAACTTAAGGGTAGGTTTGGTTAACCTTAAATTTTAGACACTCAAACTTTGATCACCACTTTGTAAATAAGTCTTCACTCCTTATAATTTTAATGAAAGTCAACATTTAAAGAAAAATGTATTTTAATAAAAAAGGTTTTTAATTTTTGAAACGTTTTCCAAAACGAAAACAACTCGTCCATAAGGCATTAAGTCCCTAGTATAAACACAGATCTGTGAACAAATATTCGATGAGTTTTCATCTATAATAATTGGTATGGGAAATTCTACCCTTTTTAAAATTTGCTTAACCTCCAACAAGGTTCTCAAATGCTATAAAAAATCACTAAAAGAGTATTGTGTAGGTATAATTTATCGAACAACTAATTTTGAAAGAAATCGTGGTTAAATGTTTACTTCCTCGGGCTATCAGGGCGGTCAGGAAGAGCTGGTGACTGGCGACTTACCGTCTGAGAGGTCAGGTTCCTATAAGCGGGAATAACAAATCACCGCCACAAAATTTCGGAAATCATGAGGTCCAGTGTGGGTTTAGTACCGACAACAACTACTATCCCTCTCGAACTCCACACCTACAAGCGAGCATTTTTTTGTTTACAATTACCAGGTAAATTTAATAAAACAAGTTTTGATGTATAACTAAAGTATCTGTATTATCCAAACATTTCACATTGATAAGTACATCATTAAAAAAATAAAAGTATGTAGGTACTAAACGTACAATTTTATACATCCGATAAGCAGTACCGCCAAAACTAAGTCACATCAATTATTATGTCGGCTATCGTGGTCGTTCATAATTATTCGTTAGTTTAACACACGTGACTTATGAACATTAATTAAGTACGCTTACGTATTTAACATATTTTATGTGTAAAGAACATAGTTCTGTTAAAAAACAGATGTATAAATAATAATTGCATCTTCAAGTCGAAATATTAATAAAACATTAAATAAGTAAAAGGGTATCGAAGAGCATCTGAAACATGTGCAAAGTTAAATGATTTTGTAATTGTGACAAGATATAAAATAAATAGGAAAAAGACTAAAAAACTTAATGATCATAATGCACTTACAAAAACTACCTAAGTACATATTTTTTGTTGTTTTTGTGGGGGCAACATTGTGATGAAGATATTATTATGAGAATATCCATTTACTAATTTTTTTTTCCCTACGTCTAAAGAGAGCTCGTAATAAATTAATATATCATATATTTAAGTTTCGATACATTAAATGCTGCATTTTTTTAGCTCAAAATGCATTCTAGACAATCTTAAAATTAACTCATGGCCTACACTTAAATCTAAAAAGGACGGTCGTTTAAAATAAAAAGACAATTGTGATAGCCGGACTTATAGGTATTTTGGAGCAATCTTGAAACGTTTAACCCCTTGCCTTTAAAGTATTTAGTAAAGGTTATCCACAAAATGTATGGATCGTTTATTGCATATAAAACGGAACAGTACAAAGTAGTACCTTCGGGGTTCTATTTTTATTGTACCTGAATTATTGATTTATTATAAACAAACAAGAACAAAATAAAAATCATGGAACATAATTGCTAGAAAATTAAGTCATCAAAAAGAACAGAAAAGATAATAGAAATTGTATCATTGGTTTGATTGGTATGGTTTGGTACCATTTACTCAAAACAATCTATCTCAAAAATTCTCGAAGACATCGACATCGATTATTTCATGTATAATGTTGTACAATTGAACATTCAATTAAGGTTCTGTTTCGCGTAAACTCTAGTTACTAATATATCTTCATCCACATCGACATACAGATGAGCATTAGATTATTAAAATCCCGCAAAACCATGTAATTTGGTCATATTTTGCCATCCACTCACAATATTGACGATGTAACAAACCAATAGAATTAAACAAAGAAGCAGATACCTACCCTTATATTGCCACAATGCAAATGAATAAAACCTGTTCACGAATTACAAAAAATTACATGATTTATCACTTATAAGCATGATTGTTACACTATTCTTGTCACCTGTATAGAATTCAAAGATTGTGGCCTAAAAACTATCTGAATACGTCTTTTACATCTTGTAATAGTAACCTACGACTTATACCGAGTAATACAGATTAGAAAACCCAGTTTGTTATACATTTATATCATATAAAATATAACAAGCTGCAATGGAGTCACTCAGTACAAGTAGTGAACAATTTCATATGTAAATTTCAATATGTAGCAAGCTTAAAAAAATTGGTTGCCTGTAAAGTCGGTATACGGGCGAAAGTTTTACGTGACAACGACTTTGAGTGGTAAAATAATAACCATGCCCGAGTGGAAGGGACGCGTGCCTCTCACTCGCTCTCATTGTGAGCGCATAACGTGAGCGGAGCGTAACGCAGTTTCTTGAAGTGTCACCCGGCAAACCAATTTATAAGACGTTGTCACGTCAAAATATTTGAATTCTATAATACAACATAGGAAAAGACGATCATGAAACTACGAGTATAACTTAGCAATTCGAGCACTAACCAGCTATTAAGCATAAAAAGATAAGTTTTAAGTCGAGTAATTCCTGGGGAATATGCACAAAACTTTTTTATTTAGAAATAACAAACACTTTACTGAATCATTTGCAAAAATGGCTTAGTAAGTGTATGGTCTACGACCCGTTCTGGAAATCGCTGGTTATTTTCAATCAGTCACCAGATTAAAAATTATAAAAAAAATAATTTATGAATGTGACGCTTATGACTATTAATATTATTTTACACTCGGATCACCATCCCACAATAAGGGGTCAATAATATCTCACAACACTTTTGCAATCGCTAAATTTGTAATTTTTTTTTTCACGAAACAACTGACCAGTATCTAAGCAAAGTACGAATGCCTACTACGTGTCCGTATACTACGAAAATCCGCAGGTTAGCCATTTGAGAGCTTACCTCATATAAAACACTATTTGGCTTAATTAGTATATTATATTAAGGTTTTTGTACGAAGAGGAAGATGAAAGAAAAAAGACGAAGATTAAAAGCTCGCTGATTAGCTGAAATCAACTGTATATTTTTGACAAATTAACCTCGACGACGACGTTTTATGACGTAGTGTGTTTTAGTGCTGTCAGGGTCACTATTTTTTTTTTATTATATCGATGAATTGTACCGAAAGAACTACACTTGAGTACTCGGTGGTTTCAAATCATATTTTCCAATGCAAATTAACTGGCTAGTGTACATGAATGATTGTTCTTTATCTAAACAAGGTTACAAGAAAGGCTGCGTGTCTTAAAATAATACAATTTTTAAAATTTCTAGATGCCGATTGCAATACTATTTCTAATACTTTGAGTAAATGAGAATAGTATGAGACCTATTTGATATCCTAAATATATTACAAATACATAATGTATATATGCACATTGCTATAATACAAACTGGACGATAATTTGGCCACTTGTCTTTTAATAATTAATCATAATAATTCAGACAAATATTACCAAAGCTTCATACAATATTGCAAAATAGTGTTTAACACTTAGAATATAGATTGCACAGTACGTTTATCATCCTGAAGTTGGACTGTTTATATTTGTGTAAAAATAAAATATTAATCAAAGATTTTTCGACTAATTTCAATAGCTGACACGTGTATCGGAATTGAAGTGTACCAAAGTCCCAACTGTCTCGATAAAGAGTTCCGATGTCAGATTTCGGTGTGATAATCCGTACTGTGATACAGTTAAATTTATGAAGAAATATACATTTAAAATGCATATGTTTATAATGTGAGATTATATTAGATCTGAACACTTTGTTAAAAACACTTAGTAAGAGTTTTAAATATAATAAAGTTTACATAAATAAAAGGTTTTTACATAAGTTGTATGTAATTATAATAAACATTTCCTTATAATGTATAGCATAATAACTAATTACTTTTCGATTCGGTTAGATTAACACCAGATATTGCATATTTTACAAGCGAACAAAACAGCCTGCGTACACCACAGTGGAGGAGAGTAAATATGTATAAATAAACAATTTGTATTAAGTAGTAAAGAAATAGTTTTGTTTAGACACATTTCTCATCTGTGGTTTAGTGAACACAGGTCTTTAAATTAGGTCGGGGTTGTGCTTATACCTTACAAACGTACGGTAAAAATGATTCCTTGATTGATAAAACGATATGAAAAATATCAAACATGTTGAGTGTGGATAGTACAGTGCATTGTAAACAAAATTGATAGGTATATCACACAAACAAGTACTTATTACTTGCGATTTAAACATTATTCGGTTGTTTTATCGCATAGTACTTCTATATTTTGTACCAAAATGCCACCTTAAGATAATGGACACGAAACTTGAACAAAATGGAGTAGTGTTAAAGACACATTACCGTATATTACGGTGAGATGAACTATTACGATAAAACATAAAAATTAATTCTATGTTACTTATGCTTACGTTGATCTACACACCCGTATCAGTGCCTTACAAGGTTCGCTTGCTTACGCAAAGGTACGATTTCCACATAAGTAGACACTTAGCATGTAGGTACTTACGTCGAATTTTTTTTTATGATATTTATTATTGTTCATCTGATTAAGACTAGGTGTTCTTTAGGTATTCCTTTTCAATGGTGGATAAAATTTAAAACTTAAGTACAAACGTGCACGTGTACGTGCGTCCAAAGTATACTCCAAAAATACATCATTACCTGTACCTGATGTAGTTGACACATAAAGAGGTGCAATCTTTTGTCCGACACTGACGCGACGTGATTGTGTAGATAACGCCTTAGATACTTAGTAGTGCAACTTTAACACAGCTCATTATTGGATTTAGGGGGACATTGGGACTAGCCTAAGCTCGAGAATGATCTCGTTCGTTCGAGTTGAGTTTACGCTACCGATGGCCTGCCATCCAGCATTTTGTCGCTTTCCTCCGCACTGCTTAGACTGAAAAGAAAATAATCATGTATTTAACGGTTCTGTGAACAACAAATCCTAAATGCTTAGAATCATAATCATTTTTCCCAGATATTTTTGATGTTAAAATATATTTATAGAACCTTCAAGTTAAAGACGTCATCTTTCGAACTTGTCTTAAAAATGTTATCTTAGATCTCTAAATGAAATTAGGTAAAGACCGAATGCTTATCATCATAATATATGAAAAACATTTATTTATTTATTTTAAAACATACATTGCTTTTACAGATTTACTCCAATACAACAATGTAGTGAATTGATACAATAAAATAACTCCGTTCAAGACAAACACGGCAGTGTCACCCTTTGACATTCCGCCAATGTACATATAAAAATATCTGTCTGTTGAGACCTTGTTCAAAATATTTAACGCTCTTACAAGATGAGCAAACTGCAGAAGATTTGTTCGAGCCACAGGGACGTCAAATGTTCTCCCCCTTGGCGCCTGCCGCAGCCTAGTGTTTGAAACAAGCAATCCCAACGATTCCAATACCTGAGAATTATTCAATTTACCGCGGAAAATTAAAAACCATATTTAGCTAAGGTTAGATTGCGTCTCACCTCCTCACTTCAAGCTTGTAGTATCCAACCATTTCTATAACAAAGAGGGTTGGATACATAAGTGGGTAGAAAGGTACCTCATATTGTTTAAGGTAAAGGTACCGGGTAAATTTATTTTGTATTTTTTCCACCATGGAAAGTATTTAGTTTCATAGGAATTCCAAATGATAGCACTCGTCTATATCCAATTAATCATATATCAAAGTTTGTATTTTTTTTTTAATATTTACAACACGTTTACGACAAGCAACTGCACGTCACGGAGCTAGGACTCATGAAGTAAACAAGAGAAGACAATGGCATGAACATTAACATCTTGCGCCGGCGCACAAGGAGCGCTGTTAACATAACAATAGCCACGTGATGTAGGTACCCCCGTGCGGTAGTTTCAGTAAACATAACATGTTATTTTGTAACATTTTAGCAAAGAAGTGGATAGCAGCAGTATGAAGTTTATATAGCTAAATGGGAACTTAGTAGATATTTACCTATCATTATATTCGGAAAACACATTTGTGTAGCCAAAAACTTTAAAAATAACAAATAGGAACTAGAATTTGCTTTTGTATTTATGTCGTATCGACGAATAACGAATATATAACGAATCATTTGATACGTTGAGAGGCTGTAAGATAAGATTACCGTTACAAATACATTTCACTTTTAGTACAAGCAATAACTAAAAGGTCTAGCAGTCTACTGATTTACAGGTGTGCTTAACAAAGAAGTCAGTGACCATTCAAGTGAGTCATTTTAAATACTACGCAACATTAGTCGATAGTAACAAAAGCAAGTAGTGTCATTCATTAATCATTACATTATACCAAGTTGGACTTATGTATTAGCATGACGGTATTAGTTGCCCTAACGAGTCAGATATGTATCTTTGTGCCATATGTTTGAGGAGTATCACCAGTTACATAACTTGTTTTTTTAATGCGATATAAGGCTGTTAAGCTTTACTGTAATTCGCTATGATAAGTATGTCACAATATGTGCTTCTTTCTTTAAATTTACGGCCATATTTGAAATAGGTGCCATGCTGAATAATCAAATCACAGAGGAAAGAGCGGAGAGGCTGATACTAAAAATTTAAGGCCACTATTTTTTAATGTCATTAATTACGAACTTACGCTAAAGCATGTACCTATCAGTAAATATTGCTGAAATTATTACACCATAAACATAATAATGAATTAAATTGTACTATTAATATACTTATCGCTGATAATTTATAATAATAGCATTTAGGTACTTTGTTTTAATGAAAACAGTAATTTACAGTACAAGTGTGACCCCTGTCACCAAGAACAGGTCCAGGGCCTGTCGGGTCCGAAATTACTCGAGAATCCCCGGGTAAGGTTTACCCGGGATTACACAAAATTGTATAAATATTTTATTTTTTTTACTCCTGTAGTACTTATTAAAAAGATAACATGAGTACCTAATATGTACTCTATCGTTCAAGGAGCAATAATGCGCCCCTTTGTTGCTTGTGTCTGGAATATATGAACGACTGTAGCAGTCGTTACTTAAATAACGGGTTACTCATACTAGTTTATGTAGAAAACGGTCTGACGTATAAACTAGCTACGTAATAGTTGATAACAAATTAATAACATGATAAAAACTTACGGTTACATAAATCAAATCAATCTTCGCCGTATTCGTTAAAAATCACATGCTTCAAATCACGTGCATAATCATATAACTTGATCATTATTGCCGGTGTTAATAATCAGAATTATCTGATATTTCTAGACTTGAACTGTGTTTTTAATGCATTGAATTTATGGAGACCACAACTTGTTGTCTATTTACTGTCAGAATAGAAAGTCGTTGAACAGATACCAGTTAAGAATTTGCTGTAGCGCTTATTTAATTTTGATAATAATTTATTTGCTCTTCCTACGTTTAGTGTAGACTATAAGGCTTTAGTGCTCGGGGCTATGTTTGGCTGGACTACTGTACACTGTACAGGGCCCCATATTCTACAACTCCAGACGTTGGCAAACGATTATTTATAATTTAATTATGCATGTCATGGTTAAAACTTCGCCAATAGTACTTACCAATCCTTATTGTCCATAAGATTGCGCATTTCGTCGTCAGGCGCTGGCGGTGCGTCACGGACAGGTGCGTACTGTGCGGCCACCAAGGGATCCGTGGATGGATTAAGCGCTGTGAGAGCCGCTGCTCCGCTGGCAGGAGCTTCCTTACCGCCGCCAAGCCTCGACCAGGCCCAACCACCTACACCTAGGACAAAAATACGTAGCATTTAACAACGAGACTACTTTTGCGGTATCAAAGAACCATGGCCTAATTTTTTGTTGTTTTTAAATTAGTCATAAAAACTCTGATTACTGCTGAAAAGTCCTGACGTTTCACTGCGGCGCGGTCTTTGATTCTTTTAAAATAATAATATAAAAAATATTAAGCCCTTCGGCGGCATTCATGTATTTATCTAATTTATTAGCACTGGTGGAAAGTAAACATATGTAGTAATATCAGAAACACATCTTAGATAAAGGGACTTCGCTAATGTGACGGACGAGTTACCTTGAATATTCACTTCGCCCATAGCCGCGCTGAATGGAAGCGGAATATGCATTGTACATTATATTTAGTATTAGCTATACGATGAAATCGTGTTTAGAATATGCGTTCTCTTTATCAAGTAATACCATTCATAATTATCTTCTTGCAATGGTTAGGGTTTGAATTAATTATCCATACAAAACTTGTTATTCAAATGGTAGGTATGTTTATGTAGTAATACGTAAAAAAATTATGTACTGGAGTAACCAATTTCAAATTAATTTAATGATGTTATAATATCGCTTTGTGGCGTCATTTTAGTATGTTACATCAAGGTTATATTTTAAATTAGTACCTACGCCATACCTACAAAATTTTCAAGAATGTCATCTACTATTATTGCACGTGAGCTATAATTATAATATCAATACTCACGTGGTGTCTGTGAAATTGACGAAATATCTTCACTGCGGGAAGTATAAAATACTCTTCTATGAGCAGATAAAGCCTGAACTAAATTCTTTAGAAATATGGTTATCGTCACGTTAGCTTACTAATAATTATTTGGGAAAGACAAACTACACGTATAAAGCTACAATCCAAATATTCTTGTTTGTCTGTCTGCTAATTGAAAATGTTGCTGGGTTATAGCACCGCTTTCAAATAAATACATACACAAAAAAAACTTTTCGAAAAAACCCCAATAATTCAATAAATATAATTCCATATGTGATGATTCGATGACTCTTGTTTTTTTCATTACAGACATAACCTACAGATCTAACGTAACATACAGGTTTTTGTTCACCCACTCACTTTTCACACACTTCTAATCGTCCGAATCACTTGAAAGTTTACACACACAGCATATATACAATACAATAATTTTTAAAATATTTTCCAGAAACTGTAATCGCTTTGGTGCATTTTAGCGATTACTACGGGGCTTCACGAGAAAAAAGAGGGTTTATCCATCTAGTTCTTCTACAAGTTTTACGATGGAACAAAATGGACAAAAAAATCCAGACAGTTCTACTGCTCACCAGGATAGAACAGAATAAACTAAAAACAACCAGACAGTTCTTACTGCTCACCACGATAGAACAGAATGTACAAAAAATATCCAGATAGTTCAATTGTTCTACGACATGACGATATCAACATACGTTTACAGATTAATCCAAAAAAGACAGGCTGAATTTATACTCAATAGTGAAATTCAGACAGTTTTAAAGTGGAATACATGTTCCGGATTGAGTTCAATTTAAATCGTTTGCAGCTTTTAGAAAGTTTCCTTCGTAAAAATATTGGTAAATTAAATGCCACCTATCAATCCTATGGGATGAAGAAACCAACTACAAAGACAAAGTTAAACGTGGGGCTTTGTTATCGTGATTTTCGCTTACTTTTCACGATTCATACTAACATAACTAATTGAAACTAGCTCCTGTAAACAGTTACTGCACTAAAGGAAAATGCTCTGTCTGCAGAGAGCTTATTAAAATTATTGTGAATAACACAAATAATTATCCTATATGTATAACCGGCAGCCCTTAACACCGTAGTAGCTGTGGAAGTGACTGTTTTAATTACACCACTGCCTCATTAGTCCAATACGTGCAAAATCTTTGAGTTGAACCTAATCCAAGGAAGTATGTGTGAATTACATACAATAATATAAAGATATTCCCTATAACATTCAGACTAAAGTGCATAATCGATACTATCGTCTAAGCAATCTTTCCGTGTAGCTTATCTTTCCTATGTAAAGGTCAGAACAGGCGGGCCCGGAATATTATCTAGCTGGACACAAAGGAAAATGGACAGTGAAAGTACTCAAAAGTTAGTAGTAGATTAATTAGGGCTTGAATGCAAAAATATAATTTTATTTATTTTTAGTTTAATTATGTAAGCTATGCTATTTACTTATTTATAAGTAAGTACCACATTTTTCTTAAATTTATAATTACTTAATTAATATAGAGATTGATGAAAGCTTGGAGAAAAAAACCGGCCAACTGCGAGTCGGACTCGCGCATGAAGGGTTCCGCACCATCGTACAAGATTTGACTGTGAGCATTTCAAGCGTTTACTTGTTGTCATTATTAAGATCAAGCAAAAAAGCCAAAATAACTCGATTCTAGTAGGGGAGCCCCCTTTAATTTTTAATTTATTTTTATTATTTGTTGTTATAGCACCAACATAAATACATATTCTGTGAAAATTTCAACTATTACGGATACTACCTATTACGGATCATGAGATATAGCCCCCTGACAGACAGACGGACGGACAGCGGAGGCTTAGTAATAGAGTCCCGTGGTCCCTTCGGGTACGGAACCCTAAAAATAGCCTACATACATAATAATAATTGAGTATTATCTTACATATTTATAGACAATGCCTATAAATAAAACATCATGCGGAACGTGTTGACAGTACTTAACGAGGACTGGCTAGTAAAGGGTATTTATTACGCTAATAAAACAGATATGTTATCCTTTAAATGTGATTGTAAAACTTCATATAAATGTAAATCTACCTAACAACGGTATTAAGAGGAAGCCTAACACATATTTTCTATTTGATTTTCTCAATAAATTTCTTCACTACATATTATAAAAACAAAGTCCCCCGCCGCGTCTGTCTGTCTGTTCGCGATAAACTGAAAAACTAGTGCACGGATTTTCATGCGGTTTTCACTCATAGACAGAGTGATTCATGAGGAAGGTTTAGATGTATAATTTGTATCCGTGCGAAGCCGTTGCTAGTTAAATGTATAAAATACATTTCTTCAAATTCTTCTCTCTTCTACAAATTCTTGAATAATTAAAAAAATCCCAAAGTTACCTAGTCTATCTTGGTGAGAGAGCGAGAGAGACATTGACGTAGGTACAAGGTTGCCAATCATACTGTCAAAAACACTATTATACTTTCTTTCGCTCTTTAATATTGTTTACGTTTTCATCGTTTTTATCGTCGGTGGATCTGGAGCCAGAAAATCTCTATACAAAGTAAACTCAATATTGATATATTTATGTACTTAAATAACTAATATTCAGAATTAATACAAATCCAAGTTGACTATTTATGAAAAAACATCAGAGAACAATTTTTTCTTGATATGAATACCGACCAAAAATGAAGTCATTTATTCATTAGTGAACACGTCACTAGCATTTAATATTTTTTTCTAAAATAGTCTCGTATTTAGTATTTACTTTCTGTTACCGCCAATTCCGACGCCACGAAAATAGTGTTTCTGTAATTAATACCAAGTGGCGGGATTATAGAAAAAGAGCTTCTAGTAATTTGATAAAAAATTTGCTCCTCATTTATTTTAATTAAATTTGTGCGTGAAGCTCCAAAAATATGTTTCTAAACTTCAAAAAATCAATGTACCTACTGTTTATTTTCTAAAACACTGTTTTTTCAACACTCCGACCTCAATATACTGTATTTCTCATACATAGAGTTGGCAACCCTATTGACGTATGAAGCATTTTTTTTTAATCGCAGATTTCTCAGCCGATATTTATCATCTTAGATACAGGCAGATTTTAGAAGTACGAGTACATCTAGGTATCCAGCAGACCACGTTTACATAGCACCTCAAAGCTTAGTTTTTATGCCTTAGGCACAACGTCTAAATGCGAATACAGCAAACTTCATTTACAAGATTGTACACAATCATACATACAGTAAGAAAAACAAAAAATATTTGTTTATTGAGGACGCTCTTTGACGATTTCGAAGATCGGCGCGAAAATTAAGTTCATGGTGATAGGAATCTTGTGCGTAGTTTATCGTATTACGAGCTGGTACTGTTTCATTATGACGTACATGCTTAATGTTTACAAGTTAGTTTCAGTACATACCTGCGAACAGCAACCCAAGGAAAAGGATGACCCCTCCTGCGACGAGTGTGCCGATGCCGTTATCAGCGCCGTCGGGTGTCGGTGTCGGCGGCGCGTTCGAATATTGCACGCCACCCGCGATCAACAGCGCCAGACCTGTCGAAATAAACATACACACATGAGCATCATGCTTTATCTCTGTAGAGATATATTGTCTAGGGATATATAAATAAAGTTTTTTTTTTAGGTGCACATATCGGTTAGTATCCAAACTAAGGCTAAACAAAGTATAGTAAAAATGGATAATATAATTATTAAAAGTAACTTCTTTTAAACAATGTTATATAAAATGTACGAACATACGTTTAATCTACGTATTCATACTTATTAGATCAGTCACAGGCGTCATGTTCTATCCGCATGTTTTCCCGCACATTACAAATTACACAATATACCTAGTGCCTAACATACCCGCCACAAAAAGTCCCAATTGTTAACACTAACAAAACCACAAACCGCATAAGTATAATTGTACAATTGATTTATTTATTTATAAGTACAGCTACATGATAATGTACCTATAACAAATACGTAACTTATTGTGTAACATTATTATCATCTCAAACCACGGGACGTCCACTCCTGAACATAACACTCTGACTAAGACCTCCTCGAAGAGCGGTATTGCGCAGCCTTGCAATCTTGTACAAAATCAAAGTATGTTTTTTTAATCGCGTCCTCGGACAAATCCTATAAAAAGTAACACTACAAACTAAACACAATGTTGGTTCAGATTTGAACGGATTCAGAGTTGAACTGTAATAAATATTAACAATCGCAAACTAAGTATTAATATTTGTGTAGATGCTAAGCCAGAGTAGAGAATTGGCCGGTCTTGAGGTGCATTCTCAGACCAACCACAAGATGATGATAAAATTAATTGTGAATTAACACAGGCGTAGGTCCTGCTAATGCTGGTGGTGTAAGCATTTACAGGTTTATTGTACACACGTAATGCTCGTAAAGCTTTTAATGAATCCCACGCTTCCAATTAATAAGATGTTAATTTTTAATGGAAGAATACTAGTTGCAGCCCGTTGTGATACCTTGCATATTCTGTTCAAACATTGTGAAATTACACATTGTTCTTCTTAGAAGCATCATTAACTTTTGTAACAATTGTAGCGATAACAAAACCAAACAAATAATAATAGACTTAACCGACATAATAAAACTAATAACAATACACCTTACATCAACAGTATGGAAAACAAGGAAAGCGCAGTTTAAACAGTGCTCGCAATCGCACAATATTAGGCAAACGGAACGATGAGTGATTGTCATTATACCTTCTAATTCTGTTCTGTTCAGAGAATCAAAGAAATTGTGTCCAAGTGCACAAGATTGCAAAATCTGACATTTTAAGGGTATTATTTACGGCCACAAGAAGTTTGAGTGCAGGAGTGCAGTCTTTTCACTCCGAAGTCTTATGACATCACTAACAGCGAGCTTGCAACATTCAAACTAGTGCTCATTTGAGTTGTAATGTCACTATGTTGAATTTAGTTGAAATTATTGTTTTTAATAGTGAATCTTTGAAAATTTATATCTCGTAAACGTGAAGCTTTGCGCTATTTAACATTTCTTTTTTGAATTGTTGCCAACCGTCGATTTTTAGGCGCTTTGTGTGAACTCGGTTTTTTTTTAAACGGATAGTAATAGGGATACACTCTATATGTATAAATAATATAAATATCTTCCTTCCCCTTCGAAATATGAAGTACTTAAGCCAACCCACAACTTCAGCTTGTTATGCGTTTAACGCTACATTCTGACTGGTCTCATTATTATAATTAAAGTACTAAGTATCTTGCACAAAATTGGTAGCTAGTAAATTAATACTGGTAGCTAGTATGCGAGCCAAATAAAACTACGCGGTTGGCATCTTATTCAATGGAGCTCAGCATGTTTTTACTTTTATTAAGTTCAAATCGCTTAATTGAATGCACAAGCGCTAAAACATTATTTATAATAAATTTATTTATACACTAGTAAGTCTAAGAATTTAAGAGGTTTAAGAATATTTTTATCGTATTGAAATCAAATTGTTACATTTAACTTTTGATTGGCCGAGCAGTGTTTATCATTTTAGGTCTGGCCGATTTGGTTTTCGTTCATCTGTATTTTATCGTATTTTTAAATTGTTCTTGATGAAACTTGGTATTCTGGTTCCTTGGCATTATTTATTTTACAAACGATTTTAAGTTAGAGGGCTCGAACTGCCCGGCAATAGCCAGTTCGAGTTACAGTTATGCGACCCTCACCGACTTTTCGAGCTATTGCTTACCCTCCCCAATATCTTATTATTTCCATTGCCTTTCCTTCTTGCCTATCTCACCTTTTTTTTTATGGTATAGGGGGCAAACGAGCAGACGGGTCACCTGATGGTAAATGACTACCGCCGCCCATGGGCACCTGTAACTCAAGAGTCACAAGTGCGTTGCCGCCCTTTAAGGTGGGAATAGGGGAAGAGCGGGAAGACAGGAGAGAGGGATTAGAGGGGAGGAGAGGGGGGAGAGGGGAAGGACGGGAATAGGAGAAAGGGCAGGGTTAGGGCCTCCGGTAACCTCACTCACGCGGCGAAAAGCAATACAATCATTGTTTCACGGCCGGTTTTCTGTAAGGCCGTGGTATCGAGCGGAGTCGAGCCGGCCCATACGTGCCGAAGCATGGCTCTCCCACGTCCTTTTCTCTATACTCCTAATTTTTCAATCTTTAATTCCCAAAGTATCCGGTTGGCGGCAATAGGCTTGCCTCCTTCTACTTGAGTAGGACCAAATCGTCGTCGTCGTAGAATAGCGAAGATTTGATTTTTTAGTAACTTTACTTTAATATTTTGAAAACGGCTTGTGTTACGGAAATCTGAAAATGTTACTGTGTGTATGAGCTTTGAAAAATGATTAGTTTTATGATAAAGTATAATGTTTTCTAATGGCTTATGTCAAAAACAAAAATTGTCAAAAAATCGAATCCGCCGTTTTTATTGAAATTATAATTGCAGCAAAATGTGGGTATTTAATACGCCTCTGCCAACCCTTTTAGGGATACAGGCGGAAGTGTATGTATGCATATTTACACATTTTTTATGTAAATCGCAATTTTTTCATAAGTATTAAGTAAAATATGTAAGTAAGAAGAAAGGGTTGACTTGACTAAGTCAATAGTTTCGGCTGATAATGGCAATCGAATTTACTTTTAATGTTAAACTGATAATACACGGTCTGTTATCAGTTTAACAACTGTTTTTTCGGGAAGAAGGATAATAAGGGCGGTCGCGAGTCACGTGCGAGTTCTTTTATACCTCGGTACCTAATCGTTGGACAACAGTACATAATCAAAGTAAATAACATATTACCAATACCTATAACTGGTGGAAAATATAGGAAAGACAGAAGACCCTATGTGGTTTTGTTTTTCACATTACACCCCAAAATCTTCAAATATGCAAACAACATATAATTTTGTATAATAGCTTTCAGACGTGTTATCGACCTCAGGTCCATTAAACGAATAAGGAAATAGGAATATAATAATAAACTAACTATCAGTAACCTATTGTGTTGATCGATCGTGTAAGTACCTACCACTTGTTTATCAGTTAGTTGTATTGTAATCACTGTTGATGTGATTCATCTACACAAGTAACTACACTATAACAGACGTAGTAACTATTTAGTAATCTGTGACGAGAGTAACTAGTTTATCATTACAGGTTTAAAAAAAATCGAAAGGTCAATGTACCTGTTATTTCAAGTACAGGGCATGAATCATGTTCATGATTGTATCACAATTATAATTATCTAAGTACAGAGAATATGATTGACACTGATAATAATGTTCTTTGTGTACCGATTTGTTCTTCGATTTTTTGCTGTCTTATGGAAGTAACAGCACAGAATACATAATAGTACCAGTAGTAACAGCAGTAAGTACAATACTCCTCAAGTATTATGTTCTTCGCGCTTCTTTTTCTTTATGATAATGGAAATTATATAGTCGTATTCACGTACATTTAACCACCGGGGTCTTGCACAAAACTAGAATAGATTAGCTCTAGCTACTGTATACATTACACTCGTCAAACGAACGAATGTGGTTTTGGTCAAATTAAATTTGAATAAGTTCGATTGCGGTCCATATTTATCACGTCATACATAATTAATTAACCAAGTAAATTTCAGTGATTTTATTTATCTCTAACTTACATCTCAGGTATATCATATAACATTCATCACGTATATGAGAAACAAGTGGTGGCGTGTTTCGACTACTAATTAAAGGTCACATGGACTATTTAGTGAAACGAAACAAAAACACCGCACCACAATTTATCGATATGTATATTCGATTTATCGATATGTATATTTGATTAAAACTCCTACTATGTACAAATCATGTAAATGAACTCCTTGATTCATTTTGTAACAGACAGTCAAATATAATTACTGTTATTCGATACTAGGGACATACATTCCGTACTAGGTGTGGTGGATACCCAGCAGTGGGACCAGGGCTATCGATCGTTTGATGTCATATTCAAGGTAACAAGTCAAACAACCACGCTTACAGCTTACCCTACACGTCACGTCTAGTTTACGATATGGTGGAAATCTAAAGGGAAACGGTATTTAAATCTCAAAAAAGATACATTCGATAATATGCACACACAAACAGTACACAAAGCACTGATAGCTGTATACAATACTTTTACCTTACTTCTAATAATTACTCTGTGTACATGGTGGTAATGTTTAATAAAATTAATTCAAAATGAAATTGAAAATGAAAATTAATTTAGCCGCGATCTACAGGAAAAAGGTGCTGTCCATTTTCGTGAAGGAATCTGGCATGCCTTACTTCCTACAATAGCAAACATTGAAATACATACCTATATATATTTTTAAAAGTAATGAACAGGAACCATTCATATAGTAATTAAATGACCTAATACTTAGCTGATATTTATACTGGGCAAGGGTTGAAAGAAAATGAATACACAGTATTCGTTACAATAACAAACTGGGAGGGAAGTGAATGAAATTGATCATGCTCCCGTGTACAGCACCGAATGGAAACATTTATCACTCTCATGAGAATCAAGACAAATAACTAAATATCATTCTTTTAGCGCAATGTTACGTTTAATACTCGCATGTGCATATTTATATACTAGCTGCACCCTAAGTCCCGATGCCGTGGGAATATTGGGATTAAAAGAAAAATAGCCTATGTGTTCCAGGTCTCCAGCTATCTACATACCAAGTTTCATCGCAATCAGTTAGTTAGTTTTTGTGTGAAAGAGTAACAAACATACATACATCCTCACAAACATCCACGTTTATAATATTAGTAGGACTTTGCGCGGAACCCTAATTCTTTTTTCCAAAATAAAACTCGTCTTAGTTACTCGTTATAACACCAGCTACCTGCTAGTGAAAGACCCGTGGAGATCGGTTATTATGACATCACAAACAGAAACTTCAATTTTTTTATTTGTTTATATAAATAGAATGTGCGAAGGTCCAGAGTAAGGCTGCGTTTCCACCAGAGACGTGCGAGGATGCGTAGCGAGGGATGTGTTTGTTAAGAACCAATAGATTCATTTACCTAGCCTCGCTCAGCGCAGCTCTTGTGGAAACTGTTTTGAACGTACAAAACAAGCGAGGGATGGGTGCGATGGATGCGTGCGGGGATATGTGCGAGAGATGTGTGCGAGAGATGTGTGCGAGGGATGTGTGCTAAACGGTGTTTGTTAGAGGTCGATGTGTATTGTACATATCCTCGTACCGCTCATTGGCGCACCGTTTCACAGTGTCGCTGCGCATCCTCGCACCGCTCAGCGGCCTAGCACATCTCTGGTGGAAACCCTCACATCGTTTCACAGCTTTGTTACGCATCCTCGCATCGTTCAGCTACCTCGCACATCTCTGATGGAAACGCAGCCTAAACGTGTAGTAATTTACATTATCAACCAGCTCATTTACTCTAATCAAACCGTTGTCTTTAAAATGTTATCTGCCTGAAGCTGAACGTAATGGTCCTTTACTATAGGTACACTGTCACAATGTAGTGGATTAGTTAAAATTTTAGTTTTGAACGTGTGTATTAGCTGTTCAAGCAAAATTAAATTAAATCCTAAAAATATTTTATTTTGTTATCTCTCTAAGGAACATTGGTGTCAGCGGTAGTAACCCAATTTAGTTCAGTTTACCTACCTAAATATTTCTGCTATTTTTTTCCGACAACCGTATATTTGGATCGTATATATCATAAAAACACTGGCTAGGTTAGTTATAAATTAGCAAAGAGTAAAATCTTAACACAGTATAAATTTAACTTTGAAGTAAGTTGATATTATAAAACATGTCTAAGGAACTAGATCACCTTGACAACCTGTGTTCAACGGATTCTACATAATCATATAATCGAATAGTCGTTGACAACTTTTTTTATATCACTAAAGTAGTAAACTAATACATTCTACATGTCTGGTAACAATGTCAAACTAATGATAAAAGTAAGCGTAGAAGTCGTAAGTTTATGTATATGTAAAACCATATTTACTATATTGACTCTAAGATCGCGCTGTAGATTGTTACGTGAATTTCACGAAAACGTAACGTAACTAGTTACTTTAAGGCGTCCCTAGTTTTGAGAATGCATGATGTTCGTAGCTAGTTTTAGTGAGCGGCTACTTAGTACTAGCTACGTTACCTGTCTCAAGTCTAAGCTAAGGTTTTGTGGTTATACAGTTTCATCAGTAAGCGTCTAAATCAAATTACTGACATGGGACTGACTGACTTAAACTAACAAAATATTATAAGTTCATAGAAATTAAACGGATGGCATTTGAAATTACAACCGCTCGAAATAAAATCTACGATTTCGATTCTTCCAACCAAAACTTAAAATAGTATAAGCAAATAATCACTGAGCCATTAAAATAACTCAAGACTACACGAATACAAGGTCAGTAAGTCAGTATATTACTAAGTCAAATAATTTGTGACAAGAATTAAGTAACGGCTGCACTAAAAATACGATTACGTTGTGAAGGGTCATGGTCTTATCATCTCTAACCTTAATACTTTATTTTTAGGTACTTTATCAAAGACAATGAAAAAAAATGCATTATTACTACTCTGATTGCAAATTACACTTCTGATTATATTATTAAATAAAATAATCTTATTTTTAACGACCAATGCAAAAACGACGGCGTGTTATAAGTTTTACGTGTCTGTGTGTGTGTGTGTCTGTCTGTGGCACCGTAGCTCCCGAACAGATGAACCGATTTTGTTTTTGTTTTTTTTTGTTTGAAAGGTGAATTAGTCGGGAGTATTCTTAGATATAATTCAAGAAAATCTGTGCAGCCGTTCGAAGATCATCAGCTCTTTTCTAATAGTTGAAGGGATTTTCCGACTCGAAAATCCAAAATCCGGGTTTTTAAATTGTAAATTTATAGTTATTCTAGCGACAAGTGCCGTCCCTTGAATTACAGAATAAACGGATATCAGGTACCCAGCCAAAATTTTCTACCCAGTCGGATACCGGACAGTAAGCCAGTATCCCGCCGGATACCGGATATTGAATTTATATACTTTATTTAATCGCAGTATTTTCATTTACAACAAAATTATTAGTACTTGTAATAGTAATAAGGTAAATTATGATGAACGAATACTATTTTCTCTGCATTGAGTGCAAACAAGCGCCTTCGTTTGTCTTTATAGACAAGGCCACTTAAGAAAAAGTCTTCCGCCGTATACCTACACTGATGCACAGTCCATCTTTCATATATATAAGATCTGACAAACTTGGCAAGTCCGGGTACTGTGTTGCTTTAGCTAATTCGATTGATTGACACATAGAAGAATTGTAGATATTCGACACCAGAGTGGCTTAAAAGAGGATGCAGTGACGAAAATTGAAAATGCTGCGGAACGAATGACAAAACAAGGAAGACCAACGTGGGAAGGCCGGTAGGGGTTAACCATGCATAACATAAAATGATCAAATTGGTGATGGTTGAAGAAAGGCAGGTCAGAAGTACCCGAATCCGGCGGGCATGTATGACACGTTGTGACAGTAGAGGAACTAAAATCAATTTCATATGAAATTGCGTTTTTTCCCCTAATCGTAATACTGATGCTGTTGTTTTTATTTGCTACCTCATTAAAGCAATCGCTGATCGTGTTGTAAGTTTCGCGAGATACATCTGACTCTGTCTCCTTATCTTACTTTGTGTTTATTCGTCGCAAAATATTTTTATAAATTCAAATAGAATCGTCTGTGGACCTCTTTTAGTTTCAACAACCTTCGCAAATTTTGCCTTAAATCTTGCGTCGAGTAGTTAGACGTTAGTATATTAAGTTTATGAGTTAGACTTAAAGAGTTGAAACGGCTTTCAAATTCATCTTTTCAGGAGGGCCTCATGAGTGGTAAATCAGGGGTTCTTTGCCCAGTTTCAACTTGATTTTTTGAAGGCAGCAGTGTATTGCTGGCTTAAAAAAACGACAATGTTCGGACGGATATTCGCCGGCCAGATATCCGGCTTCAAGGTTGGCCGGATATCCGACCAAAAACCACACAACACAAGTTTTCCTAAACTTTTTGTTAGTCCGATAGAAACTTGAGTTATTGTAAGCCTTCATAGGTAGGTTTTATAGTAGTTTACACTTAATTTTTTTACAGAATTAAAGTCCACGGTGGTGTTTATAAAATGCCGAATACAGTAACTAAGTCTAACTTTTTTTTGGGCGTGTAGAAACCCGCTGAGACCGTCCTTCCACCGGGGTTTTCGGTGGGGCGATGTGTCCAAATCGAACCGACTAAAACCACACTGTGTGCGGTACTGCGCTTGAAATGTCTTACACTAACCTTAACATATTTTCCGGGCAATATAAAGTCTAATTTTCCTACTTACCACCTTGTATAATACCTTATCTACCTCTGTGGCTTGCAGTTTTTACCTTTCCTCTAATGTTCCTTTATCGTTTCTTAGATCAGATTTCACATACCGATTTCAGGAACGATTTGATTGATCCTGATCATGGCTCTTTTAGTGAATCTATACACACCTTCCAAGGTGATTATTACATACATGTTGTAACATACATGTTTAGAATAATGTAAATTACAAGTTATAACTAAAAAAAATGGAAATTAAAATCAAGAATTGTCAATTTATAAAAAACAACAAAATTATAATGTAAAATATCACTACATATTATCTGTACCGCGTCTGTCTGTTTGTCCGCAATAAACTCAAAAACTATTGAACGGATTTTCATCATGCGGTTTTCACCAATAGATAGAGCGATTCATGAGGAAGGACTAGGTATGTAATTCGTTAAAGTTTTGTGTAAATTGGTTGAAATATGATGATGATTGTTGAAAATGTCTCTGCTACCCGTGCGAAGCCGAGGCGGGATGTGACTAGGGCTTGGTATTCGAATAACATGTATAGTAATATTCGAATATTTAGATTTTTTCGAATACTACAAATAATGTTTTTATTATTAACATTTATAATAATAATATTTTAAAACATGACAGGAATAACAAAAAAGAAATATATATTTAATTATCACTTCTGGCAACACTAACAACTGTCCGCAACAGACTATTCATTTACATTTAGATCTAACGAAGATTTAGAAATTGCAATGCGTGTAGAGATGGCATCTTATGAGGCTGGAGGTTCAAAAAATTTACATTTAATGAGGGCATATAATGTTTTGTTAACGATTCCTTCAACAAGCGTAGAATCTGAAAGTGTTTTCATCATGTAGGAAGACATGCAGCTACCTTCGTAGTGCCTTAAATGATGACACTCTAGACTGCCTTTCATTTATTTCTCAGGTCATATTATCAAAGCAAGAATCATTGAGTAATAACTTTTTGATACAATTGCTTTTCAATTATAAAGTATTTCTTACCTTTTTCATATTTTAAAATCTAGAAGTCAGATTTTTTAGTTCATAATTTTATTAACCCAAAGAACTGACTAAACAAATGACCGAATCATTATTTTGATAAAAGAAGTTGGTTTTATTGTAATTTTAAAATGTTAACTTTATGTGTATGAATAATAATAGATGAATTTATTTCATTTAATTTATGTAATTGGAAAAAAAATTGTTAATTGATTTAAGAGAGGAATATTTGTTATTATTTTTATTATTAAAGTCTATCTCTTAAGTCTGATAGTGATTTATGTCAATAAATATTTTAAGAAATGATGTTTATAAATATTTACTATTTTCTTTTGAAATTCTACCTAAGTGGCATTGTGCGAATCATGTGCAATATTCAAGTTAAATGACTGCTGTTCCTTACGTAGAAAATATTCGGAATATTCGAAAAATTCGTATTATTCGAATAATTCGAATGGTATTTCTTTAACTATTCAAAATATCCGAATAGTAAAATTGAACGAATACTGCAAGCCCTTGTGACTCGTAAACTATCTAGAAAGTCTTGGTGAAGTTACAAGATAACATTGTTGGTTAAGGATGAACATGAAATACCTAATCAAATTAGCTCTCAATACGTGTCAGTAGGCATTCATCCTAATTTACAGTTTAATGGAAATAGAACGAAATAATTGGGTTTAATTTCCTTTGTTAATGCAGTTCCGGTAATTGCGGACGGTACCTAATTAACAAAATTGAGTACAATAGATCCGCCATTATTGAACTCGTTACATTAGGTAGGTACATTATACATATATATTTTAATAACTTTTGTGGCACGGGCGGTAGAGATTCGACTACAATGTTAGGGGTCGCGGTTTCGATTCCTGCTCTGTAAAAATATTATGGGTATATAATATACTAGCGACCCGCCCCAACTTCGCACGGATGTAATGTAGATACTAATGTGGTGAACAATTATCGTCATATGATTATACAAATTAACAGAAAACAATATTAAACTATACGTATAAACCTTCCTCTTGAATCGCTCTATTCATTGGTGTCAACCGAATGAAAATCCGTTGCGTAGTTTAAAAGATCTAAGCGTATAAACGGCGGAAGCGACTTTATTTTGAGATCAGGAAAAAGTCATATTAGTGTGAACTAAGACTTACACAGAACAGATATTAAGCATATATTATGGGTAAAAAAACATTTGAAAGGGGTATTTTCGTAAACCAAAGGAATCAGGGTGTTTAGTTTCACTGTGAAGCCTTAAATAGTCTCCCCCCTCATTTTATTAAAGGGCCGATTACGTAAAGGATTTCTTTGTTCTTAAAATTAGCACAGCTAAGAGTCGATGACTCACAGTTTCTTTACCTTGCACAAGAGCCAATCGACATTTGGATATTATAAACTGACTAAAAGAAAAAATTCAGAGGTTCGTGACACTTCCGCAAACACGCACGGTGCTATTAAATATAAAGGTAATTGTTACTCACGAGTACTTATTACTATAATATATAAAAGTTATAAGTACGACTGGCTGCTTCAATGAATAAATATTACTGCATCTGTTGGTACTTATGTATTTAATACAAATTGTAGGAAGTGAGAAAAGTGTAGGAATGAATATGTTAACCAAATTATTACTACTGATATGGAGAACATTGACTTTGATTGAACGGCAATTAAACAATAATCACGATCATATTTACTTAGGCGCATTTGAGTAAGGTATAAAATGTAAATAATATAATATGGACTTTAAAAGTTTAGTTTGTCGTTGTTTTCTGTGTGACGAGGTCTAACAGCGTAGGTCGCTGCCCACACAGGAATTAAACTGGCGTCCGAGGCAGATTGCGAAGACAAATTATAACTCAGAAAAACGGTAAAATACAAAAGGATAAATAGAAGAACTGTCTTCGAATAATGTATAATATACACACGCTTGTATGCATTTTGTATTACAAAACTGTAACATTGAATAGGAAGCAGTCAGACGCAAACCGAAGCACTCTACAAAACCGGTTTAAAGTACATTCGACTGCGTCTGGAGTATTGCGAAAATGGGCCACTGCAGCGGAAGTAGTAGGTTAAGGTAGTGGGCAGCTAACGCATTAGTGATTCATTAGAACAGACCGGCTTTCACTCGCTATGGAACTGGAACAATAAACACCCACGCGGTAATCTATAGCTAGTTAGGAACAATTTCATATCCATTTGCATTGTTCTGTATTGTACAAACTGACACCAATCCTATTTCACTGACAACGGTTTAAGTGCAGTTAGCGTATAGAATGAGACTCACCGTTTGAAATATTTTTACTTGGGTAACACTGTCTTGAGGTAAACAATTAACTACTAGACTACATAGAAAATCAGACAACGAGTATGCAAGAGACGCGAAGGACTTTATGGCTGCCTTTTCTTCAGAAAGTTTTAAGTTATTCTCCATGTAATAACAGTAATAATAACTTCTGCCCAAGATTTACTGATAGAGAATAGGTACTTCAAGTTATAAGAAGACTTCGAGTTATATGTTCATTAACCTAGATAAATACTACTCAAAACATAATTCGTTTCGCCAATATCATTTGTATATTATTTTTATGTGTCTTTACTTTATCACTTGACAATTGTTATTAAAATAGAATGAAAACATACAATTAACGGCCATACAACACACAATAGGGGAGACCGGGGATGATTAACCACATTTCAATTTAAACACTTTATTATAAAAACCAATACATCTGATAGATACACTATTTAACTTTAGAAAAAAGTTACAAACAGCTCGCAATTAATTTGATTTATTTTACGCAATTAAATGATATAGTGTATAAGCTTGATCTCGTAGAAATTGAAATACGAGTCAACTTACCCGGCCTGGGGTAAGTTGACCTATAGAGTGGTGCACCCAATTTTGCATTGTATTATACTTCATTTCGCTCTTCAATACTATTTACTTATTCATTAAAAAAAGTATTCCAAATACTATTTTTATCGTTGGTGGATCTGGAGCCAGAAAATCTATTTACAAAATAAACTCAATATTGATATACTTTAATCAATCAATCAATCAATTAGCCTATTCTAGTCCACTGCTGGACATAGGCCTCTCCCAATGTGCGCCATAGTACTCGGTCCTCCGCTTTCCGCATCCAGACCCTCCCAGCTACCTTCCTTGATATACTTAGATAACTAATATTCAGGCTTAATACAAATCCAAGTTGACTATTTATGAAAAAAAATTCAGAGGACAAAAATTTTCTTGATATGAATACTAGCCAAAAATGGAGTCATTTATTAGTGAACACTTCACAAGCATTTAATATTTTTTCTAAAATTGTCTCGTATTCGGTACTCACTTCGGTCGTCACGCAAAAGTGTTTCTGTAATGAATGCCAAGTGGCGGGATTATAGAAAAAGGGCTTCTATGAATTTGATATAAAATTAGCTTCTCATTTACTTATTTTAATTAAGATTTAAATTGTGAAGGCTTAATTTAAAAAAAATACAGTTAGGTAGTTATTTATTTTTGCGAGAAGCGCCTAAAATAATAATGTTTCTAAGCTTTAAAAAATAATATACCTACTGTTTATTTTCTTAAATACTGTTTACTAACACTCCGCCATTAATTTACTTTGTTAATTAATTCTTAAACAAAGAGTTGGCAACCCTAGGCAGAAGTGACAACTAAAACTGCTACGACATGTGACATCCGTGCATAGATTTAGATTTGTACTTCCTAAATCGGGAAACTTTATTTTTGGCAATAAAATTCCGACTAAAACAGTCGTATATCTTTCGTATCGTATTTGCTTTCATAGATCCGGTTATAAATCCATACTGCCCCAAACTGGAAGCTCCAATCAGTAATCTGTTACCCTTCAAAAATACGTTCTTTTTCATTCCAGCATCTGCTGTTTACTTGTCACCCGCAGGCAATGAAAGTTTGTAATGACTTTCCTCAGATAAACCTTTACTCTTTAGATGCTCTTACACTCGAATAACCTTTCTCGTTTCTTCCTTATACAAGGTTTTTGTTGCAGCGTTGTGACGTAATACTCACTTTCATAGCCCTACAATTATAGTAATGACGGAAAATACTGTTGAAATACTTACAAAAGTTTTTGTTATGTTATGCAACATTTTCTAAAGTACCTAAGGCGGTAAACCTGAGTCATTGCTATAAACCTTAGATTATATATAAACGTTAAGTTCCTTTTTATTAATTAGAAACATCATAAACTACTGCAAGTTCTGGTACTGATACAATGATAAACGTACTATTTTTTTAACTATCTTTTGTACAATTTTTATTTTGTTGATGATAATAGTTTAAAACATATGGGTATAAACATAAGGCGATACTTTTTATATAAAACATATATACAATTCACAGGGAAGAATGCGAATCGATCTTTCAGCCGCTGAAGTTTTGCAGTCGAATAATGCTCGATCTCCGTAAAAAACTGTTATAAATGCAAAATCAGTTACATAAATCCTTGTTCTTCAACCGGTTTTTTTTTTCAACATTTTTTTAATAAAAATGTTAGTGCTACGGTAAAACAGTATATTGGCAACAAACTAATTACAAATTACATGAAGTCAAAATGTTTTTTCTAAAATATAACGTGTAGACTGTATACCTATTCCTGTACACACTCTTTAGACAAGTTTGTGTGGTCGAAGGACTAAAGTGGAAATGAATATAGCACCTATTACGGAAACGTCATGGCAGTCGAGCCTCAGTGGAGTTTGTCGACCTTCACGCAATGCCTGTTCGTATAATCTATAGCAGATAGATTCTACTACAGGCTCACAGTTTCCCTTTACAACAAAACATTATGATCTTCCCTTATCTTTTTACCCTGTAGGTTTTGATTCCCTTGCGAGTGCCGAAAATTTGCGGCATAAACGGCTGTATCTTTTGATTGGGTTGGCTTAGAAGTTTGATTTTTTCACAGCTTCAAGGGACAGTAGACCTGAATATTTGATATAAATTCCAGCTTGATACCTAACAGACAGACAGACGGACACACACGACACTCGCAAGGGAATCAAAACCTACAGGGTACTTCCCGTGAACTCAGAATCTTGAAATTTGGTACGAAGCAACGTCTTATAGCACAGATAAAGGAAAAATTGCGAAAACCGTAAATTTTTAGTTACATCATATAATAAAAATATTTTACGGAACCGTCGGTACGCGACTCCGACTCACACTTGGCCGGGCTTTTTTTTTAAATAGGATCATCCAGTTACTGCATTCTAGTGTATCAAGTGTTAAATATATATAATTATAACTAGCAATCCGCCGCGGTTTCGCACGGCTACAAATTATACACCTAAACCTTCCTCATGAATCACTCTGTCTATTAGTGAAAACTAAAAGGAAAATCCGTTCAGTAGTTTTTCAGTTTATCACGAACAGACAGACAGACAAACGCGGCGGGGGACTTTGTTTTATAATATGTAGTGATTAGAATAATGTAGCTTCTAAGTTTATTTCAGTGAAAATGATTTACCAATGAAATATCTAATAAATTGTCAACAGTAAGCTTTTTTAAAACACAATTTCCCCTGCAGAAAGAGAAGTGACTTGATTTCTTGGAATTAATTAGTTTTGTACTAATTAATTAAAATAAAATGTATTAAAGTGCCATAATCGGTAGAAAACTCAATTTTATTCGACTTAAAAGAAAAAACCTCAAAGAGAATTATAAGGTACGCCACAAGCAACTTTAAAACCGTATATTGTAATGAGCTGTCTAGATTTTCCATTTCTATGTTTTGTCGTGATCAGATCACAACGAACGCAGCCACCGGATGAGTCATCGGCCGCAGGCGCCGCTCGCCAACCCGCACCGGACACCCGATACCATTTACGACCGCCACCGCTCATTGTGTACGATACGCAATCAACCCACCTAGCTTATCGACGCTACTGTACGCTTACGCTGTCAGAATTTAAAAAACTCCCTCTTCCACATGTCTCATAAGCTCATTATTAATATAGTCTGCCATGCGTCTTCGCAGTATGCGTAGAGCGAGCAAATCTTTATGTAAACTGGTTAGTAATTGTATGAACAAATATTGATAAACGTATAACAATTTACTTAAAGTAAATTTTTATACGTTTATCAATATTAAATTCGTGGAACAGAAAAACATTTTTTTCTTTAAAATACAAACTGTTGCATTAACTTCTTAACTGATAAGAATTTAAATGGAAGCGGCTAATAATAGTATTAAAAATTGAATCGTTTTGAAATGACACCATCGTCGTTAACATTCCCAGAACACGTTTTTACTTATAAATTAATTAGTCATTGGCTTGATAATTTATTTGACTGACGAACACGTATAATGCTTTATTCTCCTAATCTCGTTTAGCAAACTTGTCCTTAACAAGTTCTGATAGTTCCAATGTGTTTTAAATAGCCTGTCTGACTTGCGAATTGCCCTTGAAGATAGTAATAGGTACAGAGTACCCTAAATATATCGAGTTATAATTGATACTTATAAATATACTATTAATCAACACCAACCGGATGCAGCAACGTGTCCCGGAAAAGAAGAGGCTTTGCCACCTTCACTGGAGCATTGCTACTAGATGTTCTAGAAAAGTACTTCAAAGACAATATACCTGGTAGCCGGTAGGGTAAATACGCACTTACCGGTCATAAAGTACACATTTTACTATGATTCACATTTCAAAGAATCACATAAATAATTATTCCAGTCATACATAACACTCGATTCAGAGACAAGTGTGCGTGATGATAAGTTAAACCCTTGAACCGTAGCAAATCATAATGTGTGATCTACATTAATAGATAGTCTTTTTTCAATAATAAAAACAGAACACACGCACAGAACAGAACTTCTGTTAAATAAAAAATATGATTTACCAATATAATAGTTATTTTAGTAGTAATTGCATTCTGTACAATCATATCACGTCTTATCAAGGTGACTGTATATATTGAATACTAATCATAAAATAAATTATAATAATGTTTATATGAACTCAGACGTGTTCATTGTACTTTTTGTAATGTACTGTTATGATATACATATATTATGCAGTATGTACTTACACACGGAAACTGTCCATCATTCATAAAAGTATAAAGGAAATAAGAGGTTTGTAGTAATAGTGTCCCTGACAATACTTATAATCACGTAGGGTCAGGTAACTGCTGGGAAGTTACCTACGTTTTTAAATTACGTGTGATGTGTACGTGTGCGAAAGTTATTTCATTCTGGACACTGATAAAAAAAATTGCTATAGAACTGGTGAAACTGCTCCGAGAAAAAGAGAAAGAAGAAAATCTCTTATCTACAGCCAAAATAACTTGTTGCTGGTATAGTATCAGCAGTTCAGCACAGAAACAAATGAAGGTTTCTACTTAAGACGAAAAAAACACATAACAACTTAGGAAGACCAAAAGGTTAATAAAAACTTGAGTAGCATAAAAGTAACATATATGTAACATTCACATATTTGGCCACTGTTTTAATGCATCCAATGGTAACTGCAATATATAGGATTTCAATGTTAAAAATATTTTTCAACCATGAAATATCCTTGAGCAAAATATACATATACTTACAAGTTACGAAGACACATTATTTTCTTATGAACATCAGGAATATAAATAAAAACTTTTTAACAAAAAAATTTACCGGCGAAAGAAGAAAAAAGTGAACACCTAAATAAATTTGAGTCAAGCAATACAAACAAGCAAAATAATTATTAAGTTAAATGATGGCAGCGGCGACGCGACGGCCACGTGTCTATTTGCCAAAGGGTTTTTTAATTAAGTTCATCCAAAAGTTTGGAAGGAACAAGTGATTGATTCATACACACACTAATTTCACCTTTGAGTGAGATAAATGAGTGATTCACTATGTTAATTAATCCAATGAATGCCATAAATCAATGCAGACGTAAATTACTAATAGAAATATCATATGGAACTGAGAATAGGCTGTCAAATTATATTTAAATTATATTAAATCGATAGCTTACTGCGCACATCAAAAAATGAATTACTTTTAGTAATTTCGTTCCAATTGAGAACTTTGCAAATTATACATAACACAGCTGACTATTATAAGGTGGTCGATTATACCTCAGCTGGTGGTCACAGGAACATTAATTATTGGTTTAGTGATTTCTTTTCAATTGAAAATTTATCATATGACAGTATATACATTGAATAATTCTAGATATGTCCACCCACGGAACCACAGTTAACGTTCATGAGGCTTTATGATACAACTCTGAAGCATTTTATGAGTTTTCGCCCAAGAGGGACTTGGTCATGAAAATCTGTTGCAGGCTCACAGACCATAACAATAATCAAAGAATATGACTGAATTAAATAAAATGATGCATGGAAACAATATAGGAGTCTAAAAGAGGTTATGAAAAATATATTTGATACCTACATATTGCCTGTTCTCACATATGGTTGCTAAACCTGGGTAACTAAATCCCACACAACCACTTGAAACATGCCAAAACACTATGGAAAGGAGCATGCAGGAAAAAAGATTTTCTGATAGAATTAGAACTACAACTATAAAGAAACAAACAAGAACAAAAAATATAACAGAAACAATCAGAAAACTCATTTGGAAAAGGGGGCTTTGCCTATAAAGGGCATACAGACAGGACTGTTGATGGAAAATAAAATAAATCATATTACAATAATATAAACCAATTATTATGAAATCAAAAACTAATATGTACAAGCAAATTAAATTATTTTGTTTTTATAAACGAAATGGCCATGTTTATTGATATGTAGAGGTTAAGAATTCAGTTTTTCTAGGCCCATCTAATTAAGAAGTAGTTTTTAGTGGGACCTTATTGTGTGAATACTTTTCTAATAAAAGTAAATAAACATTAAAAGGAGCACTGAACAAAGCATCACCAGGAGTCAATAGATAACTACTCAAAAATAGAAATAAATAAAACAACTGTTATACACATTCAAATGCCCTAATTGGATACTAGATTAATAAGTAGATATTTAGTAAGATAAATACTAGGAATCTGTCTACAGAGATAATGTCTGTCTCTCTTTGCCGATTTATATAAATAGTAGCTTTTCTTTGGTAATGTGTCTAAGAAAATTTAGTTTCCACTATTTCAAACAATGAGTGAAATAATAATATAATAAAGAAATTTTAGAGAGAATGAAATAAGAATGTCTTGAACAGTGCTTTACTATTCTTTTATATTTTCTTTGATGGGATATGTGGATCTGAAGCGAATATTGTTGTTGTTTATGTGAAATAATTGAATTAGCTGATGTACTTCATGTAATTTGATAAAATGTTAAGTACACAATTGACCAAGTGCAATGGCTTTGATTTAAATAAACAATATTTAGTCTTACCAATGACAAAAAGTGTGCTGCCCAGTAAACATAATCCCATCCGTACGCAAACTGCCCTGTTCAAGCTGCTTGTCACCCGCCGTGAGAAGTAGCTGATGGGACAGTTCCACCGTTGGTCAGTCGGCTGTTGTTCGTAGGTCACCGTTGTAGGCTGATACACTGCACTGGCCGGCATTTTGATACAAGCTAAGTCACGCCGCAAACAAAGACGTTGTCACTGTAACAAGCACTTCACTCTTCACGATTCCACACAGGTCAAGCAAGTAAACACAACACAACGAAATAAGCGTGCTACGTGCATGAGCAACGATTTATTTATGTGCTTTAGTGTTGTCACTCCATTTTTGTATTTCACAATGAATTAAAGATAACTTTTAGTCGAGTTACTTTACTTACTTTAAATCAAACTATTACTCGATTTAGCTTTTAAATTTTTACAAAAAATTACATTATTCTATGAAAATATTTGCTTATGCTATAATAAAGAAAAACTATAAAAAATTTAAAAAGTACACATTTTATTACGTGGGAGAGCCATGCTTCGGCACGTATGGGCCGGCTCGACTCCGCTCGATACCACGGCCTCACAGAAAACCGGCCGTGAAACAATGATTGTATTGCTTTTCGCCGCGTGAGTGAGGTTACCGGAGGCCCTAAACCTGCCCTTTCCCCTATTCCCGTCCTTCCCCTCTCCCCCTCTCCCGTCTTCTCGTTCTTCCCCTATTCCCACCTTAAAGGGCGGCAACGCACTCATGGGCATACCCAGCATTTTTTAAGGGGTGGGGCAGAAGTAAATAAACTAAGTAGTAGGAAATTAAAAATGCTTTTTATTTACTGACTGATACGTTTTATTTACTGAACTACACCTTATTTCAATCATAACGACGAGATGCCGTGGGTTCTATAGTCAAATAATGACTAAAAAATAATCTATTTTAATTAATTTCTTTCTTCTCAAAACAAAAATACATTAGTAAACTCCAATAAGTAGGTAACTATAAAGTTTTCATATTGAATCTCAAATAGTCTGGTTACTGTGTTAAATAGCAAATGTAATATGACGGTAATTACAGTAATATATAGGGAAGTAGGTAGGTACGTACCTTTTGCTGCGTTAAAAAACTTCCTTATATCCATTTTAGTTAGAAATCCACTAATAGACAGCCAATTTATTCATATTTACTTTACTTCATCCAATTAGCTTAGAACTGAGTAAGTAGGTATATATTATTATGGTCACTTTTCACTCACTCACAATCAGGAACTAAATCAAACTTAAAAAAACAATAAGAAATTCAGAATCACTGTTTGTTTACTTCAAAAATTCTTAGCTTCGGGTCAGAGAGCAGGGTGGGGCAAATGCCCCACCTTGCCCCACCGTCGGTACGCCCACAGGTGCAAAGACAAAGATTATAAGAACTTTATCGCGATGCTTCCGTTTCATCAGATTTCAAACACACACAACGATTCTAAAGAAGTTTCACTTCAACAAAATGTGTTTGGTAATGAAATATTGTACCTACTTACTTAAACACGTAAAAATTACTACGTTTGGCACAGGGATTGACCGAAGGCAAAACACAATATATCAATGTGTCGAAATTTTTATGCTGTAAAAAAAAGTACTTCATTGTTTTGAATCAACTTCAAAACATTGAGGAGGTTCTCAGATAGACGGAATCTTTTGCTTTTTTTTATGTACGTTATCGCAATACTGGAAGATAATTTTTATTGGTATAAGAATACTAGCTGACCCGACAGACGTTGTCTTGTATTAACTATGAGTATTGAATTCGAATTGCTATAATTAAATAAAAACAAATTATCCAGAAACATTTATTATGTAGTTCCGACCGATGCATCTGTTTTAAACGATATTTGCAGCGCGCATTCTGTCAATCACGCCAACTGTCAAACGACTGACAGTTATGTATGTCAAAAGCGCTATGGTAAACGTTGTCCTGCCGGAACTAGGGATATTCATTTAACATCGATATATCGAAGTTTTTCGATGTTCGTTAGACGATATATCGGATTGAATCGATATTTTGACCAATATTTACTCTATTCGATATATAGATATATTTATTTATGGAAATATCGAATATTTGCTGTTTTGTCGAATCTATTAAGAAAACTTATTCTGACTAATAATTATAATAAGAACAATAGTAAATTTTGACGTGACAACGTCTTATAAATTGGTTTGCCGGGTGACACTTCAAGAAACTGCGTTACGCTCCGCTCACGTTATGCGCTCACAATGAGAGCGAGTGAGAGGCACGCGTCCCTTCCACTCGGGCATGGTTAGCCCGCCTAAGAGCGAGAGAGACAGACATAAAAAGTGAAAGGCACGCGTCCCTTTAAATATAATTAAATTTGTATAAATAAATGTTTTAAATTGTTACTATTATTTCATCCTTCTTCCTACTATACGAATGAATATTCACATTAAAATTATTTTACCACTCAAAGTCGTTGTCACGTAAAACTTTCGCCCGTATACCGACTTTACAGGCAACCAATTTTTATATTAAATACTGATTAACCATCCAATTTTTTTTAACACTAGGTAAGTACTTGATGATTTCAATTTTAAATAAATCATTAACAGGTAGTGACATCAACAAAGAAATAGAATGAAAGGTAAAAGATTGAGTATAAACTTTTATTTTTGCAAAGTTTGTCTAAAGAGCATTCGTCTTCAATGGGTAAAGTGAAAGAAAGTTTTGCAGGTAAATTAGGGCTAATAGTAAAATTTTGTCTGTTTTTCTTTTGCTGTTTAGAAGGGTTTGGTGTGTAATAAAATATTTATATTAATTTGTCATTTTTATTTTACTAACAAACGTATAACTCATCATGTCATCTCGGCACTATCTTAGTATAACAATTTCTAGTCAAGTTATACTCATAGATAATCACTATAATTACTCTATTAGTACAGTTATGTTACTTTGGTCTCTGGCTCTACATTCACACCTGAGAAATCAAGGACATCAAACTTTCTGCGTTTGACTGGAAAAAGGTAGTAGTAAACTTTTGTGGAAAGTATTCGATATTCAAAAAATATCGATGTTTTTTTTAGCGATAAATCGATAAACATCGATGCTAGGATCCGATGTTTTACATCGAATATAAATTTCGATATATTTTTAGTGGACACCCCTAGCCGGAACGTAAAAAATATATTTCCTGTATCTCTCTATCCTATCGCAGCGCCATCTACCGGGACCAATTGAAAAACTAAACCATTCTCAAATCCACCTGAAGACATACAAACAATTTCATTAAAATCTTTCCGTCCGTTTAGGAGATCACACACACACACACCCACAGAAGAAATATAAATAAAGATGTTTAAATTCGTAATTAATTTTTACGTCAGAACATATGACTTCGATAGGACGTGACAGCATGATTTAATATTACATTTCATGTACATAGCATTAGTCTTAAAAATGACATCATAGGTTGGTGCCAAAACGAATTTCAAACGCTAAGAATAAAAAAAAGCAGGCAACGACCAGGTCACATACACTACAGTATTGTATCTTCATACAAACGGTCGGCTCGTGAGACATACCTACACGCCACGAGTTCGGTAAACACGCGGTACGCAAACAGTGGCGAATGCGCCGCAGTCCAATGACGAACGAACGGTGTGATGGTTTTTTAAGCAGTAAGCGATTGTGATTTGTGTTTTTCATTGAAAACTTAATATGGCAAATAGAAATGATAGACTATATTGTGCTGTTTTAGGTTGCTTGAATTCTTCAAAAACGCACCCAGAGATAACATTTTTTTAAATTACCTGGAAACTCCGAAAGGTAAGACTAAAAAATAATGTTTATGTACCTACTAGTACGTAATTTGTTTCTTTTTTAATAGGTTGAGATTTCGCTTTTTCATAGCCTCTCTTTTGCTATTTTAAATAAGTAGATAGGGTGACAAAAGTGACATACGAGTGACCTACCCACGCTTCCTTTAAAAAAAACTACTAGATAGTTTCCTAGGCTAAGCTATCTATTTACTTATTGAATTAGACGAAATATCATTATGAAATGATTATGAGAGTAAAAAATGGTACCTAGTAAGATTTAGAGTGTTTTTTTATTAAATCTACTGATCAGAAAACAGGACATGTATTTTTATTGAACACTTCTCATTTGATTCACAACGAATTTCATTAAAAAAAAAAATAATATAATATTTACAAATACAAAACTAGAAAGAAACTTAAGTAGGTAGATGAAACTATGGGCAGCCCTATCGCGTGTTTACGTACCGTCCGGCTGTAGGTAATTATTTCAAGGACAGGGCCGAGTCACAATACTGTATGGTTTATACGTGACTATTTTGAACATTTTTCGCTAGAAAATGTTCAAAACAAAAGTTGTAGATAATAAAAAAAATCTAAATCTTTTATATTTTACACTTTTTGACATAACCTTAAATTAACCTTCAAAATTACGAAAAGCCGATTTTTCAGTATTACATTTTTTTCCTCTCGTTTAAATGATTTCATTTACATGAAAATTTGTAAAAGTATGTCTTTCTTGATGTCAAATAAGCATGATTTTTCCACAATTCAGAAGACGACTGGTTTTTCAGTTATGTACGTCTATCTCGGGAATTAATTCTCGAAGATTTTTATCTGTTCTTTTTCCGAAAGGCAAGCTTAACTTTGCAGTTCTTAAAGTACTACATTCACCGATTTACGACAAAGTCAAGTAGTCACAAAAAATATTTTTTATGTGATAAAACAGCAAATGAACGACACTTGAATTTTTTCCTTTATTTGTGCTGCGAGATCTTGCTTCTTGCCAAATTTCATGATTCTAGGTCAATGGGAAGTATCCTATAGGTTTTGATTTACTATTGAAATGTTTCAATTTGGTAAAAATCAGGCTCAAATGGTCGCCTTTGTTCGGTACTGGACAGATTAGTTAGTTTCGTATCTTTTGATTGCGTTGACATTTCACTCTACTTCAAAAACTAAAAAGGAGTAACCTAATTATGTCCAAAAAATGCTTCAAGTCTGGATTGAAGGTAAGGTCAGACATGAATTAATTCTTAATGTCCGGATGTCTTAACAAAAGCTGTTCCCGGATCCCTCCTATTTAAAGCGCAGTACAGCACACCGCGTGGTTTTAGTCGGTTTGATTCCGACACACCGCTCCACCGAAAACCCCGGTGGGGTGAAGGCCCGAGGGGGTTTCCACACGCACAAAAAAAAGGCGTGAATTAATTATATCCCTCATTTTACAATCACTGGTAAATTTCGGGACGCATACAGTATAAAACCTCAATTTTTCGATGACTTTCCAGGTGGCTCCTCCATTTCACAGACCACCTTGAGCTTCCCTAACTTTCCAGAATGTGGATCCCTGATTATAACAATTAGACACGATATGTTTCAGGTGTGAAAATTAGCTTCGTATAAGCAAAGAAATGGAAACCCTACTTCCAAATTACACGTTACATTATGGTCAAAGTCGCGGGCAGAAGCTAATAGGTAGAATAAAATACGAAATATTTGGAAAAATAATGTAATAGTTAAAATTTTAAATATTCATTATCACTAATAAATAGTTTATATCACTAGACAGTCGCTTTATAATTAGAGTCATTTATTTCCAAGGGTAAAGGCACTGATCCTTAAACTTACATTAAATGTATCTATGCGTGATAATAAGTCACGTCCATATCATTTAATTAATGTTTTTATATTGTATATTCAATTAATAACAGGGGGTGTATATTTTTACAAGGAAAAGGCGAGACGTACACTTGGAATATCATCATTGATTGTGAAATACAGAAATGTAAACGTTTTCTATACAATTATAAATAATACATGGCTCATGACGAAAATGATATTTTTCGAGTAAAATCCTTAATACAAATTAATCTTATACACATTTCATACAAACCACAGTTTTAAAATCAAAATCAAAGGGAGTAAGTATCTCGTCATAAATAATACAATGAATAACTATATATATATATATATTGTCAAATACAAATCTTATATTTGTATTAACATAATAAGGCACCAAATCATGAGCATTTACCTAATATATTTCGGGCTATCAAAGTAATCACGATGAGGTACTACTGTAACACGTCGGCATACTTTTCGTTTGTACTGATTTATTAAAATTATATACAAATATACTCTACAAAAATATTCAAATACCTAATTCATTATTATCTATTTTGTACATCAAAATAGAGCTTATGTTATTATGCCTATACACTGCTAATAGAAGATGATTAATGCTGTTGTAATATCATAATTACTAATAACTCGAAAACCATACGGAAGCCCAATAACTTGCTTCCCTAAAAGTGTGTAAATAAATAGATTCTACATTTGAGTGTACATACAATATAATAAAGTATATCATTTTGAGCTTTATTACAGATAGTCACAAAGCTTATAAATGTGCACAAGTCGTGTGCTACTTAGGGGTTATTGAGAGGCTCACTCATTTGTCGATACGATTTATGCTTATTTAAATACTAGTATATTGGTGTTGTAATTCAGCACTACAAATAATTAAAACTAGAGGTGTTAGTGCTTTAAAATAAGGAATTATTATATCCATGACCTATTTCTTTAGTTGCTAGTGACATGATTATTCTGTAATATAAATATCCATCTCTCAAATGAAGCTCATACTGTCTAAACAATTTTGTCATGAAGTCTCATCCAGAAATCGTTCAGTCTCATTATAACTGTCTTTATTAATGCAAACCAGACTAGTTTTCCCGTAACTCACAAGCTTCA